>CM052709.1:37864562-37947093 GCA_028551405.1 Uromys caudimaculatus | reverse complement strand
CACACTCCAATCCCTCACTGGGGGATTCTAGGCAGGGGTTCTATCTCCAAGTCTGTCCTTCCTCTCCCCCCCCGACCCTGGCCATCTATGGGCCATCCCTAGATCCTCAATAGACCTACATTCTGCCCGTTGATTCTATTGGATTTCATTTACTCAATGAGGGAAGTATGGACGGCCTACTAAATCTTTCCCACATGTTCTCTCTCATTTCTTCTTAGAGGAAAAGTCTAAAATTGTGGACTCTGTAATTGTGAACTAAAAATATTCAGGACAGGGCTGGAGAGATGGCTCAGTGGTTAAAGAGCAGTGGCTGTTCTTCCAGAGGTCCTGAGTTCAATTCGCAGCAACCACATGGTGGCTCGCAACCATTTGTAATGGGATCTCATGCCCTCTTCTAGTGTGTCTGAAGATAGCGACAGTGTACTCACATACATAAAACAAACAAATAAATCTTTAAAAAAAAATTCAGGACAGGCATAGTGAGGTATGCCTTTAATCCCAGCACTTGGGAGGTAGAGACAGATCTCTGTGAGTTCATTTGGCCTCGGCAGATTATCTAAAGAATATTAAAGACTATGGGGGAATTCCACGGGTTCTAAACTAAAATTGCACCATTGTATAAAAGAGCCTGCAAGAGGGCTCGGCAGGTTGAAGATGCTTGCTGCCAAGTCTAGTGACCTGGGTTAGCTCCCCAGAATCTGCGTGGTGAAAGGAGAACTGGTTCCCACAGGCTGTCCTCTGATGCTCCCCCACCACATGTTCCCCACCACAGTGCCTCTGACTGTGAGCCAAAATAAACTCTTTCTTAAATTGCTTTGGCAAAGTATTTTGTCACAACCACATGACAGGTAACTACACAAATTTCTGACTACCATCTCTACTTCACCCTCAGCTAAACCGTGACACAACTAGGTCAAGAGTGTAGGAAGTAAATCCTAGAGACTAACAGCACCTTAGTCATGCTGATCTGAGTCTCTGCTTTCTTCTATTGTAGCAAAAATACTTGTCAGGCTTCCTTGCAGCTACATGCAACCATGTGACTAGGCTTTAGCCAATCAGATACAGGCATATCCACAGCCTCCAGATTGTGTTTCTAAAGGCTTCCACTTCTTTTCCCTCTCCTCCACTTTCTTTCCCTCCCTGTTCCTCTCTCTTTACTTCCTTTCTTTATGAGACAAGGTCTCACTTTGCAACTCGCTTTGGTCTTGAGCGAGGCAAGCCTTCCAACACAGCTTCCTGAGTGCAGATGTTACAGATGTACACCATCATATGAGTAGGAATGACAACAGAAAGTAGACGGGGCCGGGCAAGAAGGCTCAGCAGTTGAAGGTACTTGACACAAAGGTTGTTGACCTAAGTTCAATTCCTGGGACCTCACATGGTAGAAGAGAACTGACTCATGAAAGCAGTCCTCCATATTTCGTGCTGTGGTGCATGTGAGTGGGTATACACGTGTAAATAAATGAATAAGGAAGGAATTAAGCAGGGTTTTGTTTTATTTTCCTTAGTGTTGTGAGACAGCCCAAAATGACCTTAAACTCATGATCCTTCCGTGTCCATCTCACAAGCGCCAGGATGACAAGGGTGCCACCATGAACCAAGCGATTTGATGGTGTTTTTTAGTCACAAAGAAACTTTAGTTCTAGAACCATCTAGAACTGGAGAGATGGCTTTTCAGTTAAGAGCACTGCCTGCAGAGATTTGGCCAGCATCCACATGGCCATTCATAACCATCTTTAACTCCAGTTCCAGGGGATCAGACACCCTCTTCTGGCCTCTGCAGCCAGTGCATGCACATGGAGCACATAACATATTTGGGCAAAACACTCATACACATAAAATAAATTAAATACATCTAGAAAAATTAAAATGATCCACTTCCAGACCACCTCAGGGGTGTGTGTCCCATGCCTTTCCCCATTGCTCTCCATCTCCTCCTGGTGAGTAAGGGTCTCTCCCTGGCCTTCTCCATTTCTGCTAGGCTACTGACCTGTAAACTCTCAGGATCAACCATCTCCACTCTCCCAATGCTGAGGTTTTATGCATGCTCAGCAATACCCACCTTTTTATGCAGCTGCTAGGGATTTGAACTCAGGCCCAAATGCTTGAAAAGCATACTTATCTCCTGAGCCGTCTCGGCAGCTGTGGGTATTTTACTGAGTCACGATGAATGGGTATGAGAACCAATCCTGCAGAGCTTAGTCTTGGAAACTTCCCTGGGACCATGAGGGAATGAAGAAAAGACAGATACACAGACACAGAAAAGTTGGGATCAGGTGGCCCATGCTTTCTGCTGGAGATGTACCAACAAGTGCCACCAATATATTCAGAGCCTTTATCTTATTTGTTGAAATAGAGGAGGAAGGCTTGGGGTACACAGCTGAGCAAGGTAGTTTAACTGATCCCCATGGAGGTCTCTGTCAGGGAGCAGTCTCAGGCTGTGGAGACCTCAGAGGAGGAAGCTATGTGTTGTCATTTGAATACGCTTGTCCTATAGGGAGTGGCACTATTGGGTGTGGCCTTGTTGGAGGAAGTGTGTCGCTTTGGGGTGGGCTTTAAGACCCTCCTTCTAGCTGCCTGGAAGACATTTTTCTTCTGGGTGCCTTCAGATCAAGATGTAGAACTCTTAGCTCCTCCTGCATCATGCCTGCCTAGACACTGCCATGCTTCCTGCCTTGATGATAATGGACCGAACCTCTGAACCTGTAAGTGAGCCCTAATTAAATGTTGTCCTTTATAAGAGTTGCCTTGGTCATGGTATCTCTTCACACCAATGGAAACCCTAACTAAGACACTATGATTGCTAAGTTTTGTAAAGACTGTCATCATCCATACCAGACCAGCTCTGCCAGTTCCCTGAGCCTCACGCCAGAAGGTTTTGCCACTTCCCTGGGTGTGAGGCATTACGGTCCTTGACATGGCTGTGGTCATGTCAACCACACACAATTACTCAGGGCTTCTTCTGATCCTCATGTTTGGGATTGAAGTGGCATGGGCTTTAATTCCCGCCACCTTGTTCACTACCATGAGGCTCTAGAATGACACTCGGTTCCCCAGCATCCATATCTGACCTGTGAACTAGACACAGTCATCTCCCTAGCATTGTTCACCCAAATGCCCAGGACTTATTGGCCTCAGTGGCTACAGTTTCTGTCAGTTAACAACAATTACCAAGGGGGCTGGAAAGATGGCTCAGAGGTTAAGAGTACTGACTGCTCTTCCAGAGGTCCTGAATTCAATTCCCAGCAACCATGTGGTGGCTCACAACCATCTGTAATGGGATCTGATGCCCTCTCTGGTGTGTCTGAAGAATTTGCTACATAAAATAAAAATAAAAAAATAAAAGAACACCTATTGTGCCTGTGGGAATGGCCTGTGATCCCAGTTACTGCAGAGGCTGAGGCAGAAAAAACAAGCTGAAGGGCTGCATTGGGGGCTCCAGAGACAGCTTGGTGAGTAAAGTGCCATGCATGAGTACCCGAGTTTAATACTCCAGAACTCAGGTAAGCCTAGCTGCAGCAGTGTGCAGCTGGAATCTAGTCTCTTGTGGAGAGGTGAGAAGTGGAGATGGGGGTGGGGGTGGGGGTCGGGGGGTGCCAGCCTAGTATGTTCTGTTGGGGTAATATTCTAGTGCACGGTGTAAGTCTTTGTATTATTCAAATGTTAATTTCTGTACCTGCAGCAGAGAGCAGAGTACTGTCCAGACTTTGGTATTGTTATTCTAATTGCTCGGCACCTACATCATATTTTGTAAACATTCTTCACTGTCGCCTTCTGATTGGTTCAATAAAGAGCTGATGACCTATAACAGGGCAGGAGATGAAAGGCCGGGCATTCAGGTAGAAGTAAGAACTCAGGAAAGAATCAGGCATGGGGGATTCAACAGACATGGAGGAAAGAACAGGTTCTAGGACTGAAGGAGATGTAATGGGCCACATGGCAGAACGTAGATTAGAATAAATGGTTTAATTGAATTACACAAGCTAGTATGGAACAAAGACTAAGCTAACAGCAAGCATTCATAAATAAATACTATAAGTCTGTGTCATTATTGGAAGCTGGTGGGATGGTCCAGCAATATTTGATGCCCAAGTTGGGGCTAGAAATTCAAACTTAGGCAAATTAGACTTTAGGCCAAGTCAGGCACTGTACTGGCTGGTTTTGGAACTTTGGGCTAGAAGATGTTGTGTAGGAGCTTGGAACAGTGCAGAAGGTGGAGGCTTGGCTTGTGAAATTTCAGAGGGAAAATTAAAGACTCTTATCAAAGCTGTTGCTATCTTGCTTGTGAGAATTCTGTTTTGGTTGGCTGGGGCTGAAGAGTCAGGTGTGATTGACAGGATGCCAAAACTACTAAAGCGAGGACTTTGCATTGCTGGGACTATTGATGCTGGTTGGCTGGAGCTGGGAAATTGGTGGTGATTGAGAGGAGACCAGTATCATTGGGGTGAAGTCTTCTGGGAGGTGTTTTCTGAGAGCGGGGAGGCTGTGTTATGGCCAAGGTTGTACTTTGTGCTGCAGCAGGACTTGGTAATGTGTAAGAGTCACCCAGGTGGTACTGGTTTTGAAGGCATGAAGGGGTCATGAGAGCAGCTGAGGCCTGGGCACTGCGAGAAGCTGTGGAAGGCCATTAGTGAAAGTGCATCCTCAGTTGCAGTTATGTCCCAGGACTGAAGGGGTCATGCAAAGGACATGAGGCTTGGCACCATGAAGAGAGCCTATGAGAGGTGAAGCCTAGTTGCATCGGAAGACATCAGGGTTTTGGAGATGCCAGTACCATGAGATGACCACCAAGAGCAGCAGCATTAGTGGAGTATAGGCATTTGGAGCCTAGAAGACAAGGTGTGTACTACAAAGAGCAGAGCTGGAGAAGTGACTCAAGCCCTTGGAGGAATCCAGAAGATCGTGAGTGGATCCCAGACATTGGACGGTTGGAATTTGGTTTTGCTTTTGATTGTGACTGTGGCCTGATATTTTTCCCTCTTGAAGAAAGAAGGCATTTTAGTGGAGCCCACAGTTAAGAGACTTCGAATTTTTAAAAGATCTTGAATTGTAAAAGATATTGGATATTTTAAAGGGATTGAAAATTTAATATGTAAGAATTTGCAAAGACTGTGGGACTTTTAAAGTTATTTAGATCTTGGGGATGAATAAGAAAGTAAGGGTCGAGGTTTGATGGTAATGTGTTTGTGTGTCAAGTTGACAAGGGGTCAATTGTACTGGTTGGTTTTATGTGTCAACTTGAAACAAGCTGGAGTTATCACAGAGAAGGAGCCTCAGGTGAGAAAATGCCTTCATGGGATTCAGTTGTAAGGCATTTTCTCAATTAGTGATCAAGAGGGGAGGGCCCCTTGTGGGTAGTGCCATCCCTGGGCTGGTTGTTTTGGGTTCTATAAGACAGCAAGCTAAGCAAGCCAGGAGAAGCAAACCAGTAAGTTAGCATCCCTCTATGGCCTCTGCATCAGCTCCTGCTTCCTGACCTGCTTGAGTTCCAGTCCTGACTTCCTCTCGTGATGAACAGCAATGTGGAAGTGTAAGCTGAATAAACCCTTCCCTCCCCAACTTGCTTCTTGGTCATGATGTTTGTGCAGGAATAGAAACCCTGACTAAGACAGGCACAGAAGTCTGAAAAGGTGAGTTTCTTAGCAACCTAGCAAGCCAGTGAGTGGAGGGAACAGGAAACAGTGAGAGGAGAGGGAATGCAGAGACCTGGCTCCTCTAAGAGCCCCTGCTGAGGAACAAGGCCAGATGGGTGGGGAAATCAGAGTTTCAGCGCACTTCACGGGGGGGGGGGGGCACCATGCAGCACCTAGCTGTTGGAACTATGGAGAGTCAAACCCGCCAGCAGTGTGCATGCCTCGCTGTGGCCCAGCTAGTCCCCTCTACCTGTAGGTTTCTGCCCATGGGAAACACTCCTGGAGATAACAGCCCATCCTGGTACAGCTGATGGCACCACATTCCTGGAGATGGGGTAGGTTGGTGCGGCTGCCAACAGATGCCCATGGGAAAAGCTTGCAGCCCTGCAGTCACTTGGTGGGCAGAGAAGCTTGGCACATGGACTGGCAGGGTAATATGGGTCAGGGGAGGACTAGACCGAGCTGAGGGACAGAACCAGCCACCACTACCATGTACTAGCTGAGCAGCAGAAGGAGCCTGCAGACCCAGAGGAGGGCAGAAGGGCAGAAGGAACATTTTCCCAGAGCAGCAGTGTGACTAAGAAGCCCCAAACTGATGAACTGGTAAGGTATTAAGTTTGAAAAGAGGGGGAAAAAACTGCGTATAAAAAAAAATAGAAAGAAATAATGAGTTTGAAAATAATAAAATGAAGCTTCCAAATGAAGGAGAGAGAGATTAAAAAGGAAATATTTTCTGTGTTAAAAAATGGAAAACAAGCCGGGCAATGGTGGCACACGCCTTTAATCCCAGCACTTGGGAGGCAGAGGCAGGTAGATTTCTGAGTTCGAGGCCAGCCTGGTCTACAGAGTGAGTTCCAGGACAGCCAGGGCTACACAGAGAAACCCTGTCTCAAAAAAACAAAACAAAAAAACAAAACAAAAAAAAGGAAAACAATGACAGAGCACTTGGACTCCATATAACTTTGTTTCGATTATCAGCATAGAAATAAATATGCTTTCAGTAATGATTACAATTTTATATATCCTCTTTAAGGAAGATCATATTTTAAAACATAATTAGATAAGGAAAGAGCTGAAATATTCATGCTAAGTTACAACAATACAACAAAAATTAGACAATCCTCTGAATCATAATTTTCAGGTAAATTCAATCTAAAATCTACAGTGCCACCTTGTGACGACTGCAAACTGGCAGCTTAAATCCATTAAAAAACCTAAAATGATTTTTTTCAGCCATGATAATGGAATTAGATACAGATAAGAGAAATCAACAGGGTTATCAAGAATTTGAGGGGTGTCTCATAGAGGCGTTAGACTTAAAGAGACTTAAAGAAACAGAAATGACCTATGACTTACAGTCACCATATGTAATACAGATAGTTAATAACTGGGCCACACAAAATCATATAACTCCAAAAGATTGGAGAGACTAGATGGCAGCCATCTGTGAACCTGGCCCTCCCCTACAATGTCTAACATGGTGGAAAGATGAGGCTTCAGTTATGGAGCAATGAAATAAGACTAGAGGCATTGATATTGTCAAGAATCACTTACTAGGTGAAGGTCTATATTCTGATTAAGAGTACAGGTTATACTTGTTGATACCATCTTAGAACAATGCTGTACAATAGCGTTAAATGCTTGGGACAAGGTTAGTCAACAGGGACAAGCTGAATCATTTACAAAGATGCTCAAGTTCAAGCTCTCCAAATTTAGAAGGGGAAGGCACTGCTGATAGAGTACCAATGACCCTATTACCAGGGTTCAAGGGATGCTTTCACTGACTTTTTGCAAAGACTGACTAAAGCCCTGAATAGAACAATAACAGATCCAAATGCTAGAGAATTTTTAATTGAGTATTTAGTTTTTAAGAATGCTGATGCTATGGGCTGGAGAGATGGCTCAGCGGTTAAGAGCGCCAACTGCTCTTCCGCAGGTCGTGAGTTCAAATCCCAGCAAACACATGATGGCTCACAACCATCCATAATGAGATCTGATGCCCTCTTCTGGGGTGTCTGAAGACAGCTACAGCAAGTGGGGCTAGAGCGAGCGGGGCCGGAGGGAGAAGAAAAAGTGTCTGAAGACAGCTACAGTGTACTTACATATAATAAATAAATAAATCTTAAAAAAAAAAAAAAGAATGCTGATGCTAAATGCAAACAGGCTAGTAGGTCAGATCTGCACCTATTTGTGAATGTATCAAAACTACTGCAGATATTGAATCTAATGCTCACAATTCAGTTGTGGTTGGACAAACAATTACAAAAGACATAAAAACTCAAAATGCCCATTGCTGTGGCTGTGAAATATCAGGTCATTCCCTAAAGGACTGTAGACAAACAGCTCCTAAGGATAAACTCTTCTCTAGTCATAATTCATGAAGAAAGATTCCTGTGAAATGCAGATGTGGAAGGAACAGACACAGGGCTTATGATTGTAGGTCATCCAAAAATATTTGAATCAATTCTTTAGTGTCAGAAAACTGCCTAAGGGGGACTTTCTCAAGGCCTGACAAAAGACAACACAAGTCATTTGATTCCTGTCAGCCAAGGAAAAACTGTTCTGGAAAGCAACTAGAAAAAGTAAAGCCTGGTAGGACAAACAGAACTGCTCAAAATATAAATAAACCATTTAACAGAGATAGAGCAGCTCCTCCGGATAGGACAGGAGATTCTAAAGATACCAAAAAACAGACGTTTTGGAAACTGTTATAAATGATAAGAGACCAAAGATGAAATTACTGTTAGATGGAATTGAGATTAAAGGCTTAATACAAGAGCAGATGTAACAATAATTTCACAAGACTCCTGGAATCCAGTTTGGCCACTATCTACACAGCTTCTAGGAGTTGGGAGATTGTCTCATGTCAAACAAAGTCTAAAATGGATTAAATGCTTAGGACCAGAAGGTCATGTAGGAAAATTAAAGCCATATGTGGCAAACGTATCCATGAATTTATGGAGAAAAGATCTATTGCAACAGTGGGAAGCACAGATTAGCATTCCTCCAGCTTTAGATACAGGCTGTAAAAAAGATGTTCCTAATAAAGAAATTTAAGAATGTTATCAAATACAGTTACAGACTGTCCAGGCTGTCCATAGGCAGGACACAGCAGAGGTTGACTCACCAAATTTAAAAGGGGAAGTCACTGCTGATAGAGTACCAACTACCCTATTACCAAAACAGTTGACTGACAAACCTATTTGGATAGAGCAATGGCCTTAAAAAAAGACTAGTTATAGGCATTAGAACAGCTGATTCAAGAGCAACTAGAGGCTAAACATTTAGAAGAGTCCACCAGCCCTTGGAATTCTGTATTTGTTGTTTTAAAAAAATCTGGAATTAATCTTTATGGATTAATCTGAGATTAGTCAATAAAGTCTTTCAGCTTAAGGGCTCTTTACAACCTGGAATCCCTTTAACTTCTTTATTACTTAAGGCATGATCTATTATAGTGATTGTTTCAAAAGATTGCTTTTTTTCAGTCCTCGAGAAACAAAATAAAGATTTGCTTTTACTGTGCCCACATTTAACCATACCATGTGAACTAAGTCTTACCACAAGGAATGTTAAACAGTCCCACCTTGTGTCAATATTATGTGCAACAGCCATAAGAATTAATTTGTAAACAGTTTCCTCAATCTATAATTTATCATTATATGGATGATATTTTGCTGGCTGATTCAGATGCAGATATCTTAGAGAAAATGTTTGATGAAGTAAAGAGAATTTTGCCTTGTTAAAGATTACAGATTGCTCCTGAAAAAATACAAAGAGGAGATTCTGTTAATTATCTAGGATATATGATAGACCTGCAGAAAATCCAACCACAAAAGGTGGCGCACGCCTTTAATCCCAGCACTTGGGAGGCAGAGGCAGGTAGACTTCTGAGTTCGAGGCCAGCCTGGTCTACAGAGTGAGTTCCAGGACAGCCAGGGCTACATAGAGAAACCCTGTCTCAAAAAAACAAAAAAAACAAAACAAAACAAAACAAAAAACAAAAACAAAAAAAGGTAAGGATCAGAAGTTACAAACTCTTAATTACAAACTCTTAATAATTTTCAAAAAATTTTGGGAGATAATAATTGGCTGCAGTCCATAATTGTATTGACTACTCAAAAGCTTAGTAATTCATTTCAAACTTTACAAGGTTTAAATAGTCCAAGAAAAGTATCAGCTGAAGCTGAAGCTGAAAAAGAATTGGCTCTGGTAGAAAAGAGAGCACTGGATGCATATGTGGACCATTTGGTTTCAAAGCTGCATGGTATTTTAGTTATCTTGCCTTCTACTCATTCTTCCACAGGAATTCTGATACAGAGAGAAGATAACATCTTAGAATGGATATTTTTAACACATAAATGGAGTAAAAATTTTTAAAACCTATATAGAAAAGGTTTCTGATTTGATTGTGAAAAGGAGAATAAAACTTTGTCAATTAGCAAGAATAGACCCAGCACAGATCATAGTGTTTTATACTAATACTGAAATTACCCCATTATGGGTAATGAATGAGAACTGGCAAAGAGCTTGCAGTGATCTTTTTGGGGAGAAATTAACAACAGATACCCCAAAAGCAATTAGCTTCAGTTTATCAAACAAACTAATTGATTCTTCCTCATTTAGTGAGAGGAACACCAATGTCTAAAACTCCTACCTTTTATACAAATGCCAATAAATCAAGAATGCCAGGTTATAAGTAAGAAAATATAAGTAAATGAATGGAAAGTCCACAGGCTTCAGTTCAGAAGTCAGAACTATATGCTATTCTGGTTCTTTTAGATTGTCCAGAACCTTTTAATATAGTTACCAATTCTCAATATACAAAGAGAGTAGATTTGCATATAGAAACTGCTGGACTTATTTTAGATGCTTCAGAATTAACTGTTATTTATACAAGTACAACAAGTAATTCAAAAGAGATCATCCAATACTTATATTATATCTCATACAGGTTTGCCAGGACCATTGGCAGGCACTAGGAAATGAGGACATAGACCAAATTATTAACAGGAAATGTATTAGAGGCTTCAAATTACATAAAAGTCATCATGTAAATAGTAGAAACTTAAAGAAATGTTTTCTTACAACTTGGCAACAAGCAAAGGAAATTATAAAAAATTGTCCTACTTCTTCTGTGGATAATCAAGCTCGGTTACCTGCTGGAAATAACCCTAAAGGTAACCATAGAAATGAAATTTGGAAAATGGATGTTTCATTTTGTAGAGTTTGGAAAACTAAAGTATGTACATCAGACAACTGATACCTATTCAGTATTCCAATGGGCTTCTGCCTCGAGTTCTGAAAAGACTGATTCTGTAATAACACATTTATTAGAAGTGGTGGCTATATTAGGAATACCTTTAAAGATTAAAACTGATAATACTCCAGCATATGTATCCAGTAAAATGCAAAAGTTCTTTAACTATAACATAAAACATGTTACTGGTATACCTTACACCCTAAGGACAAGCAATTGTAGAGAGATCTAACAGGACTTTAAAGGAAATGCTCATTAAACAGAAGGGGAGGTAAGATCGACTTTAAATTTTTTAAATGTCAATGAGACAGGTAGTACAGCTGCTGAGAAACACTGGATTTTAGAAAGAACTGCTAGATTAACCAGCCTATATAGTATAAGAACATGTTAACTTCAGAATGAAAGTCAGGAAGTGTGTTGCATTGAGGGGAGAGGTTGTATCTTTGTTTCAATAGGAAATGAAAAGCTGTGGATTCCTACAAAATTAATAAAGATTAGATCTGACCCAGGAAGACCTGAAAATCTTGGTTGCAAACATGAAGGAAGAGACCAAGATGAACAACAAAACAGGTGACATGAATGCGAGCCCCTCTGATGGGAACAGCTTAGAGACTGGCTAAGACATGTCTCTGCAAAGCCAATAAATCTTGTTGGCACGGAGTCCTTGGGACTTATTGTTGCATGCTATCCTTAGAGATGGAGATGGCACGGATGGAGATTTATATTACAATTTTGCTATGCAGTCCAAATGGACTTATAACGTTTGACTCCTTTCCTGCTCAAAGAGCAGAGAATCACTTCTAGCTGGTATGTACACACCACACATTCTATGCATGTGTTAATACAGAAACGTATATTATCTTTAAAAAGTTTGTATGTTTTCAGAATAAAGGACCAGACACCAATGAAGATAAGACAAATATCCCAAGCAATCCAGCCTCACAAATTGCCTCAGTAGCTGTTTCTTCAAAAACCTGCATCCAGAACAACTTTAAAGTGACCAGCTTAATTGGTCCAGCCTCACAAACTGTCCCAGCCAGGACTTCAGTTAAGCTCTGCACTTTCCCATCACACAGAGACTGGTCGGCAAATGATACAGCTAGCTCTCCCAGGACTTGGCCAATATTCCAGTTTTCATAGGGCCCCCCAAAAGTTGCTGTTTCCACCAGATAGCAGGAAGCAATTTTAAGAAGACACCCCAATTCCTAAAAGGTGGGGTGGGTGTTTTTGGTCATTCAGTGGGTGATGGATGTTGTCATCATTTAAGGGGGTTGGTCACAAGTTGTTAATGGTCTTGGTCAGGGAGGAAACAAAGTAAGTTGGATTCATGGATTTCTTTCTTTCTTTCTTTCTTTCTTTCTTTCTTTCTTTCTTTCTTTCTTTCTTTCTTTCTTTCTTTCTTTTTCTTTCCTCTATCCTTTCTGTCTTATATAGTGTTTTAAAAAAAAGAGAGAGAGGAGGTGAAAAGAAAAAGGGGGGTTATAGGAATGATAGGATAAGGGTTGGTAAGATGGCTCAGTGGTTAAGAGCACTGACTGCTCTTCTGGAGGTTATGAGTTCAAATCCCAGCAAC
This sequence comes from Uromys caudimaculatus, assembly GCA_028551405.1. Classification (NCBI taxonomy): domain Eukaryota; kingdom Metazoa; phylum Chordata; class Mammalia; order Rodentia; family Muridae; genus Uromys; species Uromys caudimaculatus. Next base: position 37,934,630 of record CM052709.1, on the reverse strand, counting down.
CACATGGTGGCTCATAACCACCCGTAATGAGAAACAAATTAAAACAAAAACAAAAACAAAAAACCTTTGGGCTGGAGTGAGCGGGGCCAGAGCAAGAGGGGCCAGAGCAAGAGGGAGAAGGGAAGGGGGGAAGGAATGATAGGATAAAAGGGTATATTATCATTATTATTATTATTATTATTATTATTATTTTAAGATTTATTTTATGTGAGTACAGAGTGTTGCTGTCTTCAGACACACCAGAAGAGAGCATTAGATCCCATTACAGATGGTTGTGAGCCACTATTTGGTTGCTGGGAATTGAACTCAGGATCTCTGGAAGAGTAGTCAGTGCTCTTACCTACAGAACCATCTCTCCAGCTCAAACGGGTAGATTATTGAATCTACTTTTTACACTAAAAAGAAACTACCAATCTCAGATATTTTTCATTGGAATGGATTTTTGATGCAAATTTAAGGTTAGTTTTTGTTACATCATATTGTACATATATTTCAGCGCTTGTTTAAGGTATTGTACCTATGCAACTCATTTAAAAATGTAAAGTTCTAGTCCTTGAAAGCTAATGTTACAAACTGTTAAGGATAATGCAAGTTAGTAGTCAGTCAATCAAACTTGTGGTCATGTTAGGTTCTACTTTAGTTTATTACAAACATAAGCTTTATTTGGCTTCCTGTAGTTGTTTTCAAAATTAAGCAGATAGTAGATAGCTGGAAACAAGCAATGTTTGCCTATTTAGATGTATATTAGATAAATAAATGGTCTTCAGACACTTCAGAGAGCTACAGAATTTAGATGCTTTAATAACATAAGGCTTTTCATGACACTGGCAGGTGCTGTGGCAAACTAAACACTGTGCAAAAAACTGCCCTTGCCTACTGACAACATGCTATCTAAACTGTGGACAAGCAGGACACTGGGAAGTCAATGGGTCAACTTTGCCAAGACAAAGTAGGCCAGTCCTTCTCTCGGATATTCTGGGCCAGTAAACTGAAGATTACAACCAACATTACAGAGGAATCTTGGGTAACTGTCCAGGCAACCAGCTGTCTGTCATTTCTATAGTTTTGGAAGCTGCTGGCTCTGCACTTCCTGTTTACTCAGATAATATTTATCCTTGTCATGTCTCTGATGGGGTTGAAAACTAGATATTTATAGTCTCATATTAAGCTTGATTTCTTTAGGGATTAAGAAAATGGTTTAAGCCGGGCAGTGGTGGCACACGCCTTTAATCCCAGCACTTGGGAGACAGAGGCAGGCAGATTTCTGAGTTCGAGGCTAGCCTTGTCTATAGAGTAAGTTCCAGGACAGCCAGAGCTACACAAAGAAACCCTGTCTCGAAAAAAGAAAAAGAAAAAAAATGATTTAAAGGTCTAAAAGATGGTTATAGTTTAATAAATGCAAGTTATGATAGAAAGTGATTCAGGTACAGAACTTTGGACTCACCAAGGTAGGATAGTAGAGTACATTCTCCAAGGTTGCCAAAACATATGGACTGGACATTGTGAATGTAACTCTTACCTGATAGTTCTCATAATTATTCTTACTGTATATAGTTTATTGATGTTAAAGAAAGAGTCTTTCATTGGACAAAAACATAGAGATGTTGGGATGATCTTCTTGTGCACTGTGTAAAGGTCATCTTTGTGTTATTCAAATATTGACTTCTGTACCTGCAGAGAGCTGAGTACTGTCCAGACTTTGGTATTGTTATTCTATTTGCTCAGCACCTGCATCATATTTTGTAAACATTCTTCGCTGTTGCCTTCTGATTGGTTCAATAAAGAGCTGATGACCTATAGCAGGGCAGGAGATAAAAGGACAGGCATTCTGGCAGAGACAGGAACTCTGGGAAAGAATCAGGCGTGGGGAATTCACCAGCCAGACACAGGGGAAGGAACAGGTGTCAGGGTTGAAGGAGCGGTAATGGGCCACATGGCAAAATGAAGACTAGAACAAACAGAGAATAAATTAGAATAAACTATAAAATTAAATTATACAAGCTAGTGGGAAACAAGCCTAAGCTAACAGGCCTAAGCATTCATAAATAAATGTAAGTCACAGTGTCATTACTGGAAGCTGGCAGATTGAGACAGTCCAGCAACAGTACTTGGCTCAGCTGCAAACAACAAAGAGAGATGCCGCTGAGAAGATGGATGGCAAGGACTAACACCTGGGATTGTCCTCTGCCCATGCACGTGCACACACACACACACACACACACACACACACACACACACACACGTTCACAAATATGTATCCCTGGTGTCTGTGACTAACCTGTGATATAGAGTCAGGAAGTGTGTTGGTGGGGCAAAGGTTTTTGCTGCCAAGCCTGATGACCTCAGTTGGGTCTCCAGAGCCCACGATTAGGAGAGAAGTGACTCCCATAAGATGCCCTCTCACGGGCACATGCATACCATGGCACACACACAACACAGAAATTAAATAAAGAAATAAGTGTGATTTTTAAAATATATCCATGTTCATGTACACAAATGGGTCACAAATAAGAAAAAATGATCTAAAGATGAAAGGGACTGGGAAGAGGAGAGGATCCACAGGAGTGGAACTCGGGCCACAGAGGAAAGGGGGCTGTGATCAGAATATGCTGTGTACATGCATGAAACTGTTGTGGTGGGACCCACTAAGACATAACTGACATCTGCTACAAAGAGCAAGGCTGAGGCATGCAGAGGAGAGAGATATGGCTTGAGGCACATAGCTCTAAATGGAATGTTTCCATCAAATCCCTCACTTCAGATCAGGGAACCCCACAGAAGAGGAGGCAGAAAAAGGGTCAGAGCCAGAGAAGGAGGACAGCAAGAACACAAGGCTACCGGGCAGTGGTGGCGCACGCCTTTAACTCCAGCACTTGGGAGGCAGAGGCAGAGGCAGGTGGATTTCTGAGTTCGAGGCCAGCCTGGTCTACAGAGTGAGTTCCAAGACAGCCAGGGCCATACAGAGAAACCCTGTCTCGAAAAAAAAAAAAAAAAAAAAAAAGAACACAAGGCTGTGTGAAGCAGTATGCACAGAATCTGCATTGGTTCTCACCAGGTCCTGTGCGCGTGTGTGTGTGTGTGTGTGTGTGTGTGTGTGTGTGTCTGTGTACAATCATGGCTTCCAGTTTAGTGGTTTTGTGGAACACCTGAGTGTGTGAATGAGGGTCTCTCTAGTTCTTGTGCACTGGGCTATTTCCTTCTGTTGGTTTGTCATGTCCTTCTTTGATGGGATAGTTTTTGTTTTATCTTTTTGTTTGACTTTGGTTGGTATGGTTTTTACAAGACAAAATTTCTTTCTGTAGACCAGGCTGGCCTTGAACTCAAGGAGATCTGCCTGCCTCTGCCTTCTGAGTGCTCAAATTAAAGGCATGTACCACCACCGCCTGGCTTTTTTATCTTATTATTTTTGGTTTCATTATAGTTTTTAAAAATGAATAAATGAATGAATAAATGAAAAAACCTAGCAAATGTTGGCAAATACATGCTGGGAGAGAGAAAACCAGTTTTCTCCAGTGGAGTGACACTGGGTACATCAACCCTGCCAGGACAGGTCTTATGTTCTGGAGTAGCTGACCAATATATAATGAACTCCACAGGTTCTATTTGGTGTGTTTTTATTTGGTTACTGTCTGATATTTTAATTTGTTTTGGGGTGGTGTTTAATTTTGTTTCTTGGCTTGGAGGGGGTTGTTGTTGTATTGGGGTTTTATTTTTATTCTTTTGAGAAAGAACTTAAAGTTGGGTGAGTAGGAGAGGGAAAGGCTCTGGAAGAATTTGGAGGAGAGGAAGAATGTGATCAAAATATAATTAAATTTAAAAAGAACAACAAGGCCCGGTGTGGTAGAACATGACTTTACTCCCAGCATTTGAGAGGCAGAAGCAGGCAGATGCTTGTGAAGCAGCCAGGATTATAGGCCAGTCTCAGGCTAATCTGCTTTCTCTGCTGAGATAAATACCGTGAGAAAAGCAGCTTGGAGAGGTTGTATTTCATCCTCACAGTCCATCGTGAGGGAAGTCAGGGCAGGACCTCTAGACAGGAACCTGGAGGCAGGAGCTGATGCGGAAGCAGGGGAGGGTGCTGCTTACTGGCTTTCACCCCATGCCTTGCTCAGCCTGCTCTCTTATAGAACCCAGGACCACCAGTCCAGGGTGGCACCATTCGAGGTGGGCTGGGTGCTCCTACATAAAACATCAATCAAGACAATGCCCCACAGCTTGCCTACAGACTGACTAATCTGAGGGAGAGATTTTCTCAATTGAAGTTCCGTCTTTGCAGATGACCCTAGCTTGTGCCAAACTGACAAAGCTGCATAGGTACATAGACTTTGTCTTTAAACAGAAGGTAAATAAAACAAACAAACAAACAAACAAATTAAAGTTGCTTGAACTACATACCAATACCCATTTTAAAATAGAAGTTGTTAAAAAAGACTTTAGGATATGTCTCAGATGTAGAATCCCTGCCTAGAATCCCTGAGTGAGGACCTGGGGGTGGAGCCAAGGGTGGAGCCTCGCCTAGAATCCCCTGTGAGGGGACTGGGGGCTTGGTCAGTGTTGGAGCCCCGCCTAGAATCCCCCAGTGAAGGTCTGAGGGTGTGGTCAAGAGTGCGTTCCCTCCACCCCTATTATCTTTGAGTGAGGAAGGGTGCATGGCTCCAGTAGAGAGCCCTTGGCCTTGAAGAAATCTTAGGTTTCATAGCCAGTACTGTAAGCCAATAAACATTCACCATTCACCAAAACAAACACCACTTGCTGATACATTAGGCATCTGGAGTTCAGGGAGAGGCAGTGGAAAGAACCTACTGGGCCTACTGAGGCAGGGCCCATCTCCGGAGCCACCTCCCCTTTGTGCTCATTGTCTATCTTCTGGTCTTCACTGCCTGCACCTGTCTACCGCCTGTTACAGGATCGTCGGTCCCCTTTAACGTACTGCCCAAGGTTGTGGGTTAGGGCGGAGTGCCTGGGGGCAGTGCCTGCTGCTGGACCAGACTTACCTGTAGGAATTATCATCCACGTGGTGGTTAAACACTGGCAGCCTTCTGGCTTAGTGGTTAAGCAAGAAGAGCTTTGATCCAGGGTATTTTTCTGCTGTGTGACCCTAGGCAAGGAACCAAATCTCTCTGAGCCTTGTTAGAATTTCCATCTTGTTAGAATATGGTATGAGTCTGTCATCTCAGGGCACAGAACCTGAGGCTAGAGGATTACCAGTTCCAGGCCAGCAGAGGCTATATAGCAAAACTGGAAAACCCACAGAAGGGAGAAAGAGTAGCTACTTCAAAGGAATTTTATGAGGCTTACAGTTAAATATATTGTATTAAAAAGTATTAAAAAGTATTAATAACGCCGGGCAGTGGTGGCGCACACCTTTAATCCCAGCACTTGGGAGGCAGAGGCAGGCGGATTTCTGAGCTCGAGGCCAGCCTGGTCTACAGAGTGAGTTCCAGGACAGCCAGGGCTACACAGAGAAACCCTGTCTCAAAAAAACAAACAAACAAACAAACAAAAAAAAGCATTTGCTGACCTTGTAGGACCCAGGTTCAATTCCTAGTACCCATATCAGGAGGCTCACAAAAGCCTGTTAATCCAGTGCCTTTTTCTGGTCTCTAGGCATATAGCATGGAACACTTATGGCATATGCTCACCCACACACATATGCAAACACAAACATACATGTGCAGATAAGTAAAGAAATGCAGTCCCTGGGAACCTGGGAGCCTGAAAATACCCAATGTCTACGGTTCCACTTGAAACTCCCCAAAGCATCCAGCAAATCCAAAGCTATCAGGCCAGTTCAAACAGGCACAAACTGGTATGACTCCCACGTTTGGCGTTTGTCCCACTGAAGCCAGCTCCTCCACACCTTTGACATCTGGTCCTTTCCATAGATCTTGCTTGGCTCTTTCAGCCCCTGCCCAAACATCATCAGGAGTCCAGCTGACTTCATGCTGTGATGCCCAAGCACCAATGGCTCCCCGGTGTTCTCAGGATAAAGCATGCATCCCTCAGCCAGTTGCTTCTAGTTTGGCCCTGGTCATGTCCTCACAGCCACCTGGGCTCTGGATTCTTCCAAGTTTCACACTGGTTCCCAACAGGCTGTTCTGTTTCACGTGGGACCTTTGACAATGCCCTCTTTCCAGGCGCCCTAGGCTCAGACAGTTTTCACTCCCGTCCTGACTGTCCACTGCCGCCATTCCCATCACTCAGCTTCTGCCTCGTGCCTCAGACACACGGGCTCAGCTGTGTGTTATTTCTTCTGCTTGTTCCAAGCCACCCACATATACACACTCACACACACACAACATGCACATACTCAAACACATTCACACACATGCACACACCCACTCTCTCTCTCTTTCACACACACACACACACACACACACACACACACACACACACACACACATCAAATTAAAACGTGACAAACAATGCTCTTGCAAAGGACCTGAGCCTGTTCCCAAAACTCATGTCAAGCAGCTGATGACCATCTGTGTCCAGCTCCAGGGGATCAGAACCCTCTGACTTCTGAGGGCACACACACACTCCTACTTAAACATAATTTAAAATAATTTTTAATTGTTTTGGTTACTTTGAGACAGGGTCTATTTACATAGCCTGGCTGTCCTGGAACTCACTATGTAAACCAGGTTGGTCTCAAACTCACAGAGAGTCATCTGCTTCTGACTCCAGAGTATTGGGATTAAAGGTGTGGTTACCACTCCTGAGCAAAATAAATCAAAAGAAATTTGTTTAATGGTCATGGTGATGTACGCCTTCCTGTAATTCCAGCACTCTGGATGTAGAAGCAAGTAGATCTTAGTGGTGAGTTTGAAGCTAGTCTGGTCTACCTTGTATGTTTCAGAACAGCCGGTGCTATATAGAGACACCTTGTCTAAATATATATTGTCTAAATATATATATGTGTGTGTGTGTATAGCCTAAATATATATAATTAAGTATATAAATAAATATATAATTAAATGTAAATAATATACATATATAATTGGTTAATTATAATTAAGAATAGACAAGAAGACCAGTGCAGTGGTTCTACCTGCAATTTCCAGCAATTAAGAGGCTGAGGCAGAAAGATCTCAAGCTGGAGGTTAGCCTGGGCTGTGAGCCAGTCCCTGTGACAAATCCAAACAACTCATTCTCCAAGCCATTCTCCAGCTGTGGGCTGTGGCTTGTGAAATCATTGTATTATATATAAAACTTTTGGTGGATGCCCTCTGGTCACGTGCTACAACAAAAGCAGCTTTTTGTTTTCTTTTGTGTCAGTGTGTCTGTGCATCAGTGTGTGGAGTCAGTGGTGTGGTGGTTTGAATGAAAACGCTCAGGCGGGCAGTGGTGGTGCACGCCTTTAATCCCAGCACTTGGGAGGCAGAGGCAGGCGGATTTCTGAGTTTGAGGCCAGCCTGGTCTACAGAGTGAGTTCCAGGACAGCCAGGGCTACATAGAGAAACTGTGTCGAAAAACCAAAAAAAAAAGAAAAAAAAGAAAATGCTCCCATAGGCCCATCCGGAGTGGCACTATTAGGAGGTGTGGCCCTGTTGGAGGAAGTGTATCACTGAGGGTGGGCTTTGAGGTTTCAAATGCTCAAGCCAAACCCAGTGTCTTGGCCTTCTTGTTGCCTGTGAGTCCGGACATAGAACTCCCAGTTCCTTCTCCAGCACTGTATCTGCCTGCATGCTGCCTTGCTTCCTGTCATTAACACAATGGACTAAGCCTCTGAACTGTAAGCCAGCCCCACTTAAATGTTTCCCTTATTAAAGAGTTGCCACACCAGCCAAACACTGGGCAGAGCCAGGGGAACCCTGCAGAGGAGGAAGAGGAAGAATTGTAAGAGACAGAGGAGAGGAGTTGAGGACACCAGAAGAATGTGGCCCACTGAATCAACTAAGCAGCAGCACTCATAGGGGCTCACAGATGCTAACGCTGCAATCATGGAGCCTGCATGGGTCTGTGCTAGGTCCTCTGTGTGTATATTAGGGCTGTGTGGCTTGGTATTTATGTGGGACTCCTAACAGTGGGAGTGGGGGTGTCTCTGACTCTTCCACCTGCTCTTGGAACCCTTCTACTGGGCTGCCTTACACAGCCGGTGTATGCCTAGTCTTACTGTAACTTATTATGTTGTGTTCCGTTGGTATCCCTGGAGGCCTGCTCTTTTCTGAAGGGAAACAGAGGAGGAGTGGACCTGGGGGAGAAAGGAAGTAGGAGTAGAGCTGGGAGGAGTGGAGAGAGTGGAAACTGCAGGTGGAACAAACTGTATGAAAGAAGAATTAAAAAGAAAAAAGAAAAGGGAACCCCTGTGGTCATGGTGTCCCTTCACACTAGCAGATATCCTAAACAAACGGACAGGCTCTGATGCTGTTCCTCAGGGCCCCAAACAAACAGACAGCCTCTGATGCCGTTCCTTGGGACCTAAAATAAATTTGTTTAGCGGGTTCTTGGTTTTGTTTTTTGAGGTGGAGTCTCTTACTGGTATCCTATAGCCCAGGCTGGCCACAAACTAGCAAAGGATGGCTTTCAGTTCCTAAGTAACCTCTGCTGGCCCAGAGCTGGAAAGGTACACCGGAATGCACAGTGTAGCTCCGGAATACACCGTGGCATGCATGTAGTAACACTGTTGCAACTTCCATCCATCTGTGCTCCAGGCAGGATGACTCTGGATGACTTGGATTATAAATCCTGTCTGTTGAGGTGATTTCTTAGGTAAAAATAATTGCCACAGAGAGCACTGTCTAACCAAAGCTGGGCCACAGTTCCCTCAGTCCAAATTTCTCTTTTTCCTTTTTTGACAGGGTCTCCTGTAAGCGGAAGGGCCACCTTGGGGACAATCCTCCTGCCTCAGTTTCTGGAGTGCTGGGATGATAGGTGTGCACCATGATCCTTTCCCTTCCCTTCAATTTCCAACCTGTTCCTTTTTTTTTTTTTTTTTAAGATTTATTTATATTAGTTCACTGTCACTATCTTCAGACACACCAGAAAAGGGCATTGGATCCCCATTACAGATGGTTGTGGGCCACCATGTGGTTGCTGGGAATTGAACTCAGGACCTCTGGAAGAGCAGACAGTGCTCTTAACTGCTCCAACCCCCTCCAACCTGTTCTTTTGACAGACTCTCATGTAAGCCAAGCTAGCCTAGAACTTACCCCCTAAACCAGGCTGGCCTCAAACTCTTGGCAATCTTCGCCTCTCCTTCCTGAGGTTCACAGGCTTGAGCCACCACCACTCCCAGCTTCTGCCAATAAAGTTCTGCCTTGGCACAATGGAAATGACCCCTGGAAAAGTCGTCTCTGTTCACACAGTGGGGAACTCTCACCAGCTAGATCTGCTCTCCGACCTCTGCATGCACATGTGCACGCATACAACATAAATGAATGAATAAATAAAATGTATTAGAAAAAATTAAAAATAAGGTCAGATGTGATGGCAGACGCTTGCCTGTAATAGCACTGGAGAGGTTGAGACAGGGTGGGGCAGAGGAAGAGAGATCTTGAGCTTGAGGATAACCTGGGCTATGTGGTAAGCCCCAAACAAAAGTCAAATGAATTCACGATGGAGGAGTTCATCCTCATTTTGTGATACAGCCACACTACAAATGGAAATGTCCCAGTGGCTGAGATCGTGAAGTCTCCTGCCCAGTCTGCGCAGTGCTGGCCCTTTAGAGAAGCTGACAGCGGCGTGACAGCCATTTGGGCGTGAGAGGCCTAGGCCCTGACAAACCTGACTCACTATTTCTCTTGGGGTCCATCACAGTGGACTGAGACGCCCAGAGAATTTTCTGGATGATAGGGCATCTGAAAAGGCAGAGAGAAGAACTATAAAAAGCCAGTCTTCTCCGACCTCTCCCAAAGGATAGTTTCAACCAACTCCAATAATTAGATGGAAACTGAGGACCAAGGAAGGACCACAGAGAGGAACAAGTCTCTTACTGTGGAATTCTAGGCAGGAGCTCCACCCTGACTACACCCCACATGCCCTCACTGGGGCTTCTAGGCAGGAGCTCCACCCCTGACCATACCCTCAGCTCCTCACTGGGGCTTCTAGGCAGGAGCTCCACCCCTGACCATACCCTCAGCCCCTCACTGGGGATTCTAGGCAGGAGCTCCACGGCTGAACTATGTCCAAAACTAGAGAACCAATTTTATTGGTTCGATTTTTGTGGGTCTTGCTTGTTTTTGTTTTGTTTGAAACAGGGTCCTCACTGTACAGCCCTGACCAGCTTGAACTCACAGAGATCCATTTATCCCTGCCTCCTGAGTGCTGGGATGAAAGTTGTGTGCTATCGCCACTTTTTATTTTGACATAGATTGTCCCAGCTGGCTTTAAACTCTCAAAAATCCCACTTTTTCAGCCTCACTAGGAGCTGGGGTAATGAACATTCTTGTCTCACCTGTGCTGGCAATTTCCTATATAAAACTATATTAGTGTGTGTGTGTGTGTGTGCGTGTGTGTGTGTGTGTGTGTGTGTTGGGTTTGCTAAGCTGAAGTTCAAAGTCTAGGTTTGAGCACCAGCATGATTCGCAGCCTGCCCTTCACCTCCTGAAGCACCTGCTGCACAGTGAGGCACACCTCTTGGTGTCTCCCTGTCTCCCCATGAGGCTGTGTGGATCAGATGAGATTATGAGGGTGAAAGGTTTATACCGTGTGCACACAGCAAGTGCAGAATAAAGGCTAGGATGGGTGTGGTGGGTGTGGGCTGCCAGTCCCAGCATTTGGATCCAACACCAGAGGACATGCACGGCAGCTACTCTAGGCTTTTAGGTAAGAACCTGTCTCCAGAAAAGGGACTTGGTACTGTTTCTTTCTCAAGGCTAAGCAGCTCTGTGTTCCAGGCAGCTAAAGCAAGCTCATATAGCCTCCTCTACCTGACTCCATCAAACAACTGCACCACACTGTATTAAGTACCGAGTACTCCCGGTGTTGGGTGGTATCAGGGATAGAAAGATAAAAATCGGAGTGGTTCAAATAGGATCGTGAAAAGAAAAAACTGGGATGTATTGATCTTGGCAAATCAAAGGACAGACATCCTTACTTCTTCAAAAAGTTTGCGTAGGGTCAATCCTACTGATTCAAAGAGCCTTCTCTGGGGGTCTTTAAGGCTGCTGGTGTGCCCACCATCACAGCACCATCCCTAAGAACTGAGTCTAAAAACTTGCCATAGAACTCAGTTCTATGCAAGATGAATGAATGGATACAAGCTGATCCCAGCCTGCAATCAGGCCACACACACAGCCGACTGCTCAAACAAGATTCCCCATGGAGGAGATGTGGCTTAATCCCACACCTGGTAAATCACATTCAGTAAGTTAACCCCACTCCACCCTTCTCAAAGCCCCTGCCCAGGCCCTCACCGTATTGTAGAACTCGGCCACCAACTCCGAGTGCTGGAAATTACTCTCACACCAATCCACCTCAGAGCTCTGATAGGCAAAGATGCTGGACATCTTTGCTCTGGTGCTCGGTACATACATCCTGTGCCTGCCAGAGGTGTGCAAGCTGAGTGAGTGAGCCTAGGAGTGCCCAGCCAGGGAGAGGTGGAGACAGAACAGCTCAGGGCTCTGGAGCAGGCTGAGAGGAAAAACCTGCTGGGTGGCTCCCTGTTGCACCAGGGTAGCCTGGCAGATGTGCACAGTAGGGCACTGAGGTTGCCCTAGGCAGCTGCTGAGGGGTGGTGTTCTTTGGATTGGGTGACAGTCAGTAGGGAGGAGGCCTCCCAAGCTGGCACTTGAGGAGCAAGACATGAGGGGACTGACTGCTTTAATACTGTGATAATAAGGAGCTAGTGCTGGGTTTAGGGCATAGAGCACTCAGATAACACACACAAAGTTCATAGGCCCCATCCCAGCACTCACAAAACCAGTGTGGTGGTGACATCTGTCATTCCAACACTCAAAAGGCGGAGACAGGAGGATCAGGAGATTAAGGTTGGTCTGTGTGAGGCCTTGTCTCAAAAGAAAAGGTAAAGTCTGGCAGTGGCAATACACACCTTGAATCCCATCATTCCAGAGGCAGAGGCAGGCAGGTCTCTATGAGTTCAAGGCCAGCCTGGTCTACAGAGGGAGTTCCAGGACAACCAGGGCTACACAGAGAAACCCTGTCTCAAAAAATACATAAATTGATTAATTTAATTAAATAAATTAAATAAAATAACATAACAAAATAAAATCTTAGCCAGGCATAGTGTCACATACCTTTAATCTGTGAGTTTCAAGCCATCCTGAGCTACATAGAGAGTTCCAGACTGGGCTACATAGTGAGACCTGCCTAAAATAAACAAACAAACAAGCAAAATAAATAGAACTGGGGATGCAGCTCAGTGGCAAGTTCGTGCCTAGAATCTGTAAAGGCTCTGTGTTCCACCCCAGTACTGAAAATTCATGTCTATGTATATGTGTTTATATGTGTGTGTGTGTGTGCCTATATGTATATATATGCACATTTGTGTATATGCATGTTTATATATATGCACATATTTTATGTGTGTATATGTATGTATATACAAATACATATGTATGTACATATATGTACATATATGTGTGTATATGTGTATATAAGTGCATATATATAAAAACATATGTACGTGTCTATATATGAATTTGTAAATAATATGTACATGTATGGATATATGTATGTGTATATACATATATATGTATCTATATGTATGTGTATGCATGTGTATATATGAATATGTATGTGTATATGTGTACATATGCATGTGCATAGAGGTGTGCTGTATATATACATGCATTATATGCATGTGTATGTATATATGTATGAGTGTATACATGTATGTATATGTATGTTATACATCTATGCATATGTGTCTGTTTACATATTTCTATGCATGTAGTATATATGTATGCATATAAGTGCATGTGTATTATGTACATATATTTGTGTGTGCATGTATGTATGAATATATATAAGCATATATGTAGGTGTCTGATGCTCTTCACCTCTTGTCCCTCTGAGCCTGTCTGCTGTCTGCTCACAATGCCCCTTCTTATATTCTTTGCTTTTCAAATTAGAGACCTGCCTGCCTCTGCCTCCCAAATGCTGGAGTCAAAGGTATGTTTCTCATCTTTTAACTTGGGGGGGGGGTACGTGAGGGCCTGCAGGACACATCTGGAGGTCAGGGGGAGCTGTGTGCAGTGAGTTCTCTCCCCCTACCTTTACATGGCTTCCGGGATTGGCTTGGCTTGAGCAGGAAGCACTTTCATGAGTCATATGCTAAAGGATGTTAATTTACTACCGTATGTGTGAACATCCATGATCTCTTCCATCACTCTCTTCCCACCCCTTTAAAGCAGTGTGTCTTCCAGAATCTGGTAACCCTGTCTCTTCATGCCCAGAGCTGGGGTGACTGGTGTTTTCAGGTACACTTGGCTTGTTTTGTGAGTGTTGGGATCTGAACTTTGTTCTCAAGATGATGTGCAAGGGCTGAGAACCAAAAGCCCTATCTTCAGCCTTCCCACCAGGCTTCCCGCCCGCACCCCCCCCCCCCCCCTGTGTAGCCCTGGCTGTCCTGGAACTCACTCTGTAGACCAGGCTGGCCTCGAACTCAGGCATGTGCCAGCAGGCCCAACAAGCCCCTTCTCTTTTATAATTTATCTTTTAAAAGCAGGTTCTTAGAACTGCTACACATGCGCATGTGTCCTTGCATGTGCATATGTAGTGCCTTCTGAGGCCAGAGGGGGCATCTGATCTGCTGCAGTTAGAATTACAGGTAGCTGTGAGCTGCGCTCAGTGTGGGTTCAGTTTCCAGGTCCTCTTCAAGAACAGAGATTTGTTCTCTCATAGTGCAGGCAGTTCCACTGCAATTAGTCCAACACACCTAGAACCTTTGAACTTGACTATCTGCCAGAAATCCCAGCTAGTTCCAGGTGTGTGGGTACACACCTGTTTCAACAGTCTGCTGGCGGAGGCAGGAGGACGCAAGGTCATCCCCTGCTGCGGAGTGAGGAGAGCCTGCTGGGTCCACGTCCCTAGGCTCTCTTCCTTTCTTTTCTATCCTTTACATTCACTTGTTTATTATGTGCGTGTGAGAGGTCAAAGGATAGCTCAAGAGAATTGGTTCTTTCTCCCACCTTTGGGTACCAGGGATTGAACTCAGGTTCTTGGTATTGAACCCTGAGGCCTCTTGCCCACTCTTGTCTTCTCCAAGTAACTCACAAACTTGATTCACCTTAGAAGGTAATGGAATGGAACACAGTGTAATAACACACACCTGACAAACCAGCACTATAAGGTCATCCTTGGCTATGTAGCCAGTGGCAGGCCAGCCTGAGCTACAAGAGACCCTGTCTCAAAAAAAAAAAAAAAAAAGCATAAAAACCAACCAAAGAGAGACCTGCAAAACTGGGTGCAGCTACGCACAACTTTAATCCCAGCACTCAGGAGGAGGATCTCTGAGTTTCAGGCCAGTATGGTCTACAGAGCGAGTTCCAGGACAGCTTGGGCTACAGAGAAACCTGTCTCAAAAAAAGAGAGAGCAGGGACTGGAGAAATGGCTCAGCGGTTAAGAGCAGTGGGGGCGCACGCCTTTAATCCCAGCACTTGGGAGGCAGAGACAGGCAGATTTCTGAGTTCGAGGCCAGCCTGGTCTACAAAGCGAGTTCCAGGACAGCCAGGGCTATACAGAGAAACCCTGTCTCGAAAAACCAAAAAAAAAAAAAAAAAAAAAAAGAGCACTGCTCTTCCAGAGGTTCTGAGTTCAAATCCCAGCAACCACATGGTGGATCACAACCATCTGTAATGGGATCTGATGCTCTCTTCTGGTGCATCTGAAGACAGCTACAGTGCACTTACATAAAAAAAAAAAAAAAAAAAAAAAATCTTTAAAAAAAGCAGAGCCAGAGCAAGAAGAGAGAGAGAGAAAGAGAGAGAGCGAGTCATAAACCATCTGAGGTTGCCACAGCCTCCCGCTCCTGCACTGCTACAGCTGCATAATCTGACCGTTGACTGGTCTAATACCATCACTGAATATAGTCTCTGAGTACAAGGAGCAGAAGAGGTCAAAAACCAAAGTGTGTGGTGGGGGCTCCACCTACCAAGTTTCGGAAGGTGGTCGTCTACCATGTTCCTGTAACTAACCCAATAAACCCACTTCTCACCAAGCCGGACTGAGGTGGGGAGGTTTCCAGGTGTACTGCCCAAGGTGAGTGACATCTATTCACATCTCCAAGGAAAAAGTTCAGGCCACTTTCTTCCTTCCTTTTTTTTTTTTTTTTTTTTGGTTTTTCGAGACAGAGTTTCTCTGTGTAGCCCTGGCTGTCCTGGAACTCACTCTGTAGACCAGGCTGGCCTTGAACTCAGAAATCCTCCTGCCTCTGCTTCCCAAGTGCTGGGATTAAAGGCGTGCGCCACCATTGCCCGGCTCTCTTTCTCTTTCTTTTCTTCTGCTTCTTATTATCCTATTGTCCAGGCTAACCTCAAATTCACTAAGTAGCTAAGGCTGTCCCTGAACTCCTGATCCTCCTGCCTGCACATCCTGAGTGCTGGGATGACAGGTTTGAGCCAGCATAGTGGGCTCTCTGAGGCTTTCACAGCAGTGGTGGCTGTCTTGCCCAGAGAACTGATTCCCACAAGACCAGATTGAGCCAATGCCCCACTAGTGTCATGTTACATAACTCCAGTTTCAAAACCAGTGAGTTGGCACTATTGACATCTGTAGATTTTAATCTGGTTTCAGTATCCTTGACCTGTATTCCTTGGGGTTTATCACATCTTTCCCTGAGTGCTCTCTGTGTAAACTACACTGTTATGAGCTTAATTAGCTTAAACACTAGATTCAAAGGAAAGGCTGTGGTGGCTCATGTCTGTCAACCCAACCCCCCCCCCCCCAAAAAAAAAGGCTCTGGAATTGAAGGCCAGCCTTGGCAACATAGTAAGTTTCAAGCCAGTTTGTGCTAGAGACTCTGTCCAAAATAGGCAAAAATCACCAAATGAGGAAATTGTATAACTCTTTGAAGAATAGAAAGCAGACTCCAACCCCTCTCCAGACCTCCTCAGAACTTCAGCTTGATTGAAATGGATTTCAAGGAAGAGATAGTTACTGCATTCTACAAAGATCCAATTGCCGGACAAAGGCTTTTTGCCTTAATACTTATGTGAAAAGGAATAAGCCGGGCAGTGGTGGCGCACGCCTTTAATCCCAGCACTTGGGAGGCAGAGGCAGAGGCAGAGGCAGGCAGATTTCTGAGTTCAAGGCCAGCCTGGTCTACAGAGTGAGTTCCAGGACAGCCAGGGCTATACAGAGAAACCCTGTCTCGAAAAACCAAAAAAAAAAAAAAAGGAATAAGACCTATTAGTAGTGAGGCTGGCTTGGTGCTGCATGCCCACCATCTCAGTAGTCCTGAAGTTGAGGCAGGTAGATTACCATGCATTCCCGGCAAACCTGAGAATACAGAGTGAGAGGGGCAATAGCTTAGAGTGCTTGCTCTTCTCCTTTGAACCTGGGTTTGGCTCCCTGGACCTGGATTTGGCTTCCAGAACCCACACCAGGCAGCTCACCTTTTGTACCTTCAGCTTCAGGAAATCTGACGCCCTCTCCTGGCCCCTGCAGCATCTGTGCATCCACACATCCACAATTAAAAATAACAAACCTTCAAAATCAACAAAATACTTGTTATTGTTGTTTGCTTTTTTTTTTTTTTGATACATGGTATCTGTATGTAGCCCTGGCTGCTCTGGGACACCAGGCTGATGTCAGAGACAAGATACTCTTGTCTCTGCTTCCTGAGTGCTGGGATTAAAGAGGTGCACTACAAAGCCGGGTGTGGTGGTGCATACCTTTTAATCCTATTATTTGGGAGGCAGAGGCAGGCAGATCTCTGAGCTTGAGGCCAGCCTAGTCTATAGAGCAAATTTTAGGACAGCCAGGACCACACACACACACACACACACACACACACACACACACACTCTCACAATCTAGAAAAAAAAAATGTGTACCACTATGCCCTGGCTTGTTTTTCTTTTAACTGCTTATTTATTTATTCCTTGTTTTTTCAAGACAGGGTTTCCCTGAGTGCTGGGATTAAAGGTGTGCATTACCACATCTGGCCTATTTCTTTATTTTTATCTCTTATTCTTTAACAATTTCACATATTTATGCAAAGTATAAATCCATTGCTATTTCTCCCAATACTCCTGGCACAGCCTCCTCCCACCTTCATGTCCTTTTCTGTAACCCATGAAGTCCAGGAACTGCTGCCTGCTGGGACACTGACTGATCTTGATGGGTTGATCTTGTCCAGGCAGCCATAGCTGCTGTGAGGTCACAAGTGTGATGGCCACGTCATGTCCATTAGACAACTTTTCACAGCTCTTGTCCCTTTAGGGCAAGCACCCAAAGCCAATTCTTTCTCTGCATTCTGACTTGTGAGTCTCTGAATTCCCTGCTTCCTGCTGCAAAGTGAAGCATCTCTGATGAGGCCCAGAGCAATCATTTGTGGGTATAAACATATTCAGAAGGCAGTTTCACAGCACAACCATTCAGCATAGCAACGAAAGGCAAGTTTCTCTCCTGGGTGTGTAACCTCTGTGGGCTCTAGTCAGGTTATAGCACTGAGAGTGGTTCCCTCCTGCAGAGCAGCCTTGAGTCCACCCAAAAGGCTGCTGGGTGTCTTTTCTCCCCAACAGACCACCTGTCACCTTTGGTACTATGAAATTGAATCAGCTGGGAGGAAATCTCCAGGTCAATTCCAGTTTGGTTTCAGCATGTCCCATAACCAAAGTGACTGGTATCTTGTCATATAATTATAGTGGGCAACCAAGAGTAATGGCAAGTGTTGTTTGGAGAGCTCTGGGGAGAAACATCTCTGGCTTTTGATGTTCATGTCTGGCCTTTCTGCAATTTAAAGGTTACACAAGTGTATCTTCCTCAGGGAACACAGCACCTGTTCTAAGTAATACTTATAGCAGGTGGCAATTAATTGAGAAAGTTCCAGAATGTGCCTGGGGTGGTAGCAAAGCATGATGTCTCAGCCTGATATAGGTGTGTTGTAAAGGAGCCTAGCACAGGGCAGAGGGGAGTGACACGTGGGAGAAAGTGTGGCTGCAAGGAAGACAAAGGTGAGTGCAGAGATGATTGACAGAAAGCCATTATCGCCGGTTCCATGGCTCAGTTTCACCTCTTCCAAGGGCCTCCAGCTGCTGAGTAAAGAAGCAACGTGGGCACAGGCGAGGCAGGTTTGGCGGTGGAGGGTGCTCCCGGGATCTCGGTCTTGTGGCGACAGATCGAGATAGCGGGCACAGTATTTCTCAAGGTATAGGACCGTGCACTTGAACAGTATGAACTGTCCACCTACCGCTCAAGTTTCACTTGGAATGGGAACAATAAAGGAACGTTTCTAGAAAGCTGGGCATCCTCTGAAAACGAATACAGGTGTAGCGAACGTCCGGGACCTCTGGCAAGATCCAGGCCTCCTCTCCTATCTCAGTGTTCACAATTCCCTAAGCTACATTGTTCAATAAATCCCCCAGAGTGTCCTGGTTTCTACTTCTGGTTTAAGTCCTGCCCCCGAGACGGCTCCCGCCCCCTTTCTCTAGCGAGCCTATACGCGAGAGTCACGGGCGCAAAGCAGCTGGGAATTGTAGTTCTGGAAGACCGATTGGTTAAAGGCCAGCACGTGGACCTGAGGATTGCTGCGGGAGCGATGGTGGCGGGCAGGTGTCTCGCCTAGGCCTTTTCTCACCCATGCTTGTGCTTCTTCCCGCGTAGGCACCTGGAACAGCGCAGCCTTGTCCGAGAACCTTCATGGGACGGAGTCACGGGCTTTCCTTATTCATTCGAACGCCTACCTCCAACGAGGATCCCACCCACAGACTTACGCCCGCCTTCTTCGGCTCCGCCTATTCCGTTCTCGGAAGTGGAGGAGCCAGCGACTCCCGCAAAGCACGCCGGGTGTTGTAGTTCCGGAAGCCAAGCGGGGGTGCGCGGCGGCATGTGGCCCAGAGTGCTGCTGGGGGAGGCCCGGGTGGCTGCGGGCGGATGCCGCGCTCTCTTGTCTCGCCTCGCCGTGCGTTTCTCCCTGCCATGGACTGCTGGGAGCGGCTCATTCCTGCGGAGGAGCCTGCATGGAACTGCGACGCGAGCTTTCCCGCTCATCCCCATAGTGGTGGAGCAGACGGTACGGAGACCTGATGGGGACATGGCGCAGAGGCTTGTAGTCGGTCGGTGTGCAGGGGACGCTGACCTTTCACCTCTTCTTTTCCCACGAAGGGTCGAGGCGAGCGCGCTTATGACATATACTCGAGGCTGTTGCGGGAACGCATCGTGTGCGTCATGGGCCCGGTGAGTGACCCCGGTCCTTCCCGGGGACACCTTGTTGTCTCTCCAACATTTCTCCCTTGTCAAGCTCTGTGTCATATGTCCCCCTCTTCGCCCCTCATCCTTGATGACCTCCTGGACCCTAGGCCCTGACCTTAAATATATTTTTTTTTAATTTGAGCAAAATTCTTGCTTTGTAGTCCAGGCTAGCCCCCACCTTTCCATCGTCCTGCCTTAGCTTCCCAAATGTTGGGCTGTAAAATGTGCATTATTACCATAGTCTGTTGTTGTCACCTAGTCTTTGTTTCATTTTATTCTGTGGTCTTCTGAGACAGGGTCCCAAGCTGGCCTTGAACTCCCTATGTAGCTGACAGGACATTTGAGGCGGGAATGAGGGTGCCTAAACCACACAGTGCTTAAACCCATTGTGCCTGCTAGGAGAGCACTCTATCCCAGCCCTGTCCTCAGCTTTAGGCCTTCCACTATCTGGGACTTCCTGACCCATCTCTTCCTGTTCTTGAAATTCCTGGTTCCCAGGGCCTCAGATCCTTAAGCCTCTATCCAGCCCACCTTCAATCTGAGGATACCTCTGCTCTCCCCACCTGCAGATTGATGACAGTGTGGCCAGTCTGGTCATCGCCCAGCTGTTGTTCTTACAGTCTGAAAGCAACAAGAAACCCATTCATATGTACATCAACAGCCCAGGTAAGCCAGGCCAGCCTGGTTATAAGGATCTGGGGTTGGAGATAGCCTCTTTGGGGGAAGAGGTACAGCCTTCTGCAGAATCTAAAATTTAAAATTGCCCAAAGCAGGGTATGGTAGTGCACACATTTTAATTCCTGCACTTGGGAGGCAGAGGCAGGCAAATCTCTTAGTTTGAGGCCAGGGTGGTCTACATGGTGAGTTCTAAGATAGCCAGAGCTATACAGGGAAATCCTATCTCAAAAAACAAGGAAGAAATTTAATATTTTAGTTGTGTGGTGGTGGTGAATGCCTTAACCTCAGTACCTGGGAGGCAGGTAGATCTCTGAGAACAGCCTGGTCTACAGAGTGAGTTCCAGAACAGACAGGGCTACACAGAGAAACCGTGTCTCAGCAAAACAACTCCAAGAGGGTCTCTCACTGGCCTGGAACTTTCGAAGTACGCTAGCCTAGGATAGCCAAGGATCCTTCTGTCTCCACCTCCCCAGCACTGGGATTACAACTGTGTGCTGTCATGCCTACTTTGTGGGTGCTGGGAATCTGAACTTAGGTCCACACACTTGTGGAGCAAACATTTTACCAGCTGAGCAGTCTCCCTAGCTTTGAGAGTAGCCAAATTTAAAAAAAGAAAAGGGAAAAAAAACCTGTTTTGAGACAGAGTTTCACTCTGTAGCCCAGATTCTCTGCAGTCCTCCCACCTTAGGGACTCAGCTTAGCTGGGATGGCGGGTGTGGACCACCACATTCTGCAGAAATAGTTCATTTTTTAAAAAATATTAAGGCTATGTTTATGTGTGTATGGATGGATAAGTGCATGCCACTGTGTGTGTGTGTGTGTGTGTGTGTGTGTGTGTGTGTGTGTGTAGATTAGAGGACCACCTGTGGGTTGTTCCTGACATGGGTCCACATGATGTGGGCTCTTCCCAACATGTGGGCCCTGGGAATTGAATTCAGTTTGTTAGGCTTGGTGGTGAGCACCGTCACCGGATAATGCTTCTCAGCTGCCCAGAGATGGGCAGTTTCAGTGATTGGACACTTAGCAGGTTGTCATCTGTCTTCTCATCAAAGCTCCATGTGGACAGTGAGAATGCTCACCTCTGATTTGCGCTGGGCCCGTGGGCTTGAGAGAGCAGGGGTAGCTAGACTTACCTGTCGCTACAGCTGGGAGGTGGCTAACAGCCTTCTGATGCCTTTTATTTAATTCTGTGTGTTGTCACATGTACATAGCTAACTCTGAAGGAAAGACCCTCCTTGTTACCCCCCTTGTTTGTGTCACCCCTCCCCCAACAACGTTTGCCCCTGTGGCTTGCTGGAAGGGTGCTGGGGTAAGATTCCCCCCGGCCCTTACTTGCCCCACTGCCTACAGGTGGTGTGGTGACTGCAGGCCTGGCCATCTACGACACAATGCAATACATTCTGAACCCCATCTGCACCTGGTGTGTTGGACAGGCTGCCAGCATGGGCTCCCTGCTCCTCGCTGCTGGCAGCCCCGGCATGCGCCACTCACTGCCCAATTCCAGAATCATGATCCACCAGCCCTCTGGAGGAGCCAGGGTGAGTGCACGCTCTGCAGGGGCATCTAGTGGGAACCAGAACGGGGGTGCCGCTGCTTTCTGTCTGTTTGTCGGAGACAGGGTCTCATCATGGAGCCTCAGCTGTGCTGTAGTTCTCTATGTAGACCAGGCTGACCTCTAACCCACTGAGATCATGCTGCCTCTGCCTCCTGTTGCCACTGCTTTGAGATAAGTATTTTCATGGCTGGGTAGGTGCTCTTCAGTAGAATGTTTGCCAAGCAGAGGCAAGGCCCTGGGTTCCATTTCTTTTTTTCTTTCTTTCTTTTTTTTTTTTTTGGTTTTTCGAGACAGGGTTTCTCTGTCTAGCCCTGGCTGTCCTGGAACTCACTCTGTACACCAGGCTGGCCTCGAACTCAGAAATCCGCCTGCCTCTGCCTCCCAAGTGCTGGGATTAAAGGCGTGCACCACCACTGCTCAGCCCTGGGTTCCATTTCTAATGCCAGAAAGAGTAAAAACAAAACTAGAGCCAGGAGTGGTGGTACACATCCTTTAATCCCAATACTTAGGCTGCCAAGGCAGAGACAGGCTGATCTCTGTGAGTTTCAAGCCAGCCTGGATTTCACAGTGAGTTTCTGGACAGCCAGAGTTATGTAAAGAGACCCTGTCACAAAACTAAAATAGATCAGTGGGAAGAAGATACACTCAAAAGCAGAAGGACTGACACACAGGAATGGCTCCCTCATTAGTATTCCCTGAGAAACTCCTCCAGCTCTGGGCTTCATCTTCTTCCTCAACTTCCTGCTCCTCAGGGCCAAGCCACAGACATCGCCATCCAGGCAGAGGAGATCATGAAGCTGAAAAAGCAGCTGTACACCATCTATGCGAAGCACACCAAGCAGAGCCTGCAGGTGATCGGTGAGCACCCAGCCCCACGCAGCACACACTGGTACATCCACCTTGTACCACCTGATCCACCTTGTACCACCTGGACAGTCAGAACCAGTTAGTACAGTGTGCTCACCCTGTGGCTATGGCAGAACTCCTGCCTAGAATGAGCCCTTTCCCAGTGAGGGGCTGGGGCATTGTCAGGGGTGGAGCCCCAGTCTGAAATTCCCCAATGAGGACTGGGGGTGTGCCTTAAGGATACATTTTTTTTTTCCTTTTTTTTTTAACCCTTCTGATTCATTTATTTTCTTATATATATGTGTGTGTGTGTGTGTGTTTCTAGCCTGTATGTCTATAAGTGGCTGTGTGTGTGTGTGTGTGTGTGTGTGTGTGTGTGTGTGTGTGTGTGTGAGAAGAGCCTGTGGAAGTGAAAAGAGGGCGTGGAATCCCCTTGAAGTTACAGGTGGTTGTGAGGCACAGTGGGTGCTGGGAATCATGTCTGGGTCCTCTGCCAATCCTCCATCCCTGGGGAAACATTCCTGGCCTGACATGGATTCTCTGTCCCCAGCATTACAAAAGGTCCTAGCACATTGGGCAGAATTCCCTTTGGTTAAAATCCTGGGCTCTGTGTGGGTTAGGAAAGTGCTCACCCAACAGAACTCCTCTTTTTTTTCTTTTTCTTTTAAGACATGATCTTGGTTTGTAGTCCTTCTGCTTTTGCCTCCTAAATGGCTTTCTTTTTTTCATAAGAGCATAGGTCCCATGGCAGGGGTCCCTCACAACTCCATAAATAATCTCACAATGACTGGTAGGGGCTTCAACCTAGGAATTTGGGAAAAGCATCCCAGGTCTCTTACCCACATATATTGCTTTCCTCAGAGTCAGCCATGGAGAGGGACCGCTACATGAGCCCCATGGAGGCCCAAGAGTTTGGCATCTTGGACAAGGTCTTGGTCCACCCACCTCAGGACGGGGAGGATGAACCAGAACTGGTACAGAAGGAGACTACCACAGCACCGACGGGTCCTCCTGCCACAGCAGGCACCTAAGGACCTGACTTCCTCTCCAGGAGTGTGGAGACCAGACGAGGACTGTTACACTTCCTCTGCTGGGCCAAAGAACGACCCCTGGAGGAGATGTGGATTGAGGTTGCCCTCAAAGAGGGCAGCCTGCCTGAGACACTGATTTTAAATTAAATCTTTGTGGTTTTTGTCCCGTGTCTGAAGCACCTTCCATTACTTCTCCAAGACAGCAGGCATCTTTCACCTTGACAAACCACTTCTTCAGTCAGCAATCCCTGGCTGTCCTGGAACTAGCTCTGTAAACCAACCTAGCCTCAGACTCAGATACCCACCTGCCTCTGCCACTGCCTCCTGAGTGCTAGGATTAAAGGTGTATACTATGATACCTGGCTGTCGGCAGACTTAAGCCATATACTACCCCATAGTCAGCAGGTAGAATGATAGTTTTATGCATTTATTTTTGATTTGTGTGGTTTTATGCTGTGAGTGCAGTACCCATGGCCAGAAGAGGGTGTTGGGTCCCCTGGAGCCTCCCTGTGGGTACTGGAACTTAAGAGTACATTCTTACCTGCTGAGCAGGGGCTCTGCCCCTAGAGAGTTAAGAGTTAGGGTAGAAGTCTACCAGAAGCTACCACCAACTTTGGGTTGATCCTCAGACCCATGAGACCTGGCACTGGTGACTCACCAGGTGACAGAGTCCTGGCATTTTGTTTCTGACTCCAAAAGCCAGCTGAAGCCAGAGAATGTGGGACATTTTATGGAGTTTTACTAAAAGTGGAAGCAGAGAATCAGATATGTAGATGTAGCTAAAAAGGGGAAATGGATCAGTTTATGGGATGGAGGCAGGTGCCACATGACCCTGTGGAGATCAGAGGATCACAAGTGCAGGGGTTACTTTTTCAGTTTGCACTGTTTGGGGGTCCTGGAGGTCAAACTAAAGCCATCATGCATCCTGGCAAGTGCTGAGCCATTTTCCTAGGCCCAGTTTATTAGGGTGGTGTGGAAGTAGAGTATTTTTTTTTTTCTTTTAAAATTTAACTCACAACATTTGAGGTGGGGGTTGTATTAGTTGGTCTTACTTGTTTGAATGTCTTATTTATTTTGTGGACAACATCTGAAATTCAGGCTAGTCTCACCTTGGAGTTATCCTCCTTTCTCCACCAGGGTGCGCTGTTTGACCGGCGCTAGGCTGGTTGAACTTCTAACCTTGACTTTGCCCCCACGTGACCCCCGAGCCTCCGTTCGCCCTTGTTCTGAACAGCAGTAGACCGACTTAGAGCACAGCTAGTAGGATGTTGAGTGTCTGCTTGTGTCCAATAGTGTCGAGGGTCAGCGAGTGGGAGAGCCAATAGCTGGTGGGCGTGGTGCAGTGCCAGCCAATGGCTTGAGGGGGTGTGGCTCAGCCTTGTGCGGTCAATCCCTGAAGATGGCGGGCAGCAGGAGGCTGGCGATTCGGTTGCTTTCTGGGTGCGGTTGGGTGCGCGGCTCGGACTCTGCCGTACTGAGCCGCCTGCGTGATGAGGCCGTGGTGCATCCGGGCTTCCTGAGCCAGGAAGAGGAGGACACACTGACACGAGAACTGGAGCCCCAGCTGCGGCGCCTGCGCTATGAGTACGACCACTGGGACGCGGTGAGTGGGCGGAGCGGCGAGCTACCGGGACGCCCACTGGGACATAATAAGGGGGCAGGATCCTCGGAGGGACAGAGTGAAGAGCTAGGCAGGCTCGGCCAGGTTGGGAAGGTGTGTTTTGGGCAGTGCCTGGTGTCGGTTCGAGTGGGACCAAGTGACACGAGGCTCCGACTGCTGCGTGCAACCAGTTTCTCTGGTGTGGGACGTGGCGGGTGCTGGGCAACTCGGGAGTGACAGTCGATCAGGACGTCCTATGGGAACAGGGCTGATCTTGATGCCAAAGCTGAGTCCAGGGGAAGGCCTGCAGCTGCGGGGTTGTGGATGGTACTTAGAACAGGGGAAGGGACCAGAGCCAGAGAAGGTGAACTGGCAACATTGATCTCAGGGGGGATAGTATTACAATGTTGGCAAATCACTGGTGGGCTTTACTAAGAACAGGGGCTGTGGTGTGTGGCTGGGCCTGGAATCAGAAGAGAGGGTTTTCGTGGGCACCAAGAAATGGGTAGTGAGGACAAAGATGTCACTTCAGACATGAGGTTCTGGAACTGAGGGACATTGATGACAAGATTAAGAATAGAAAGCAGACTTGGGAGAGGGAGTGCTAGCAGTTGGGAGTTTCACTAGGGACTTGAGTGGGATCAAGTTGTGACTGGAGACCGAGATACTGAATATTAGGGTGGCCAGCACCAGACACCACTGGGAATGGAAACGTGAAGACCAGAGGTCGAAACCTCACTGAGCCAGGCTTAAAGGCTAGATGGTGAGCTAAAGCTGGAAAAAATACCTGCCCTGTACTGCACACCTCTGTACCTCACTTTCCTGTCCTGAGTTCCCAGTTATGACTTGAGCTCTCTGTACAGGCCATCCATGGCTTCAGGGAGACAGAGAAATCCTGCTGGTCTGATGCAAGCCAAGCCATCCTGCAGCGGGTCCGGGCAGCTGCCTTTGGTCCTGACCAGACCCTGCTATCCCCGGTCCATGTGCTGGACCTGGAACATCGGGGCTACATCAAGCCTCATGTTGACAGTGTCAAGGTGGGCAGAAGGCGTTCTGTCAGAACTCCTAGCTAGGTTGTCGGTGGACAGGAGGGCAGAACTGAGCCCGACCCCCCACACACACACTGTATCCCTTTTCCAGTTTTGTGGATCTACCATCGCTGGCCTTTCTCTGTTGTCTCCAAGTATTATGAAGCTGGTGCATACACAAGAGCCTGAGCAGTGGCTGGAACTGTTGCTGGAGCCAGGTTCTCTCTATATCCTAAGGTATGACGTAGCCTAGAACCCCCAGAGGAGGCCAGGTGTTTCTAACGGCTCTTGTTTCTGCTCTTACAGCAGAGGAAGTCACAACCACCACTCAGAAAAAGTATAGAAATGATGAAGGGACAGACTTCCCTCCATCCACCCACTCAGTCTTTCTCTTCTTGCAGGGGTTCAGCCCGATATGACTTCTCCCATGAGATCCTTAGAGATGAAGAATCATTTTTTGGGGTGCACCGGGTCCCCCGGGGCCGACGCATCTCAGTGATTTGCCGCTCCCTCCCTGAGGGGATGGGGCCAGGAAGGCCAGAAGAGCCATCTCCAGCCTGCTGACCTCTCCACATTTCCTATGGACTTGTGAACAAAGTAGGGAAAATGCTGTCATGGGAATCTTCAAATTACCGTCCGCCAGGGCTAGGGCCCTTAAGAGACGATCAAGGTCTCAGGATTCACATAGCATGGTGGCTGCCAGAGTGTACCCCATCACACACACTCTTAAGGCCATGAGAATATCATTTATTGCATTCACTGCTGATAAAAAAAACAAACAAAAAATAAAAAACCCAGATCCCTTCCCTTATCTTCACCTATACAAATTCCTAATAACGTCGTCTGAGCCTTTCAAAGCCCAGGCTGCCTCATGCTTGTGATTTTGAGACACCAGACTGGCCTTCTTCAGCCACCACAGCCACAAGCTGCAGCTGAGAGCTGAGGCAGCTGCTGCCAACGGTGATGGTCATCAAGGAAGGTCACATCAACATAGCTGGTGGGCTGGCAGCAGGGTTGACCGTGGGCTCGACCCTGCCCTCGAAGCCGGGCCAGTACCAGACTGTGCTGGGTACGGGCCTCTTGAGGACAGCTGCCAGCACAGTATCGGAAGATGACCTTCTCCTCTGAGGCATAGCCCAGGCCCAGCTCAGCCACTGGTAGGGTCAGGCTCCACAGCCGGCATGAACCAGCCAAGGCTCTTGGAAGGCGGATATGGTTGTTACCTAGTGCAAGGTGGAATAGAATTGTGAGGCAAAGTGAGGGCTTTGAGAGAAGGAACTGGGGAGGAGGCCCCCAGGAATTCTTACCCTGATGGGGCTTCCAGGTCTCTCCAGTCTCTGCCATCTTCCCAGATGAGAGCTCATCTGCCACAGGAGCCTCTTGAAAATCAAGGACCCAGCCAAGGCCCAAATGCAAGGACAGGAGCAGCAGAAACATGATCCGAAGTCTTCCTGCAGCCATTGTGACAGCAGGTCCCTGGATGCTGAGAGACCTTGGTGCCCTGAATTTATTCCCTGCCTGTCTTGGGGATTAAAATCACTGCCAGCACCATGTCCCAGGGAAGCCATGGGGGTCCCACCCACCTTGTCCCCACATCCTCATCCCTAAGAATTGATGGCTCACCCACCCAGACATTCCATAGCCCCATTTCCGACACCCTGATGCCCCCGATTTATGAGTGTCACCATCAGCCAGAAGCAAGTCCCGAGCTGGCTACCAACTCATGTCCCCACCCCACCTGCTGTCAGTGGAAGAAGTACAGGGATGCTGGGGGGAGGCCTGTTACAGGTCTCGTACTGGAGTGTGGGCCATGCGGGGCCAATAGGACCTGGGGAGGGTACGTGGCAGGTAGGAGAGTCAGTGGGCACCAGTCCATCTCTGCTTCAGCCAGGATTAAGACATCATACTCCTGTCTCCGGGCTTGGCTGAGCCAGCATCAAAACAGGAAAAGGGAGAGGCTAGGGGATAGCCAAGGTCTGGGACTCCCATTCTTGGAAGGCCAACCTGTGAAGCCACAGCTACAGCCAGTCTGGGCTTTGGAGTATCGGAGGCAGCGACAAATCATTCCCAGAAAGGCACAGGTTCTGCAGACTTCAGAATCCATGAGACCCAGCAAGTGAACATGGGCAACAGACCAAGGACTTTGGAGACAGAGATAGAACTGATGCTGGGTATGGCAGTGCATGTGGGTAGCCCCTGTGCTCAGGAAGCCAGGGCAGGATTGCTGCAAGATGAGGAGGACACCATAGGTTAGTAAGCAGTGATAAGAGCTCTGCAGGTAAAAGCCAACCCAAGTGTGAACTGCAGAATCCACATGGTAGAAGAGAACTGCCTCTCAAAAGTTGTCCTCTGACTACCACATGCATGTGGCAGCATGCACATACTGTATAAGACATACACATAAAGAATATCTTTATTTAAAAGACACAAGGTTTGGAGCTGAGTTTGTAGAATGCTTGCTGAGCATCAACAAAGCAGCTGTGGGTTCCATCTAATGCACAGCATAAACTGACATGATGGTGCATGCCTGTCATCTCGGCACTGGAAAGGCTGAGGAAGGAAGGCCACCAGTTCAAGGCCAGCCTGAGCTACTTGAGACCCTTTCTCAAAAAGGAAAAGAAACAGCTTTCAAAAGTCACTTGAACTAAGTTCCCTTGAAGGCAAGGCTCTGCCCTTAAACACAGGGGCACGCCCTGCCTGTCCTAGGGTGAATGGTACCTTAGACCCAGGCCCAAAGGGCCAGCAGACAGCTGGGCAGGGATGTTCAGTGAGCATGGACATTCCTAAGGACTAGCCCCCTTTCTCAACCCCAGGGGTGGTGGGACTGAGTTTGCACTGGCATCCAGCCACCAGTGAGAGGAAGTTCTCACTTCACCCAGGCTGCTTAGGGCCCAGCTTTCAAGGTAGCAGCTGAGGCCAAACACCAATCATCCCTGTCACTACCCAAGAATGTAAAGCACTCTCCCCAAGCAACGCCTGGCTGGCCTGGATAAGATATATAGCTGGGCCTCATTTGGAAAAACAGCATCTAGGTGCCAATACCAGGAATAGGTTGGATCACAGAAATCAGTAAGGGAAGCACCCAAACTAAGGACTGCACACTAAAAGTGACTGGGTTGTATTCAGGGAACATGACTGTCATCCTAGCATTTGGGAAACTGAGTTCCAGGCTAGCCTGGGCTATACTGCAAGACTTTCTCAAAAGACCAAGTAAAAGAGCCATGCCTGTCATCCCGAACTCCAGAGGTGGAGGTGGGAGGATCAGTAGTCCAAGGCCAACCTCAGCTACAACAGTAGAAAGAGGACGGGATAGAGTACAGGTCTGAGTCCCAACCTTCCATAACTTGTCTTAGTCAGGGTTTCTATTCCTGCACAAAACATCATGACCAAGAAGCAAGTTGGGGAGGAAAGGGTTTATTCAGCTTACACTTCCACATTGCTGTTCATCACCAAAGGAAGTCAGGACTGGAACTCAAGCAGGGCAGGAAGAGCAGGAGCTGATGCAGAGGCCATGGGGGGATGTTTCTTACTGGCTTGCTCAGCCTGCTTTCTTATAGAACCCAAGACTACCAGCCCAGGGATGGTACCACCCACAAGGGGCCCTCCTCCCTTGATCACTAACTGAGAAAATGCCTTACAGCTGGATCTCATGGAGGAATATCCTCAAGGGAGGCTTCTTTCTCTGTGATAACTCCAGCTTATGTCAAGTTGACACACAACCAACCAGTACACTTGTGGTGCAACAACAATCCCAAAGCTACACTCCTAGAGGACCATTGGAAGTGAGCATTTCCAAATGCATGCATGGCACCATAAATCCACACAACACACTGACCCAAGATAGAGACGAGGGCGTGGTGCCTCAGGAGTAGAGCCCCTGCCTAGAATCCCCCAGCAAGAGGCTGATAGTGTGATTGGGGGTAGAAGCCTCTGCCTGTCTAGAATCCTCCAGCCAGGGGCTGAGAATGTGGCCAGGGCAAAGGCAAAGTGAAATCAAACTGGTGAAGATTGCACAGGGGAGAAGTCCTGGCTATAGATTGAGCTCAGTGGGCAGGAAGGCTGTGTCCTGTAAGAATGAAGGCTCAGATGCCTCAGGGCTCCAGGAGGGTAGGGGTGGCAGAGATGACTCGCACTCTGGGCCTGCTCTCTTTATTGGTATCACTCTTTGAGGGAGAAGTGCATCTTATCACCAATCATCTTGCGCTCAGGGTTGAGGCGCTTGAGGATCTGCGCCAGCACATTCACTGTCTGCTCGCTGCTCAGCCCTGTCTTTTTGGTCTGGAACTTCTTCAGCAGGTCCTTTGTGGTCATGGGCTTGCGGGTCAGGTAGCGGCGCACAGCGTCCTCTGTCACCTGGACATCACTTGGGGGGGGGGGAGAAGGAGGGAGGCTGGAGTCATACAAGAGTCCCATTAGCCCTATCCCAGCCCCCCAGACCTGCTCCTGTCTGAACGTACCCGCTGCTAGGTGTGGACTTCCCAGACAGGCTCTGGGGACCCGTGTCCATCCGAAGACGCTTGGCTGCTGGAGTCTCACTTGTCCGCTTCCCTGGTAGAGAGAGTAATGTCAGGTCCCAATAAGGGCCCAGATCGGGGACACCAGGTGTGCAGAAGGATGTGGCTGCCAGCAGCTCTGTTTCTCCAGAGACAGGCTTTTCTGGGTACTCACCCTGCTCCAGCTTGCTGGCTGCAGCCCGCAGGGTAGAAGAGGTGCTTGCTGCTTCTGCACTGGGAGTTCCTGGCCGACTGGTGCCCTTTGAACTTCCCCCTGATGGCTTCCGCTCCCTCTTAGGGGGTGTCTTCTTCTTCTGCAGAGATTGGGGTATGAGTCTGAAGGCTCAGACTGTCATCCCTCCTCAAACCCCCAGCTCTGACTTACCGCCATGAAGAGTGCAGAGGAGGTCTCACTGTCAATGTCGCTCTCTTCTGAGCTGTCTGAGTCATCACTGCTGTCTGCATAGGACAGACAAAGATCATAAGCAGAGACCTAGACAGAGCCCACTCACCACCACTCGTGAGCAGGTAGGCCCATCATCACCCCCAGTCTTCCATGTCTCACCCACCTTTCCTACGTTTCTTCTCTTGTGGGGTAGGGGCTTTCTTCTCTTCCTCTTCCTCCTTGTCCTCCTCGGGGGGCTTCTCCTCCTCGCTCTCCTCACTGCTCTCACTCTGCTCATCCACACCTGGGACACATGTCACAGGTGTGAGCAGCAGCAACTACTGAGGGCACTCCCACCCCCTGGCTGGTCCCCAGCCGGCACCTACCCTTGGGGCCATCCTCCTGCTGGGGTACTTTGGGCTTGCCCTCTGTCTCATCCGGAGAGCTGCTGTAGGGCAGAGAAGGGCAAGCCGTGAAGATGGGTGACCACAGCCTGCCTCCCCCTGCTTCATCTCTGTGTTGCCCCTGCCTCACCTGGAGCCGTCGGACATGTAGTCTACCTCCTGGCCCTCAAAGTCCCCATCATCACTGTCCTCAAAAGCCTCATCATCTGAGCCCTTCTTCTTTTTCTTCTTCCTGCCTGCCTTGGTCACTGGGGCCTTTTTCTTAGCTTTAGAGGCTCTGCTGCCTGTGAAAGGAAAATAAAGGAAGGGCTCAGACTGGATGAGCCCAGATCTTTGCTCCTGGTTGGGCAGGGGCTCCACCCAAGCCACTCCCCCAGCCCCTCTCATTGAGGAATTCTAGGCTATACTCATGAGCAGCAATCCCACAGAGCCCGGAAATCCTGACACTCCATGCCACATGCATCATTATACTCAAGGAGTGACAGGAAAGACAGCAGGTCACATAGCATCTAAAGCCATTATAAAAAGTATCTGGGCCGGGCAGTGGTGGCGCACGCCTTTAATCCCAGCACTTGGGAGGCAAAGACAGGCGGATTTCTGAGTTCGAGGCCAGCCTGGTCTACAGAGTGAGTTCCAGGACAGCCAGGGCTACACAGAGAAACCCTGTCTCGAAAAACCAAAAAAAAATAAAATAAAATAAAATAAAATAAATAAATAAATAAAAATAAAAAATAAAAAGTATCTGAACAGGCAGCTCTATAGGGACACATAGCTGATTTATAGTCATCAGGAGAAAATGGGAAAGATATCAAGGATTTTGTCCTGGTTAGTTTCAT
Organism: Uromys caudimaculatus; assembly: GCA_028551405.1. Lineage (NCBI taxonomy): Eukaryota > Metazoa > Chordata > Mammalia > Rodentia > Muridae > Uromys > Uromys caudimaculatus. The sequence goes on along the minus strand of CM052709.1, from coordinate 37,902,456 downwards.
GTCAACCCGACACAAGTTAAAGTCATCTGGGAGAACAGAGCCTCAGTTGAGAAAACCCCCCCATAAGATCAGGCTGTAGGCAAGCCTGTAGGTTATTTTCTTAATTAGTGATAGATGTGGGAGGGCCCAGCCCAGCCCAGCCCACTGTGGGTGGGGCCATCCCTGGGCTGGTGTTCCTGGGTTCTATAAGAAAACAGGCTGTGCAAGCCATGAGGAGGAGCAAGTCAGTAAGCAGCACCCTCCAAGGCCTCTGCATCAGTTCCTGCCTCCAGGTTCCTGCCCCGTTTGAGTTCCTATCCTGGCTTCCTTCAGTGATGGACTAAGATGCAGAAGCGGAAGCCAAATAAACCCTTTCCTTTCCATGTTGCTTTGGTGACGGTGTCTCATCACAGCAGTAGGAACCCTGACTAAGACAGATCTAAAATCATTTCAAAAGTCATCATGGTGGTGGATGCTCAACTCTACAGAGAAAGCATACATGTAATTTCTTCTGATATGAAGCCTTGATTTATAGTCCAGGCTTGCCCTCCTGCATCAGCTTCTTGAGGGCTGGGGTCACAGGCATGTGCACCATTAGCCAGCTTGCTGAGGAGTCTTACAAGTTGCTGAATTGCAGCATAAATAGTACATAAATATGAATCGCACTTCAGGCAAGGGAGGGACAGAGGTAGAGGAGAAGCAACCTAGGCCAGGGGTTCTCAACCTTCCTAACGCTGTGACCTTTTAACACAGTTCTTCATGCTGTGGTGACCCCCAACCATAAAATTGTTTTTATTCCTACTTCTTAACTATACTGTTATGAATTATAATGTAAATATATGATATGCAAGTTATATGATATGCAACCCGTTACCCAAAGCAGATTCTAGGCATGAGCTCCACCCCTGACCACATTCCCCACCCCTACACATGTTGTTGTGTTGTGTGGGATTTGGGGATTTTTTGTTTGTTTTTGTTTCTTGTAGACAGTGTTTCTCTATCTGTGGCTGTCCTGAAACTTGCTCTTTAGACTACCTTGAATTCACAGAGATCCACCACTCTCTGCCTCCCGAGTGAGTGCTGGGATTAAAGATGTGTGCTACCACCATCTGGCTTAGCCCTTCATTTTTAAAAGATAGGGTTGGAATTCTCTTGCCTCAGACCCCTGAGTTCTGGGATCACAGCAAGCACACCATGTCTTTTTATGTGTTATATCTTGACAGGGAGACTGCATCCCAGGTTGAGCCAATTCTTAGAGAAAGTAGAAGGCTTATCCCTCCTGTGCAAGTACCTCAGCCCATTGTCCTCACCCCACTCCACCAGTGCTGCCATTCAGTCACCAGAAAAATCTATACCTATAATCAACCAGGCCCATGTGACCTGCAGCACAGCACCCTTGGAACATTTAAACAAACGGCTGCTCCCATGGAAATTCTGTAAAGGTGCTAGTCAATTCCTGAGTAACCTTGTGTCATGAGCTTCCCAGGTGGTGCTAACTCACCTTGTCTCTGAACTAAGACCTCTGGGTCCCCACTCACCCTCTTCGCCACTGGCATCGCTGGCATCGGAGGACATTTCCAGGTCATCCTCCAGGTCATGAATCCGCAGCTCACTAGGCTTCTTTCGACTGCGCTTCTCCTTCTCCTCCTCATCTTCATCCTGGTCCTGGTCCTTGAGCCGCCGCTGCTGCATGATGCTGAAGTGGTTCAGGACCTTGTTCCTCCTGCATACGGGGACAAGGGACTAAGTACTTTGTGTGGCAGAGGGTGGTGGGGAGTAGGGGACTGCAAAGAGCTGCTTGGGAAAGGATGGTGGAAGATAATGACCGGGACACTCAAATGGGCATGACAGGGTAACCTCATTAAGGCACGCACACTGTAAGGAGGCTAAGGCAGAAAGACTCTGCAGGGTTGTTAACCTGAGCCACGCCACATGCAACAGAAAGAGAAAGGGGCAGGGCACAGAGCCTGGGCCATTTCAGACCCCCAAATCTTGAAACAATATAGGTGAGCCCTGAGATGGCCTCAGGCCCATGTGCACTTCAGCCCCTGGGAATCCCACATCTTAGCTCCACCAGACTCGAGGTATGTTCCAGGCATATCCAGCTATCATATTGGTTAGCTAAATAATTTTTTATGGGTTTTTTTTTGGGGGGGGGCTCAGGATGGTTGGGTTTTTTTTTGTTTGTTTGTTTTTTCAAGACAGGGTTTCTCTGTGTAGCCCTGGCTGTCCTGGAACTTACTCTGTAGACCAGGCTGGCCTCGAACTCAGAAATCCACCTGCCTCTGCCTCCCAAGTGCTGGGATTAAAGGCGTGTGCCACCACTGCCCGGTGGTTGCTTGGTTTTTGTTTTGTCTTTTTGTATTTTGTGAGATAGGATCTCTCTCTATTGTCCTGTCTTGGAACTCACTATGAAGACCAGGCTGGCCTTGAACTCAGAGATCCTCATGACATTGCATCCTAGAGTACTGGGGTAAAAGATGTGTACCACCAGGCTTGGCCCAATTAAAATTCCTTTTAAAACAGGAACATAGAAAGAAATAGTGACTTTAGCTGGCCTGGAACTTAGAATATACACCAGCCCTCAAACTCAGAGATCCTGTTGCCTATGCACCCAAGTGCTGAGATTAAAGGCATGTACCACCGTCTGGCAAATTTTGGGGTGTTTTGAAACCAAATCTCGTATAACCACAGCTGCCCTCAAACTTAATACAGGAGAAGATGGACGTCAACTCCTGATCCTCTTGCTTCTGCCATCTGTGTGCTAAGATGATGGGTGTGCACATACCCACCCACAGTTAATTTATCTCAAGGATTACTTAGAAAAGGCCTAGGGTCTCACTGGACAAGGAGCTGTCCGTGAACCATACCTATGCATGCCTGGAATGAGACGAAGCATAGTGGGAGGAGCTGCTCTTGATATTTCAATCCCAGCCCGTTGAGAACCTGTACTGTCCAGACTTGTGGGCAAGCACAGAGCAGCCCCACGAACCACACACGTTCCTCCAGCCCTCTCTGGACACACGGACCCATCTTCAGCAGCTATACAGACATCTTTTGCTGTACATCCCCAGTCTCTCTGTCTCTACTTCCCAGGCTAGAACGGAGGCAGCTGCCATTAGGAGGAGCCTCCCTGGACCCCCAGGCTCTGCCTATCTGTGGTACCAGCCTTCACTCAGCTACCAGGCCCAAGACTCAAGCGAGACAGGCCTGCCCAAGCAAGTACTGAGCAAACAGCTGTCAGCTTCAGGCAGGCTTGCTCTGAGGGCATACACACTGTAACAACCACTTTTGGCTCACCTCTCCCATTCCTCCTCGGCTTCCTCAGCAGTGAGTGTTCGATGTCGGGCCAGTGGTGTGAAATTGTACCAGTTCTGAACAGGGAAGGCCTCAAAGGCACCATCAGCACACTGTGTGAAGATGTAGTAGGCCGTGTTCTCTGTTACCCCGCCTTTCTTTATGCCTTTGAACCTGTGGAGAGCCTAGGTTAGGTCAGGATCCCACCCACAGGGCCTGCCTGCACTCCATCCACCCCCCTCTACAGTACCCATTTGGGCTCATCTAGGAATGACTAGGACAGAGAGGCATGGCCACCATCTCCTTAGCCCAAATGTCACCCTGCCACCTTGTGGCCACCATCCTCACAGCTGCTTCCAGATTCTGGGCCATGGTGCATGGTGCTTCCTGCTCCCTGCCTATAACCCACCATAGCTACTGAGAGCCCTACACCATGCAGGCTCCAGCTATCGGTTCATTGAATAACTATGCATAAAGCACTTGTCACTAGCTCCATCAGACTCCACCTTCTTTGCAATGGAGTATCCTCTCCCATGAGGACACCCCAAGTGTCAAGGCCCTACCTCCAGGCCACACTCAGGCTGCTGAGCCAGGCCAACAGTATCCAATTGATTTACTTCCAAGATTAAACTTTGATAAGGGAGGTATACTGGGACCACCATACTGTTGGGTACAGACTCGAGAACGATGCCTCCAAAGTATGCATGTGTGAGGAGCACAGGCTGGACCTTCCCCATCACCAGCACCACTTACTTCCTTCCTGATTTGCCATTGACTCGGAGTAGCCAAGGTTGGTCCTCAGGCCGGAATTCCTTTAGGACGATGCCGTACTTCTTCCGGCGTGCCTCCTCCCTGAGCTTGCGGTTGAATTCACTACCTGCACCGGACTCTGGCATCTCCTCTTCCTGGTAGATCTTCTTGTTGCTCAGATCTCGCTCCAGCCGTGCCTGGAGAAGCAGGAATACTCTTTGGTCTCCCTGTGCCGGGCTCCACGTGCTCCCAGCAGACTCCCCATGTGGCATGAAGGGCAGGGATATGAGCACCTATTCACTCTGCCCAGGGAGAGTGCTGCAAGACGGTTCATTGCAAGCATGAGGATCAGGAATTCGGATCCCTAGTACCCACAGACAAAGACGGGCATGACAATGTGCATCTGAGATCCCAGTAGAGGTACAGACAAGCATGTCCCTGGAACTCACAGGTCAGCAAGCCCTAGGTTCAGTTAGATATCCTTTCTCAAAACACAATGTTGAAAGGCTATGAGATAGTACTTGCTGCCAAGCCTGAGGCTTGAGTTCAAGCCCCGGACCCACATTGCAGAAGGTGAGAACTGACTCCTGCAAACTCTTCTCTGATCTCCAAACTCTGTATCCGTCACATGCTTGTGGCCCAACAGATGTCATCGAAATAATAAGGTGTAGAGTGACTATGGAAGACACCTGATGTCAACTCTGGCCTTGACATGCACAGCATGCCCACATGCACATGTGTGGTTGCATGAACATCTCTCTCTCTCTCTCTCTCTCTCTCTCTCTCTCTCTCTCTCACACACACACACACACACACACACACACACACACACACACACACACACACATAAACTCTGGCCACAGGGAATGTGGGGCTTACAACAACAGTAAAGAAGACTGGTCCATGAAATCACGGAGACAGATACCCAGACTAAAGATGTATAGTGACCACCTGAGGAAGGCTCAGGAGCAACCCAGATAATATGGAAATAGTGACATTTTAACATGGCACCCAGAATAGTGGATAGTTTAAAACTTTGGCCTTTAAAATTTCTTTATTCTTAGTATTATCTAGAGAAACCTGTTATGTAGCCCAGGCTGGCTTCAAACTTATGCATCTCCTGCCTCTACCTCCCTAGTGCTGGGATGCTAGTGCCCCAGACTGTACCTTTTTTTTTTTTTTTTTTTTTCCAAGACAGGGTTTCTCTGTGTATCCCTGGCTGTCCTGGAACTCACTCTGTAGACCAGGCTAGCCTCGAACTCAGAAATCCACCTGCCTCTGCCTCCCAAGTGCTGGGATTAAAGGCGTGTGCTACCACTGCCCTGGCTGGACCCATCTTATGGTATGGTTTTATCCTTTTGAGACAGGGACTCACTGTATAGCCAGTCTACTCTGAAATTCACTATGCAGACCAGGCTGGCCTTGAAGTCAGAGATCCACTGACTCTGCTGCCCAAGAACTGGCAGTAAAGGTATGTGCCACTATGGCCAGCTGGCTTTATTTTAAAAACAAAACCCCCAAACCTTAAAGTGTCTTTGCTTCTGTGGAGGTTGTATATGACATGGCCTGCTTGTGAGGTCTGAGGACACACTTGGAGCCACCTCTTTACTTACTGAGTCATCTTGCTACCCACTACTTTACTTTTTAAAGACGTGGTCTATGTGTCCTGGGCTTCACTATGTAGCCAAGGATAGTCCTCAATTTGAGATCCTACCCCCTTTCCTATGCTGGGATAACAGGCGTATGCCACCATGCCCAGTATACATGGTGCTGATGGTTCAACTTGGCCTCTGATGTGCTAGATGAGGGCTCTATCATCTGAACCACATCTTCAGGCATGCTTTGTCTTTTCTTTTCTTTGGAGATAGGGTTTATGTAGCACAGACTGGTCTAAAACACTCAGTCTTTCTGCCTCAGCCACCAAATGGCTGGAATCACAAGTCTGCTGGGGCTACAGGTGTGGGCACCATCATTTCAGTAAAGCTATTACTATACAGTCCCAGCCCAGAGTTAGTTCCCTGCCCCAGCCACCCAGAAGTACACACTTACCTGGTTCCAGGTAGCAAAGTTGACTTTATCAGCTGCATTAAAAGCCATTATATTGTATCTTTTGGCTGTGTTCCTGGAATGGGCAAGAAACTATTCAATCTATTGATTATTCATTCAACAAATCTACGATTTACGCCCTGATTTACGCCTTTGGTTGTAGGTAATTCTGGGAACTCATAAAAGACTCCAGAGCAATGGTTTTTTTTTTTTGTTTTTTTGTTTTTTGTTTTTCAAGACAGGGTTTCTCTGTATAGTCCTGGCTGTCCTGGAACTCACTCTGTAGACCAGGCTGGCCTCGAACTCAGAAATCCGCCTGCCTCTGCCTCCTAAGTGCTGGGATTAAAGGCGTGCACCACCACTGCCCGGCCCAGAGCAATGGTTCTTAACCTTCCTAAAGCTATGACCCTCTAATACACCTCTTCCTGCTGTGGTGACCCTACTATAAAATTATTTTTGTTGTTAGTTCATAACTGTAAGCTTGCTACTGTTATGAATCATAATGTAAATATCTGTGTTTTCTGGTGGTCTGAGGCGACCTACAGGTTGAGAGCCACTGCTCCAGTTTCTCAGGGTTCTTGTTTTCTTTCTTTTCTTTTCTTTTTTTAGTAATCGGGATCCATCTTATCCAACCCCATCAGATAAAGATCCATGGGCACCAGGCACTCTCAGCACATATATATACTGACAAAACATTCATACACATAGATAACGATAAATAAGTCTTTAAGAAAAAAAGGAACCAAAGGTGTAAAGGACCCCTATGTAGAAAGAAGAGCGAGCAGGCAAGGGTCAGGGTTCAAAGCCAGCCTGATCAAACCAGCTAGATTACACAGTAAGCCTCTTGTCTTCAAAATAAACAAAAAAATAAAAGGGGGCTGGGTGTGGCTCAGTGGTGGAGTGATTGCATAGTACATACCCACCTAATATAAAGTTAGAAGTTGAGGGACATGGCACTTGGCATAGAAAACAGGATGTATACCACCTGTGACCAGTTTGGGATTTTTGTTTTGAGACAGGACCTCACTATGTAGCCCTGGCTGGCCTGGAACTCACTATATAGACCTGGCTGACCGCGAACTCACAGAAATTTTCTTGCTTCTGCTTCCCAAGTGCAGAGAATAAAGGCAGCTACCATGTCTGGCCTGACCAGTCTGAAACAGGACAAAGTCATCGACCCAACTACCAACGTGAAACTGTTACTATGTCTTGGCCGGGGCAGCAGGGCCAGCGTGGCAGGGGCACACAGGGCTGAGGTTCTGGAGTGTGGGTGGACGGGGACTTACTTGGGGACTCGGACGACGTACTCGGTGACATTCTGGCTGCTGGAGCCCTGCAAGAGAGCAGAGGTCTGTAAGGCGAGGAGAGACTGCGGCGTCTGTCCTGTGACACCTCCATATCCACCTCATTCATACTCACTAGAGCCGCCATGGACGTTGCTCAAGCTGCTCCCGGTCGGCCTGACTGGATGGTCTTCGTTGTGTCCTTCGGCCCCAGGGAAGGCACCTTTCCTGGTTGTCACGTTAGTGCGACCCTGTGCTTTGGATTTCCAAACCCTTAAGTCTCCGAGAATGCTGGGAGAAAAAAGAAACCTAACCCTTTGCGCATGCGTCACAGCCTGACCCGGAAGTAGAACTGCCGCACGGAGACGAAAACCGCCTAAACTAAAACTTCTCCAGCTTCTGAGAGAACTAAAGCAGCCTTCGGCCTGCGTTCTCTTATAAAGCACGGATAATTCAATCACGTGCGGACACGCCCCGTCGTAACGTCATGGCGTAGGCACCGTGGAGCATCCTGGGTAGGATGGGAATGGAGTCTTCTGGTGGGCGCGTCCTCGGTACTCTTGCGCAAGCGTAAATGTGTCCAAGAAGCGGGAGCGGAGGTCGCGTTGCCATGGCAGCCGAGGCCGGCTCTGTGGATGGCTTCCGTGGCTCTTCTGGGGCGGGTCTGAGTTTCCTATTTTCTCTGTGTCCTGAAACTGGAGATCCCGAGGATCTTGCAAAATGAGTCCCTTGTGACGTAGAGTGGAGCCGGGGGATCGGTGCAGGGTGGAGACCGGTCCCCAGTGTACCCCGGCATTGAGGGCAGGATGGGTCTGTGCGAGTCCACGCTGCCCCAGCTGGGCAGAGCTTTGAGGCCCCAGGAGAAGGGTAACGACGTGGGGTTTACATGGGGCAACGGAAGTGGGAGGTGGGCAGATATCCCCGCCACCTTGGTGTGCACACCAACCCTTGCACGGCAGGAACGCATCTGCGCATGCTCCCACCCCACCATTGGTTGATGCCTTTGGAATATAACTTGAGTAGAGGAGCCAGTGTTGGAAATGGAAAGTACAATTCTTGGGAGAGGAATCAGAGAAAGGGGGCCTGCGGGATGCAAAAGCGTTGGTTAAGCAGAGGAGCAAGGGAGGCACAGACAGCCTGAGAGGGATGAGATAGGCTGATTTCATGACAGGCTTTACAGGACCATAAACAACTGACTCCACAGATGTGTCTAGTAGCTGAGACATTCATTTCTTCACTTTCGGAGAGTGTGCCTTGAGTTACAGAGGCTGGTTAGGAAGACCAAAGCGAGTTGAAGGGGACAAAGAACAAAGAACCATGGCGGACTGTAGAGGAGAGGAAAGGGCAGAGAAGCTTTATTCCAACTCGGGTTGTGTGACTAGAGGCCCAAGCGGGCAAGATAGAAAGGACCGCATGGTGGGTGGAGCAGGGTGCTACTGGGTGAGTTTGCAGGCCTTCCTCTTTCATTATCTGTAAAATGGGGTGATGGAGTCACTAAGGCACTTCATGGAGATATGTGCAAATGGCCTGTGGCCTGCCCAGAAAAAATTCCAACAGAGGGATCCTTCAGTGTGAGGCTAGGATCTCTTATAGACTCACACTAGTACCCGCTCTCTTCCCCGAACACCATAGATATCCTGAGGTATCCCCTGATCATCTTTGTGGTGGGGGGGCCCGGCTGCGGGAAAGGTACCCAGTGCAGAAACATGGCTATGAAATACGGCTTCTACCACGTGGAGCTGGGCCAGCTGCTGCGGGAGGAGGCTCAGAGAAGCACCCAGAGGGGCCGGCAGATCCGGGACATCATGCAGCAGGGACTCCTGGTACCCACGGTGAGAGTTCATAGGACATGGGGGCACTGCCGACAGAGTCTCCAGGAAGCCAGGATCTTCTGGTCCAGCCACTGCCCTGCTGCGTTAACACTGTTCTTATCTGACAAAGCTGTGATGATGTAAAGGTTAAGGACACTGGCTGCTCCTGCTCAGAACCTGGGTTTGTTTCCCAGCACCCAAATGACAGCTCATAACTATCTGTTAACTCTATTTCTAGGGTTTCTGGCACTCTATTCTGGCCTCTGAGGGCTCTGCACACACTCACACATGTGTGCAGACATACATGTAAGCAAACACTCATACAAATAAAACTAAAAAAAAAAAGCCACTGGCCTAGCATGCTCAAAGTCATGGGTCCCATCCCCAGCACTACAGAAACTGGGTACATGCTGGACAACCCAGTCGTCGGGAGGTGGAGTCAGTTCCAAGGCGCCCCTGACTACATAGACAGTCCGGTCCATGCCAGAGGCCAGAGATGGCACGGTGGGCGAAGACACTTTGTAGCCAAGCCTCACAGCCTGAATTCAGTCCCTAAGCGGACTCCTGTGAATGGCATATGTGCCATCCTTCCCCAACTAGATAAATAATAAAAAGAGCTAATAACTAATTTTTAGATCTAATAAACTTATAAGAGTCTAGCCTGGCCAGACAGTGGTGACACACATCTTTGATCCCAATACTCAGGAAAGCAAAGGCAGGAGGATTTCTGTGAGTTCAAGGCCAGCCTGGTCTACAGAGTGAGTTCAAGGACAGCCAGGGTCACACAGAAAGCCTGTCTTAAACTATCCCTCCCCCACAAAAAAAAATTCTAGCCTGGGATATGTCAAGGGCTATATCAGGCATGGGGGAGGGGGTGACAAGAAGGAAGGGAGGAAAGGAAGGAGGGAAAAAAGAAAGCTAGATGAAGTGGCAAACACCTGTCATCCTCAGACCAGGGAGGCTGAGGCAGGAGGATGGGGAATTTGAGGTCAACCTGGGTTACATAGACCCTAAGTGAATAAATTACTTAAATGAGCTGCTGTACCCACAAACTGCACACCCACACATTCAATGGACCCTACTGAAAATGTCCAGGAAGCAAATTGCTGAGGAGGGACACACTTCCTCCCCTACACAGCAAAGTATAGCCATTTATCTAGAATTAGATTGATGGTGTGTCAGGTAATGTAAGCTGTCTGGTAGAGTCTTAGACTATGTGATGGGCATAGTGGGGCAAGCCTGTCAGGAAGGTGGAGGGAAGATCAAAAGTTCAGTTCAAGGTCACTGGACTTGGTGGCACACCTCCCATCAACATTCGGGAGGCAGAGGCAAGAGGATATTTGAGTTTAAGGACAGCATAAGTTTCCAAAGAGCCTGGCTATGTGAGACTCTGTCTCTAAAACAAAGTATGAGGATTCTGAGAATCTAGTTCAGAGAACAAGGGTGTGCCTAGCATTTTGTGAGGCCTTGGACTCAGTATATGATGTATAGGGGTTGGGGGTAAAGAAAAAGAGCCAAGCACTCAGGAGGCAGACACAGGGGCCAGCTTGGGCTACATGCCTAGTTGCTGGAGAGGCGGCTCAGCTGTTACAGAGACTTAACCGTTCTGTAAACATGGGTTCAGTTCCCAGGTGGCTCACAAAGGCCTGTAAATCCAGCTCCAGGGGATCCTACATCTTTGGCCTCTGGGGCACCTGCATGCACCTGAACATATCTACACACAGACATACACACAATCAGAAATAACTTCAAATTAATTTTAAAAGCATGCAAGCAGAGAGGAAGCCAGTGATTAGGATGCTGGGTCCTGTTTCCCTGTCTTACAGGAGGTCCTAACTGAATGACCTTCATAGCCCCTGGCCTCTTTGGAGGGGCGGATCCTGAGTCCACGCCCTTTCCTTCCCAGGGTCTCATTCTGGACATGGTCAGTGACAACTTGTTGTCTTATCCAAAGAGCCGTGGCTTCCTCATTGATGGCTTTCCCAGAGAGCTGGAACAGGCCAAAGAGTTTGAGCGGATTGTGAGTGACCTGATCCCCCAGAGCCAGAGCACCCTTCAGGGTGTGTGCTACCTGAGTGGAGGTTTCAGACCACCCTCTCCCTACCTGAGGCTGGGAGATAGGACCTTCCTTCCTCTCCTCCCTCCTCTCCTGATCCCCACCCCCATCTCCCGATTCCTTCAGATTTCATATAGCCTAGGCTGGTCTTAAACTCCATAACATAGGAGAGGCTGACCTTGAACTCCTACTCTTCCTGCCTCCACCTCTGGGGTGCTGAGATGGCAGGGCTGTGCCACACACCTAGTTTATATGCTGAAGATGGAAGCCAGGGCTTCAGGCATGCTGGGCGAGCCCTCTACCTACCGTGCTCTGCCCAGCCTGCACATGTGATTTATTTTCTGCATTAGTAATGGTCAGAAGCTGAGCATGGAGGTACATGCCTGTCACTCCAGCACTGGGATCCTGTGAGGCAGGAGGAGTGTGATTTTTGGGTCAGTCTAAGCTACATTTGGAGTTTGGCTGGGAATTCCATAAAAAGACCCTGTCTCAAACAAACAAACAAACAAACAAACAAACAATACAAATTGAACAAGGCCCTCATGCTGGCTGACTTCTGGCTGCCACACAAACACATGCACGAAGAAATTGGAATGCTGATGGTGCAAACCTATGGAAGATTCCAGAGGATTAATTTATCCATGCAGAGTGTTGCCAATGGGCTTAGGAAGCATCCACACTGCTGTTGCCATGGGGATGTGCAAGACCCATGTTACCAAGCCAGTAGGGTTTATGGGAAGCTGAGAGCTGTGTTGCAGAAGCTGCCCCCCAACCCCCATCTTGCTTAAATATTGATCACAATTTCTTAATATGTGGAACTGTGTAATCCAAGGGGAACTGTGAGCTGGGAGTCAGGGTGGAGTAGTAGCCTCAGTTCCAGAGTGGTTCATGTAGCCCAGGCTAGCCTCCATCTCTAAGTATCGAAGGATGACCTTGAGCTCCTGCCTCCACCTCCCCGGTGCTGGTTTAATAGAAGTGAAACAGCACTGTCCAGCTGGCTTCTTTCTGTTTTGTGCTGTTTCTGGAGACAGTGTCTCTCTATGTAGCCAGGCTGGCCTGGAAGTCCCTCCAATCCTCCTGAGTGCTAAGAACAAAGGCACACATCACCACAGCAGGCAGGACAGGTAACAGTTAATTCCTTGCTTTTTGTTTGTTTATTTGTTCTTTTTCAAAGATTTTATTTATTTAATGTATGTGAGTACACTGTCGTTCTCTTCAGACACACCAGAGGGCATTGGATCCCATTACAGATGTTTGTGAGCCACCATGTGGTTGCTGAGAATTGAACTCAGGACCTAGTTAACAGCTGAGACATCTCTTCAGTCCCAATTCCTTGCTTTTTTGATATTTCAATTTTGCATGTGAGTGTTTTGCTTGTATATATGTATGTGTACCACAGATATGCCTGGTGCCCTTTAAGGTCTAGGTGTGAACATGGCATCAGATCCCCTGGAACTGAACTTAGGATGGTTGTGAGCCATCATGTATGCCGGGAATCAAATCTAGGTCCTCTCCAAGAACAAGTACTCTATCATGGATCCAGGCAGCAGCCCTAACTATGTGGCTACATGTATGTGGGTAATGTATGTGGGTACATGTATGTGGGTACATGGGTGCACTCTATGATACCCACACAGATTTTTTTTTTTTTTTGAGATGGGGTTTCTTTCTTTCTTTCTTTCTTTCTTTCTTTCTTTCTTTCTTTCTTTCTTTCTTTCTTTCTTTCTTTCTTTTCCTTTCTTTTTTTCTTTTCTTTTTCTTTCGAAAAAGAGAGACAGGGTTTCTCTGTGTAGCCCTGGCTGTCCTGGAACTCACTCTGTAGACCAGGCTGACCTCGAACTCAGAAATCCACCTGCTTCTGCCTCCCAAGTGCTGGGATTAAAGGCGTGTGCCACCACTGCCTGGCTAAGATGGGGTTTCTTTGTGTAGTCCTGGCCCTAGAACTGACTCTGTAAACCAGGTTGGGCTTGAACTCAGAGATCCACCTGCCTTTGCCTTCTAGTGCTGGCATTAAAGGTGTGTGCCATTACTGCCTGGCTCGTTTTTGGTTTTTAAGTGAGAGTCTGGGGGTGTGGTTCAGGGATGCATTCTGTGGACACTTTGCTTTCTTGGGTTGTGAGATGCATATGGACACGCTGGCCCTGGCTCATAACCAGTTCCATCGCCAAACATGTAATGAAGCCCAGACTAAAGCAGTGGGTGGGGCCTGCTAGAGCTCACAGTAGGTAATGGGGCTTGTATCCAAGCTTGAGGACATGAGTTTGAGTCCCGAACCCACATGCTGGAAGGAGAGAACTGACACCTGCAGGGTGTTCTACCTCCACACATGCACTAACATGTCATAACAAGTGTGTGACATGGACAGAGTAAATCCATGTAAATAAATATATTTAGGGAAGGAATTTGCACCTGTACTGAACACATACAAACTTGCTTTGACAATAAGCACTGTGGCTATTTTATCAGGTGCTCTTAGTCATGGGCAGCTTTGGGCAATTACAGAATGGCATCAAGTAGATTCTCTTATTGAGGGCGTCTGAACAATGTGTACAACTAACTAGTGGTTATAAGGGAATACCCATCTACCAGCATGGAGCCTATGGTCTCCATTCTGTAAGGAAGTGTACAGGGCTGGACATGGTGGCATACGCCTTTAATCCCAGCACTCAGGAAGCAGAGGCAGATGGTCTCTGACTTGAAGGCCAGCCTGGTCCACAAAGTTCTAGGACAGCTAGAGTTTCACAGAGAAGACTTTCTGTCTCAAAATAAGATGAAAAGAGGGAGAAAAGGAAGGAAGTAAGGAAGTGGCTGGAAAGATGGCTCAGTAGTTAAGAGCACTCGATGATCTTCCAGAAGAACTGGGTTCAATTTCTAGCACCCACTTGTGTAGCTCCACGGGCACCCCCTGCTTTTGGCCTCTGTGGGCACCAATATTCTTGTGTAGCACACACCTATACATATTAAAAAAAAAATCTTAAAAAAGGATTAAGCGAGGCCAGCAGGTAAAAGTGCTTGCTGCTAAGCCTGGCAACCCCGAGTTCTATCCCTGGAATCCACCTAAAGATGGAAGAGAGCAGACTTCCACAAGTTGTCCTTTGACTTTCACACATGCCTCCCCTCCTTCCAATAGTAAAAGAAAAAGGATGAAATACCAGAACCATATGTGCAGGTGCCACGATTGTCGGAGGTCTAGGCAGCAGGTGACTGCTGCTTATAGGGAGAGGCCATTGCATTGCCCACCACTGCAAATCAAGCCTCAGGTTGAGTGGGGCTAAGACTCAGAGGACAGAGTATTCACCTCCCATATTTGAAGCCCTTGGCTCCATCCATTCCCAAGGCTTAGAAGTGTAGAAGTGAAACCCCATTTGTGTCAGCTCAAGGCTGTGGGGTAAGGGACTTCAGTGGTGTCCCTGATCCCATTGGAAGAAAGAAACTAAGCATGGTGGTGCACACCCTTCATCCCAGCACTGTAACTGGAGAGGTGAAGGATCAGAGATTCAGAGTCACCCTGGGGTTCATGAGACCCTGTCCAAAAAAGAGCCAGGTAAGGCATCATACACACGGTTAATCCGTGAGACCCTATTCATAAAAGGAAAAAAGGGGGAGGAAAATAAAAGAATTTATGGTATCAGCACATAGGATGTTGAGGCAGGAGGAATGTTTGAGGCTACATTTGGGTATATAAAATGGTCTGGTCTCTAAATAAATAATAGTAAATTAGTAAAATAGAAAAGAACTTATCCAGCGTGGCTGTGCATGCCTTTAACACCAGCATCTGGCATGAGAGGCAGGATGATCAGAAGTTCCATGACAGCTGGGGTGACATTAGACCCTGTCTCAAAAAGTAAACCAAAGCCGGGCAGTGGTGGCGCATGCCTTTAATCCCAGCACTTGGGAGGCAGAGGCAGGTCGATTTCTGAGTTCGAGGCCAGCCTGGTCTACAGTGACTTCCAGGACAGCCAGGGCTACACAGAGAAACCCTGTCTCGAAAAAAAAAAAAAAAAAAAAAAAAAAGTAAACCAAGGGGTACAGGATATGGCTAGGTCAGCAGTGCTGAGCCTGAGTTCCATCCCAAGAGCAGAGCCACATAGAAAGTGGGTGTGGTGTATATGCTCTTGGATGGGGGAGACAGGAGGGTCCCTGAAGCTCACTGCTCAGCCAGCCTAGTCTACTTGTAGTTTCAGGCCAGTGAGAGACCCTGCCTCAAAAACAAGGTAGCAGGCTGGTGAGATGGCTCAGCAGTTAAGAGCATCTATTGTGCAAGGCATGGTGGCATTCACCTTCAATTCAAGCACTGGGGAGGAGGCAGGCAGGTCTCTGCAAGTTCAAGGCACTGTCTCAAAACAAAACAAAACAAAAAACAAACTGGAAGTAGCTCTGTAGCCCAGGCTGAGCTTTTCGAACTCAGACCTTCCTCCCTCCACCTCAGGAGTGCTGGGATTAAAGATTTGAGCCAACTATACTTGGCTCCAAAGTGTTTAAGAGTGTATACTGCTGTTGCAGAGTTCAGTTCTTAGCATCCATGTAGGTGGCTCACTACCACCTCTACTCCAGCTCCCAGGGACCCGATGTCCTCTTCTGGCCTCTATGAGCATACATACACTTTACAAAATAGATGGAGAGACCTGATGTCTCCCCAGCCTCATGGCCTCTTGGGAATGGATGCCAAGACTCTCTCCTCAGGGTTCTGTTGGTTGCTGCCTAGGTGGGCAGGGCCCCCAACATAGTCATAGTGTTTGACTGCTCCATGGAGACCATGGTGCGCAGAGTGCTACGACGAGGACAGGTGGAACACCGGGCAGATGATTCAGAGCCGGCCATCCGCAAGCGCCTAGAGACACACTACACCCTATGTGAGCCCGTCCTGACCTTTTACCAGCAAAAGAACCTTCTGCGATATGTGGGTACCCAGAAGTGGGCCCCAAGCCCCATTTAGTGAGCTTGGGGTTTGCAACTTTGTTCAGTATGAAATGGGGCGGGAGGGATTCCATCTCCTTAGGGTGGCACAGGCTCAGGTCTCACTTAGCCCAGGCTGGCCTTGAACTCTTACCTCAGTCTCCTGAGCTCTAGGATACAGGTGTGAGCCAGTGAATATGAATGTGCTTCCAGTTTCTGAAAGCGACAATGGGGTCCCCAGCTGCCACCTGTGTAGCTGTGAAGCCCTGGGACTGCCCACACACATCTGGCTCAGCACTCACTGGGGTGGTGTCCTCATCCCTGTGGGAAGCAAGCATGGGAGACTGTGCATTCTGATCTCTGGACCCACGGGGTCTCTGGCTCACTCCTGCCCTACCCCCAAACTCTATCATAGGACATGGGATGGCACTCAATACAGCAAACCTGCTTCTATCAGGGCTCGCCGACAGGGGCTGCTGGAGCACAGCTCTTGCCATGGGCTGCACCTTTGATCCTATGTCTTCTCCCCCTAGATATTGGCTGAAGAAGCCCCTGAAAGGATCTTTGCCAAGTGCTGTACAGTCATTGAGAGTCTGCAGTGAGCTAGGTAGGACTGGGCTAACCTCTGGCCTACACTTCTCCACAGCACACACAGGATCCAGCCCTGAGGTGAGTCCTTGGTGCTAATAGGGCATACAGGTTACTTAGCACAGCTGGAGGGAAACCAACTTCACCTAGAAGTGACAGCTGCTACTGCATCATGTGGACTCTGGTAATTATTCTGGCAAGGCATGATTTACTTGTTCTGGGCATCACTCACCCAGGCCTGGTCTCTACTTTCCACTCAATGTTAGCCACGTACACTCAAGTCAGGCCTGTGCCCCCAATGGGATGCTTTCATAAGGCAACCCTTAGTGACAAGTGTGGCCACATCCATGGGAACATGAGCCCCAGGGACCTTCCTCAGTGCCTGGTTCCTCAGGTCCCAAAGGAAAAGTGGAGAGACAGCTGGGTAGGGCTCCCCGAAAGATAGGTGGTTTCAGGGACTGCACTCAACTCTATCCTCTCTACCCTGTGCACTGAAAAGGGAGGTCAGGAAAGCATGTGCCTGCAAGCTGTCCTCTATCTAAAACTAAGACAAAATCCCATCAACTTCTCATCACCAGGGTTATGCTTATAACCCTGCTAGGAAAAAAAGCAGCATACATCTGCTTCAGAAGCCTACTTGAAGGGCAGGGGAGACAGACAGACCACAGCCAGCAAGACACAGGGAGGTTTTGTTACCATTTATTTGTGAAGTTAAAAACGAGCGATAAAAAGTAAAAACTGCCATACAATTTTTTTGTTTTGTTCTCATTTTTTTCTCAGTTTATCTCATCTTCAACAGATGACAACGTACCAGGCCAGTCCTGGGGTTGGGGT
Source organism: Uromys caudimaculatus (assembly GCA_028551405.1). Lineage (NCBI taxonomy): Eukaryota > Metazoa > Chordata > Mammalia > Rodentia > Muridae > Uromys > Uromys caudimaculatus. The sequence continues at coordinate 37,884,916 of CM052709.1, read as the reverse complement.
GGGTATAGGGAGGAGCCAGGGAAGAGCGGGGTGTGGGGGTGGGGTGGGGAGAAAGAGACAGAGAGAGAGAGAGAGAGGGCAGGGCAGGAGGGGCCTGTGACACCCACACCTGGCCCAAGGAATGTTCCAACTCTAACTAAAAAAACAACAAAAAAAAAAAGATAGCAAGAGTGACTGTTTCTTTCCTTTTAAAAAGTTTATTTAAAAAAAAGTATAGGGCCCCGGACAGTAGGGAGATAGTGAACCGCTTCCCTCAGAGGGTGGGCTCGGAGGCTGGGGGATAGAGATTTATATATTTCTATATATATATCATTTTATAGGTTTTGTTCTGCTCTTTGTGATTTAATTTTTAATTTTTTTGGCAGAGTAAATTCTTGCTATTTTCTAAGGCTGGCTCAACATGAAGGATCCCGATTTTGGAAAGGAAAAAGATGAGACACACAGAATGAGAGAGGGAGCGCCTCAGCATGAAGGGGATCCCCTGCACCCTAGGCAGCAGTTGCTCTCTCGCCAAACCAATCAAATATAGAAACCAATAAAAGAAGCCCCCAAATGGAACAAAAATGGAGGAAAAAAAATTTTCACAGATGAAGTTCATATCCATTTGCTTCATTTGCCTGCAGAAAGGGAGAGACAGGAATGGTCATGGCAGGAGGGCGGCCTGGCTACAAGAGGCTGCAACTCCAGGCAGTGGGCCAATAGGCCGGGCCCAAGCCCCCACAGGCTAAGCAGGGGGCTGTGACTGTCTTGGGGACTCCACTGGTCAGACTGCTCCTTGTTGGAGGAGAAGCAGGAGGAAGAGGAGGAGGAGGAGTCTGCAGCAGAAGCCAGAGGCGTGGAAGGTGGAAGAGGGCACACAGGGGAGAAGTGCCAGGGGGGAGGGGGACAGAGGAGGGAGGCGGCGGCTCGGCGTCACAACATTCAGATCATGGTGTCCCCACAACACCCCTGTGAGGTAGGTTGGAAGGTGGCAACGATCGTCATGCCCACTTCACAGACAAGACCGGGACACAAAGGCAAGCACACAAGAGGTGGCCTCTCCAGGCAGGGAGGAGCCAGTCCCCTCAGTGGGCTCCCCTCCATCCCAGCAGAGCCAGGGCCGCCTGCAACACGCAGTTTACTTGGACATGGGGGATAAAGATGGTGGCTTAAAAAAAAAATAAAAGAATAAAAAAAGAACAAAACCCAAAATAGTGATGCTGAGAAGGGGGAAAAAAATAGACATTTTCTTCCCAAGTGGCCAGATTTTGAGCGGGTTCAGCAACTGGTGTGGCACCCAGCACAGTCCCCACTTCCTGCCCCCACCCGGGACACCCCAGCAGTTCAGAGTTCCACCTTTGCGGCTGGTGCCCCCAGCACCCGACAACGTCGCACCAACAGTGGCTACCGGAGGAGCCTCTTCCGTGAGCCTCTGCACCCATCGAGCGCTTCCCAGCGGCGGGGCTGCGGGGCTCTGGGAGACTCTGGCCACGCGCCCGAGGCTGGCATCAAGGGCACACCCCGCAGGGGAAAGGGTTTCCGGCGCTACCCACTAAGGCAGGATGGACGGTGGCCGGGGGTTGGAAGGAGAAAGGAGGAGGAGGAGGGTGGCAGTTCCCACTTGCCTGCTGCTGTCCCTGCTGGGTGGGAGGTGGCTGTGGGCCACCAGGGCCTGGGGTCTGTCCGTAGTAAGCAGCCTGCTGTCTGTAATACTCAGCCCAGGCGGCACTGTAGTCAGGCTGGGAACCAGGGGGTGCTCCAGGACCCCCACCAGTGGCCACTTGTGCTGTGGGCACAGAGAGGATAATGAGTGGCTGGCAGAAGAACCTACCTATGACCCAGCAGCCCCACCCCCTGTCTCCCACCCAGCAGCTTACCTTGCTTCTTGTAGTACTCCTCCCAGGCCTTGGTGTAGTCCTGCTGTGGGGGTGCCCCAGGCTGCTGGGGCTGCTGGCCTGAGGAACAGGGTAGGTTGTCAGGGCAGTTGGACACTGCAGTATACCCCACTGCTCCCCAGCACTCAACTTACCAATTTTTTTGTAATACTCTTCCCAAGCCTTGGTGTAGTCTGATTGGCCAGTGGGTGGAGGCTGGGGGGGCTCCCCCTGTGCAGGTGGGGCTGCAGGGGCTGGGGCAGGGCCTGGCACGGGACCTGGGGGTTGCTGGTAGTAGTGGGAGTAGTAGGCAGCCCAGGCAGCATTAGGGTCTGTAGCCGCTGCCGCAGCTTTGTCTACAAGAAGAGATGTTGGTTGAGGAAGGGCACGGTAGTTGGCCTGGTGTCACTCCCAAATTTCCTATGTGGTGTTGACACTTACTTGGGTCGTGAGGGGCAGGTGGTTGCCACTGGGGATAGGTATTGCCCCAACCCTGAGGCGGGTACTGGTGAGGAGGGGGACCACCAGCACTGCAGGGGAGGAGAGAAGTGGCCATGAGAACTGGTTCAAGGGTGTGAAAACAGAAGTCCTTACCAATACCCCAAAGCTGGGGCTGACACAGAACCAAGTCCAAGGTCAAAGGCAGTGGAGTCTCATGGCACCTATCAAACTGGGCTGCACACAGCCCAGTGAGAAAGGGCCTGTCCCTCCTTTTCCAGGCCCCACAACACTAAACACAACCCAGGAGCCAAGGAGTACTCACTGTGGGGGTGCCCCTGGAGGCCCCTGGTTGAAGGGTCCAGGGTTGAAAGGCCCCATGGGTCCAGCAGGGCCTGGTCCCCCAGGGCCTGGTCCAACTGGGCAGAGGGGACCCTAAGGGAAAAAGTAGCAGCTGTAGTGAGCAATCTATGGGGGAGAGAGAGCACCTTCACCAGCACCCGTGAACGTACCTCTATCTTCTCCTCAATGAGTTGCTTTGCATGGTCAATCTGCTGGGGTGAGCCCCGGATGACAAACAACTTGAAATTGGGGTCCCCGTTAGGCGGCAGCTGCCGAGATATTTCCACAAAGGCGCCTGTCTGCTGGTTAATGGCCTTCACATTCTCCCCACCTATGGGACCACAGTTAGTGAAGGGCTGGCAAGTGCAGAGCCAGGTGGGGAAAGGGCAGAGCCTCGGGGACTCACCTCGGCCAATGACCAGCCCACACTTATGGGTAGGAATGGAGAAAGTCATCTCCCCTCCAGGAGGGCCCCAGTTGCCTTGGCCTCGGCCCCGGCCCCTGCCCCCAGGGGGCATGCCAGGGGCCCCTGGGGGACCTGGGGGCCCACTCCGAAGACTCTGGAGGAGGTCATTGATGATCCGGGCTGCATGTTCACACCGATCTGGAGGCCCCATGATGTGAGCAATCTTCTCAGGGCCGGTCCCGTCATCTGACATCCACACCAAGAAACACATAATACTCAAAGCCAAGCCACGCTCCCTCAAAGACAGCGCCCTCAGAGATCAGCCCCTCTGATCTGCTGCCTCCATGTGGACAAGCAGGAAGCTTGTTTGCACTCAGGAGTAACAGCTTGAGCATCCTCCCACCTTGGAGGTCCACAGAACTAACTAAACAATCTTAAGAGAAACTGGTTCCAGAAAAGCAACTGACAGGAACTGGGCACCAAACCTCTGAGGGCCTGCAAGAGCTAGGGGGTAGCACCATTGCCTGGGCCAAGGTGGCGCCCACCCCTCACCTTGCTTGAACTGGATGCGCACACCGGCATCATTCTGGATCTTCTTGATCATTTCTCCACTTCGGCCAATGACTACACCAACTGAATGCCTGGGTACAGGCACCTGGGAAGCCAGGAGGTATAGGGTCACCTGGTGTGCCCCCAGCTCGGCCCTGCTCCCAGCTGCCCACCTCCCTGGAGCACTTGCACTCACATCAATGCCTCCGCCAACCCGAGATCCATATTCATTGCGGTCCCCAAAGCCACCCTGGTCACGTTCTCGCAGAATGTCCATCACCATCTCACAGGCTTGCTGTGAACATACCACACTCAGCAGTGGGAATAGGCAAGTGAACTGCCACTGCACCCACCTCCTGGCACCTGCAAGAGTCCCCCACAGCCCTGTGGAGCTGCAAAATGCCTTAGAGAGCTGTTCACCCTGGGCAAAGAGGCCGAAGGGCTCAGGGAAGGCTGCTACTGGCAATAGCCAGGCAAGGCTGAACAGTGAAGCCTTCTGGACGGAGTTTACGCTTCTGGGAGCTCACCTGTACTTTGTATGGGTCCCCGATAATCCGCAGTGGCTTGTCCACGTTTGTATTCTGGGAGCCATCCTGAATTAAAATCATCTTCACCCCAGCCCGCTCCTGCAATGTAAGTGCCTGTCAGAGGCAGCCTCAGGGGCGCTGGAGAATGTGGGGACAAGTGCTCTGGCCTGTGCCAACACACACCTGAAGCTGCTTGATGGTCTCTCCACCCTTGCCAATGACCAGGCCAGCCTTGCCAGCAGGGATCATGATCTCCTGCACTGTGCCATTCTGACCCCCATTGGCGTTGTCATGGAACTGTCCTGGGGGGCCCCCACGGCCCCGAGACACAATGTCATCCAGCATCATCTTTGCTTTTCTGGGAAGATAACAGGGTGGCACTCAGAGTGTGCATCTGGAGCACACCCAGCTCAGTGAGTTATCTGAGACCTGAGGGTTGTTTGAGATTGAGAAGTGGGGGTCAAGTTGTCCACAAAGATCTAGGGAGAAGTCTGGTGAGAAGAACACACATAGGTGTCACTAACTTCTACAGGAAACCCAGCTGGGGACTTACTGGACAGACTCAGGTGCTCCAGTCAGAGACACGCTGCGCTCAGGGAGGCCACCACTATCTGCAGAGAAGAGGAGGGGCTCAGTGCAGAGAGGGCTGCTGTAGTAGGGACAGGAAACTTCCACAACAGCCTGCAGCCCTCTCCTACAAATCATTTCACCCCCTGCCATGAGACACTAGGAAGGTTGCCTCTTTAAAACCCAGCAGGGGAAGTCAGAACTTAGGAGGTAGACACACAGAGCACCACATCCTTCCTAGCACCCAGGGACCAAGGCAAGAGGATAGATAGTGAGGGAAAGGGGGAGACTCCAGAAATCAGCTCAGGATTACTCCTAAACAGCATCCAGCTCAAATCTAAAAGGAGCCCCCATGTACACGTTCCACAGGAGCAGACCCAAGCAGCCTGAGAGTGCCGTTCTGCTTTCTGCAGCACTTTAAGGGGATACCATAGAGCCTGACACCTGGAAAGTGGTGCCTCCACACCCATGCCCACAATCCCCTAGACCACCCCAAATACAAAGAGGTAAAACAAGGGCAGGGACATGGCTCAGGGAGCAAAGATGCTCATCACCAAACCTGATAACCTAAGTCCAATATCTGCATTCCATATGATGGGGGAAGAGAGCTAACTTCTGACCTCCATGTGTGTGCCATGACAGGTGCATGCCCCCAACACATATAAAAAAATAAATACAGTAGAGATATTGCCACTGTGGCACCTGCACTTCTGCAGGAAGTATCCATCCAGCAGAGCTAGTTTGCCTTGGGGTCCCAGGCAACTTTATAGATGGAGGGCTGTACCTGGTGAGATCTGAACTTTGCAGCCAGAGTCCTGCTGGATTTTGTTTATCTGCTCACCACCTCTGCCAATGACTGGGTGGAAAGAAAAGAAAGGCAAAGGCTAAGAAAGGGCACCCAGACCAAGGCTCCCCACCAGTAGTCCCTTGGACACTATCACACTGAAACCCCTTGGCCAGAGGCAGCCAGGGGCTCTCAGGCCCCCACCCTCATCAAGGGGACCCACACTCACTCAAGCCCACCATGCCGTCTGGAACCCTATACTCTTCTGTCATTGAGGTCCTGTGGGAAGAGACACTCAACATCAGCCTCCAGCTAGAGGAGAGACTACACAGCTTTCCAGGAAATAAAGGCCTGGTAGCCCTTTGAAGCTCCAGGCCTTTTGCTACACATCCTGCTACTACATCAAGGGCAATGGCTTCAGGGCCAGAGTCTACAAGTGGCCCACGGCAATCCCATTTCCTAGGTAAGAACACTTGAATTTTGTTTTGGAGACAGAATTCTGTATAGCTCAGGATGGCTCTAAATATCTGATCCCCCTGCCTTAACCTCCCACGTGGTAAGATGATAGATGTGTATCACCTTGCCTAGTTTTTTTGTTTGTTTTGAGGCAGGGTATTTGGGAGGGAATCCAGGGTGAGTGCTCTACTGACTGAGCTACATATAGCTTCCCTACCTTGTACATTTTCATGCCACACTGACAGTCCACATATCAGTAAAAAGGGAGCTTGTCACATAGTTCATCTCATTCTCCAGTTAGTATCCATTATATTTCATCAAACTATAGACTCATTCAAAGAAGACCAGTAGCCCATCTCAACAACCTAGTCATATTCACGCCAGGCCATCTGAGGCAGCCAGACAGCAGCATACTCCACAGGTTCTAATCACCCTGAGAGCATCTGACCACTCATAGCCAGTGCTGAACCATGTTGTTACAATGGCCACAATCCACCCCCATCCTACCCCCACCCCGGGGTCACAGAGCACACTCATGAACACAAAAGCACCCTTTTCCCCGCCCACCAGCACTCCCTGGCTCCAGAGGCCTCCATGCCAGCCTCTAAAAGAGAGACAGCAGGAGGCCAGTAAACAGCTTACCTGGGGGGAGGATGGATGGGTCCCAGTTGAGAACCAATTGCTGGGAAGAGAAATCCAGAGTCTAGCTTAGCATCTATTTGGGCTCCCCAACCCTAACCCATGATGCCCCTGCTTGCACACACCCAGTGGACTTACAGTCTCCCTGGGAAGCCAGTTTCTTGCTGTCTGGCTGGTCTGTGGATGAGAGAATCTGTCAGATGTGACACCACCCAACCGCACCGCCTCAACCCCCACGCTGGTGCGGCATATTCTAGGCATAGTCACCACCAGTCCCACATGACAGCAGAAATGGAGGGTTAGAAGGTGCTGGCCCAGAAAGGAGCAACATGCCCAAGTCATTCACCACCTCAGAGTGACAAAGTTCACTTTTAACACATGAACATTATTAACATCACAGGGTACTTCCAGATTAGAGTCAAACTTGCCCAAGAAACAAATGTCCTGCTTAAGAGCTAGCTACCTTGTGCCCTCTGTCAGTCTCTCACAGGGAAGGAGCAATCTTGAGAACTTACCATTCTCCCTGGTCACAATCGACCTGCCCTTCACTGAGCTATCTGATACTTAAGAGTGGCAGATGGAACAAAAAGCTGGACTGGCTCCCCTGTCTTGAAGCCCCACTGGGACAAAATGCTACTCAGCCTCAGGCCTCCCTCTCAGGTAAGAGCCAGTCAGCCAGCCAGCCAGCCAGCCAGCCGCTGCTGCCGTCGCCGCCACCACCGCCGCCGCCACCACCACCGCCACCGCCGCCGCCGCCGCCGCCGCCGCCGCCGCCGCCGCCACCACCACCACCACCACCACCACCACCACCACCACCACGTTACCTCCATCTTCCAGCTGTCTCTTTTGGCCCCCAAAACCGAAATCAGGAGTGTTGTTATTAACGGTGGTAGCAGCATCACCTCCGATCTTGGCTGCAATCTAGGGTGAGGTAGAAGTTTAGGTGAGTTACCATCCCAAGCAACCCTCAAGTTCATCTCTAGCCTTGGTCTGGAGTGGCTCTCCCTGATTTTGAGGAGCGTAGGCATAGACACTCTGGAAGCTTTTATGAATGTTTTCCAAGTTTTCTAAGAACTGCAGGCTCCCTGTCCCCATTATAGTCAGGACCCGTGCCCACAAGCTGTTCTAAGTGCAAAGAGAACATTAGCTGAAGAGGACAGGAGTTCCTGGACCACCTCCCACAAGTGGCCTAGAAAGCAAACTTCAGTGTGGTCCTTCCAACTTTCCTGTCTCTTACCCCGGACATCTTTACAAAAACATCTCAGCCAAGCTTCTACCTTCAAAGCACCTGACATCCCAGTATGATCAAAACAAAAGCTCCTTTGGAGCACACACAGAGTTTCAAGTGCACAGAGAACATATTCACATCACCCCTAAGCCAGCAAACACATCCCAAATCCTGAACTCAGGATCTGGCCTACTCCGTTATAAAAACAAAACAAAAAAAACGTGCTTAGCCTTGACAGGGAGTGCCACCCCAACTGACAGCACTCACTTACCCATGGGAAGCTGCCTCTTAATCAAAAGAGTTCTGGGGGATGACCAGAAAAAAAAAGCACGTTAAAGCCCACCCGACCTTGGAGGAAGGCAGAGATGATAATGAAGAGGGCAGTAACCCAATGGATCCTCCCACCTAGGGAGGAGCCAGTTAGTCCAGAGGCCTTGGGACAACCCCGGGATACCAGCATCAGCGGTAAGCCTGGCCGGTGCAACTTTCAGAACTGACCTGAGTGGGGTTGTGAGCAAAGCTGAGGTGGAACACACCAGCACATAACACTTCTATATGCTGTCATCAAAATTCATGTTCCCAAAGGGAGACAATTCTTTTGAATTCAAACAGTAAAAAGCAGGTGCCTGTGTTCGCCTTCCCCACCTCACTCCAAAGCTCAGGCTCTCTAACAAAGGGTCCTCTCTTCACCAACCAGATCCAACAGAAAGGACTTCTCCCAACCCCTCACCAAATCCCTTCATAGGGAAGGTACAGAAATGGGATGGGTTAGGGTACCTGTTTTGATATGAAAATAGGAGTAATAGTGTATAAAGCAAGCTCCTCTAAAAGGTAGTTGTTCAACTTCTGGGTGGGTGCAAATATGTGCTAAGATGGGTCCCCCCACTTTCTAAGTATATGCCCAAGCTCTGTCCCTGTGCAAACCTAGGACTCAGTCTTGGGAACTAATAGATTCTGAGCCCTCATGTCTCTGAATAGTGTGGTCCACCAGCATCCTGCAATTCAACTTTTACAAACTCCGAGAAGCTCTTGGGGACTCTAAGATTCCAAGGATTCGAAGAGGGGTCTTACAGCAGCTCCTTCATGAACAGAGGAATAGCACTTACAGACCTGCCCCAGTTTCCAAGACCCCATGAGTCCTAAGGGGGTGCCTAAGTGCATACCCAGGGGTGATTCTTGGGGGACACCCTCTTAACATTCAAGCTCAGGCCTTTGGAAAACCAGGAGACCTCTCCAAATCACAAACACTCTTGGACTTTAGAGTGGTCCTCAGAATACAAGCCCTTATGTCCTGAATGAAAATAACGGGTGCAAACTCGGGGTGGCTTTTGGGGACACTGTCCCACTGTAACCTTTGTGGATCCTAGAGGAATCCTCTAGTACATCCAGGAAAAAAATCCTGGGAACTCCAAGACTGCAACCCTCCTGTTCTAATAGAGAAGACCTGATGCAAGTACAGAGGTGGGTCTCAGGGACCCCAAAGGCTGTAAGCCCTAGTGTCCCAAGAGGAATCATCCAGCGCAAAGTCTAGTTTTCGGAGATCCCCCTTCAGCGCACCCTTAACTCCACGCGCACAGAGGGTCACCCTCATTGACGGACCCAGACTACCCGCCCCGAGCCCGCCGCCCACGTGACCCTCCCGCGACCCCGCGCGCGCCGCCGCCCCCTCCCCCGCGCGCGCACGCGCCCTCGCGGCCCCCTCACCTGGCGGGCCCGCTGCACGGCGTCGGCGAAGGCGTCCTTGCGGATCCCAGGGCCGCCGCCACCGGGAGGCTGTGAGGGGCCCCCGGACGCGCCTCCTCCACCCGGGCCGCCGCCGCCAGGGCCTCCGCCACCCCGGTCTCCCGCGCCCGGCGGGCCCGGCGGAGGGCCTCCTCCCGCACCCGCGGCTCCTCCTCCTCCGCCAGCGGGAGGCGGCGGGCCGGGCGGGGGACCTCCGGTGCTGTAGTCCGACATGGCGCGGCGGGGACGGGCCTGGTGCGGAGGCTTCAAGCTGAGGAGGCGGCGGCGGCTCAACGCGGGAACAAGGCCTCGCTCCACACGGCCGCGGAGCACGATGGGAAGCCAGCGGCTGGGAAGGCGACGAGGGGGGAAAGAGGGGCACCTCCTCCCGCCGCCGGCTTGACGGACGGCGCGGTGAAGCCAATAGGATACGGCTGTCGCTCTAAGCCCGCCAATCGTGGACCGAAATCCGGGCGACCAGTCAGAGTTCTGGAAGACGCAGGGGGCGGGAGGCGCGGTGTGACTGACGATTATAGGACTCAATAAACCCAGGGCTGCTGGCGCTGGGCGGGCAATTGGAAGTCACGCGAGAAGTTAGGAGGTCCAATGAAGCATGAGTTCCATATTCTCGGGGCGGCTCTAGGATGAGAGGGATGGCTCTGATCAGTCACGTGGACTTGGGGGCGGAGCTTATGAAAGTTCTCTCGGATGAGCTGGGCGGGCGTTTGGCGAGATAGTCCTAAACACCAGCTAATAAATACGCTTAGGAGGCAAGTGCTTGTCAAGATTGGCATTCATTTAACCCAGTCCCTGAAGCGTTTTGGATGATGCGCTTGGATTTGGAGGTGACGACTTTTCTCAGAATCCATGTTCCTCTGACTTCTGAGCCAATGGCTGAACGACAAGGGCAAGCGTTCAATGATTGACCCCTCTATGGACAAATAGCAGCAATGGTAGTAATAGTGCCCTGTTTTGATGAGAGCCAGTGAAAGGGCATCTGCATTGGGGTGGAACCCGCTACCAGACGGCAAGAGCGGATTAGTGGGAGCAGAAGTGAATGGCAGAAGACGTGGGAGGTGGTGATCTGCTGCCGGAACTATGGGCTGATCTTAAGTTAGCGCCCCAGCGGCCTGGCTTGGGGAGGCCTTGCACGTGGTCTTCTCGAAGCCTTGGGATAGTATTTCTATAGGTTAGTGGGTGGCCCGAAATTGGGTGAAGCACCCAGGGATATCCTGAATTTTCTCATACAAAGGACCTAGAACCTTCACTTCCAAGACACAAGGCACCAACTCCTCAAACTTCAAGCCTATTCCCAACCTCCACCCAGGCCCACAACAGGGGTTCAAGCCTCCTGCTCCCAACCCTGGACTCAGAAGGGATCCCAAGTTCCCACAGGGGTCCAAACTTCCAATTGCCACCCTGGATCCAGAAGTCCCAGGGGTTCAAGACCCCTAGCTCCCAGCCTGGACCCAAGAATCTCAGGTCCCCTTTGATGTGTTTATAAAAATATAATATATATGTTATATGGGTGTAGGGGAGGAAGGTGTGAGGGAAGGGTGTGCAAGCCCAAGCCCGGGCATCCCTTCCCCCAGAGGGACCAGACACACATGAAGGTATAGTATAGAATAGAGTTTATTTAGGGCATGGGGAGGGGAGTTAAGAGGGTAGTAGAGGCAGAGAAAGGAAGAGAGAAAGAGAGAGAGGCAAGACAAAGCGATAAGAGAGAGGAGGGGCAAGCAGCCCCTTTTATAGTGGACCAGGCCCACCTGACTGTTGCCAGGTAACTGTGGGGTAGAGTTTAGACAGAATGCTAACATTCCCCCGTTTTGGTTTAATTAAAAATAAAAATTAGAAAGAGGCAATGGCAAAGCAGGAATAGGGGCGTCGCAATATCTTTCATGCTGGCATTGGGGGCGACGTGTCTCTGGGGAACCTAGAAGAGTGGGGGTGGGAGATGTTTGTCCAGTCGTAGGAGATTTGGCAGTTTCCTTGCTGTCCAGGGTCTGTGGAGCAATCTGAGGGTAGGTCAGAAGGAACAGGTCCTGTAGAAGTGTCTGTTTCTGAGAGGAGATTAGCGCATCTGACAGTTGCTTCTCTGGAGCTGTCTTGGGTGTAGTAATCGCCTGGACTTGACAAGATATTGAAACACATTATTATAGGTAGAGAAATAAATTAAGAACGTTTGGGAGAAAGAAATTTTTTTAAAAGATGTACATTTTAGCTGGGCAGTGGTGGTGCACGCCTTTAATCCCAGCACTTGGGAGGCAGAGGCAGGTGGATTTCTGAGTTCGAGGCCAGCCTGGTCTACAGAGTGAGTACCAGGACAGCCAGGGCTACACAGAGAAACCCTGTCTCGAAAAAATAAAAACAAAAAAAAAAAACAAAAACAAAAACAAAAAAAGATGTCCATTTTAAACCCAGAGGAATCCCCCCCTTTGGAATAGGTAGTAAGCGGGAACTTTGGGCAGATGTACTCATCTGGATGGAGTCTATTGGGTCCATGAGAGGCAGATCTGAGTGGATTTTCTGCAGCTTATAAGTTTATAAAAGAGATAACAACATGAGTTAACAACATGAACAGTCTAAGATGAGCCTTTTGTGGAGCAGAAGGGACAAGATTAAAAAGTTGAAAAAGCCAGGCAGTGGTGGTGCATGTCTTTAATCCCAGCACTTGGGAGGCAGAGACAGGCGGATTTCTGAGTTTGAGGCCAGCCTGGTCTACAGAGGGAGTTCTAGGACAGCCAGAGCTACACAGAGAAACCCTGTCTCGAAAAACCAAAAAAAAAAAAAAGTTGAAAAAGTTGTATCGTATAGTGGAATGTTTTATTAGAGTTAGGCAAATTATAGGAACTTAGATAACATTAGGACATATAGCAATCATATAGCAAAAAGAAGAAATGTGGAACATTTAATTAATGGAAACTGAGTTTAGGTAAGGAGATAACATGTTACATCTATGAAAGCTTAGCTGTCAATGTAGTCAGAAGTCTGAGAAATAAACAATAATCTAGCAGTTATATTATTTAAAAAATGACAGAGTCCAATAGTCAACAGTTCCCTGGTCTCTGTGGCAACTCAGGCAGAGTCAGTCTGGCTTTTAAGCACAGAAGACACAGGGCTTTTTCTCTGTGGAATGGATACATGTGACATGAGAAGTAAGCTTACCTTGGTTTAGTAGCCAAGGCCCTTGACCTAAAGTATCCGGTTTTGTCCACTGCGTTTTCAGTGATTGTCATATCACAATCTAGGCAGAATCCTGTAGCTGTGTCCACATCTTCTGAGACCATCTATCATCTCCAACTGTCAAGGACTTTGGGAATTCTGTCTGCCATAACTTAAGAATTAACAAACTTCTGACAGGATTGCGAACTGTATACATTGGTTATAATTGAATAGAATTTAATAGCAGTAGCAAAGAGACATATGGCTAGGACCAGAATAAGAAAGCAGGCAGCAGTGGCATGGAAAGAGGGAGAGAGGGAGAAAGTCTCTTGTGTGTGCTGGAAGGTAGAAACATGATCAGGGATCCTGCTCTTGGCGGGGGCAGGAGCCAGCTGAGGGAGCTGGGCAAGACAGACGTAGAGCAGAGAGTGAGGGCGGGGGAGGCAGCAGAGTCCTTGGCAGGGGGCAGAGACAGAACCAGCTTGAGGCAAGGCCGAGTTTTGGCAGGGTAGTAGGTAGTCAAAGGCACATGGGAAAGCAAATCTAAGGGAGGGGCCTTTGGCAGGACGCACAAGGGGCAGAGCCAGACTCACCTTTCCCTGCTGAGAACTGAGCAGAGTCAAGGAGTAGAGGGGGGAAGGGCAGCAAGTGGGATGCCCAGCAGGGAGCACTAATCAGACTTACTTTTCTGGCTAACTAGCTGAACCAGTGGGGTTTCAGCAAGCCGCAAAGAGACAGGGAGAGGGAATTCTGTACTACAGGTCCTCAGTGAGATCCCCAAGTCGTCAGGGTGGGGATTGAGCCTAGGATCTCATAAATGCTAGGCAAGCATCCTGAACAATACACCCCCATACTCCCAGCTCCCCACCCAGAACCAGCTAATCCCAGACACAGACATCCAAAACTATCTTTATTCATTGTCTGCATCCTCTTGGACAAGCCTGCAAAAACCAGGCTGGAATCCCAACTCAGAATCCCAACTGGAGGACTCCCTGCACTTTTCTAACCCTAGTCCTGGATGGTTTTTGCAAACCAAAATGGCCTTAAAGCCTGAGCTTTGGCATGCCTTTTGAGACTCAGGGACACTGGGTCTTCCATTCTCTTCTTGTTCAGGGCAGGTCATCTACACCCAGGGTTTTCTTCATGGCTTCATACACCAGGTAACTGATACCGCCTGCTGGCAACACCTTCAGTAATGTGGGTGTCATGCCTCTGTACAGCCCGGGCCAGCCCTGCTGGCTCAGTATCCTCTTGAAGACTCCCAGCATGGTGGGGTTGGAGCCCTCCACAGTGTCTGGGGATAGACAAAGGCAAGGTCAGCACCGGGTGTGACGTGAGATTCACTAGGAAGGATCTGAGTCACACTTTGAGGGAATTTTGTAGAGATCATTTGGATTATTGTTATATATGTATGTATTTTGAGATGGTGTCATGTGGTGCAGGTTGGCTTAGAACTCCATATGTAGCTGAGGCTAGCTTTGAACTCTTGATTCCCTTGCATCTACCTCCTACTGGAATAACGGCACTACTACACCCAGTTTATGTGATACTGGGGATTGAGCCCATATATATTAGGCACACTCTGTACCTTGAGTTCCAGCCTCAAGGTAGCTGAGGCTGGCCTCCCAAGTGATGGGTGATAGGCATGTTAATTTGAGGGCTAGGATTAATTGGGGGTGAGCATAAGCTTTGGTGGATTCAGCACTTAGCAAAGGTGTTTCAAATGGGTTATGGAGAGGCTGGAAGTTGGTGGGAAGGAAAATTCAGAGCTGGAATGAGGCAAGGAACAGTATGTGTAATGGCTCCTGGAGCCAGGCTGACCTTGTGCCTGCATCCTTGTGCGCACCAAAGTTAGTGGGTAACTGGCCATCTGGCCACAGGTCGTGGACAGTGTTACAGACGACAGGCTGACGAGGCCACTGGGGTCCTTCATGTCCCTGCCCGACTTCTGCCACAGGCACCAGAGTAGCTGCAAAAGGAGGCAAGAGTGCTCAGAGTCAAGTCAGGCATGGTGGCACACACCTTTAGTCCCTCCACTATTGAATCAGTGGCTGGTGGGTCTCTAAGTTAAGGGACAGCCAAGGCTATATACTAAGATCCTGTCTCAAAATCAAAACCATCTGGGCATGATGGCATACACCTTTAATCTCAGCACTGGGAGGCAGAGGCTGGAGGATCTCTTTAAGTTTGAGGCTAGCCTCAGTACATACTGAGTTCTAGTTCAGACAAGGCTACATAGTGAGACCCTGTCTTAAAAAACAACAGGCTTTGGATCTCTGAGTTCGAGGGCAGCCTGGTCTACAGAGTGAGTTTCAGGACAGTCAGGGCTACACAGAAAAGCCTTGTCTGGGGCTCGGAGGACCAAACAAAAACAGTGGATTGGAGAGATGGCTCCCAGGTAAAAAGCATTTGCCACCCTTGCAGAAGACCCAAGTTCAGTTTCCAGTACCCAAATGCTGACTTAATCTAAAAAACAAGATTTAAGAGAAGGAACAGGGAGAAAGCTACTGGTTGACCTGAAGCCAATGTTCTCTCCTCTGGGGACACACACCTCATAAACAGCCAGGTCGGTGCAAGCATAGGGTATGATACCCAACATGTTGGGCAGGTAGCCTCGGTATAGGGCTCGGGTGCCATCCCGTTCCAAGATCTGCCTGGCACAGTCCAGAAGCCCTTTATATTGGCCGGTGAAGCGAAGGGTCAGCCGAGTCTTGAGGACCTGGAGGGAGAGGAGATCCATTTGGTTAAACACTCTTTGCCAGGCCTGACTCCCTAGCCTAGCACTCGTAGATGGAAGTATTATCAAGGGTTCATGCATATGGAAAAGAGGGAGCCATTAACTAGGTTCTTCTCACTATAGCATAGTACCTGTGGCTGTTGAGCTTTCCAAAGATTAAACCCAGGTTTTCTGGTAACACACCCATCATCTCTTCCCTGGGGATGGCTGGAGCAAGGGGATCACAAACTTCAGGCCAACCTGGACTACATAGCAAGACCCTTCCACAAAAAAACAATAGGCTGATGCTGTGGCTCTTTTGGTAGAGGGCATGCCTAGTACAAAGCCTTGAATTTCATCCTAGCACTCCCATAAGCTGGGTGTGGTGGCACACACTTGTGATCTCAGCACCCAAAAGTAGAAATGTGACAGAAAGTTTAAAGCTATGTAAGGAGAGTTCCACTCCAGCCTGGGCTGCAGTGAAACCCTGCCCTACTCCTTCTTTTGAGATCTGTGGCTGGCCCGGAACCCACTATGAAGAAAGACTAGGCTCACTTCAACCTCTTACAGACTGTCCTGCCTCTGCCTCCAGAGTGCTGGGATTGAAGACATGTCCTACCACCTTATCAAGCCTGAAAAGCTGTCTTAACAAGACAAAACAACAAAAATGAGCTGGCAGTGGTAGTGTACATGTTTGATTCCCAGCACTAGGGAGGCAGAAGCAAGATCTCTGAGTCTGAGACCAACCCCGTCTGGTCTACAGATTGAGTTCCAGGACAGCCAGGGCTACACAAAAGAAACCTGGTCTGGTGGGAAAGCAGAATCCAATCATGCCATCTAACTGTAATCATTCCCCAAGGCCCGACCATTTCTACTCTGTATTTGCTTAAGGAGGGGTCTGAAGTAGCCCAGGCTGGCCTCTAGTTCACAATGTATCTGAGGAGGATTGAGAGGTCAATACTATCCTGAGATACATAGTGAGTTCAAGGCCAGCTTGGGCTACATGAGACTTCATTTCAAAAACAGAAGAGACTTGTGAGACGCCTCAATGCATTAAGGCATTTGGTCCAAGCTTGATGACCCAAGTTTGATCTTGGGACCCACCTGGTAACTCCAGCTCCTGGGGATCTGATGGTCTCTGTAGGTATTGCATACACATATACAAATGGACATACCAAAAAAAAAATCACAAAAAAAACCCAGGACAGGGGTGACAGGATGTAGTTCAGTGGTTGAGTGCTAGCCTACCATGTGTAAAACCTTGAACTTAATCTTCATTGGTGCTCCTGCCACACAAGAAAAGAGGTACCCTCTATGAACACACACACACACACACACACACACACACACACACACACACACACACACACACACACAACCAGAAACAAAAACTTAACTTCTGAAATACAAAAACATCTCCAAAAAATTTTTTTGAGGCAGGGCCTTATTCTGTAGGTCTGCTTGTTCTGGAACTACCTATGAAATCTAGACTGGCCTTCAACTCACAGACATGCTCCTGCCTCTGCCTCTGGAGTGCTGCTGGAGTTAGGAGTGTGGTTACCCTGCCTGACTAAAAGTCTACAAGTTAAACAGGAAACTGGGAAGGCAGTTTGAATGTCTTTGAGGCAAGGGACTGGAGAGGTGAGTGGTTTGGGGGGGGGCGCTGTAAACCTTGGGACTCATACATCTTCACATATCTGTCACAGTCTGAGAGAAAGGACACAAAGCACACTAAGCTATGCACTGCACTGGTAGAAAAGGCAGCTTGGGAGGGTCACACTGCAGAGAGATCCTGGCAAACTGTAGGGAGAGCCAAGGCTGACTGGGAATGTTTAGTTGACTTTGGACTAATCCTCAACTTCTGTAAAAGTAGATTGTGCTGGGTGCAGTGTGCACACCTGGAGGCAGGAGGATCAGGAGTTTAGGGTCATTTTGGCTACATGGTGTGATTAAAGCCAGCCTGGGCTACACTTAAAAAAAAAAAACAACAACATCCAAAAAACACCCAAAAAGATACATCACATTCACTTCTGTGTGTGTGTGTGTGTGTGTGTGTGTGTGTGTGTGTGTGTGTGTGTGTGAACTTGGTGCTATAACAAGGTTTGTAAGTAAGCTCAGGACCTTAGGAAAGTACATAGCAGATCTCTAGGATTGTTGGAGACAAGGGATGGGCCTTCTGGAGTGACAGATCAGTGCATGACACACAGCAAGGAAATGGAGGTGCAGGGCTAGTGTGGTGGCTCAGTGATGAGGGCTTGCCAAGCCTGAAGGAGTTCCACATCAGAGAGGACTTTAATCCCAGCACTCAAGGTTGAGGCAGGCAGATCTCTGTGAGCCCTAGGCTAGCCTGGTCTACAGAGTGAGTTCCGGGACAGTCAGAGTCAAACAGAGAAACCCAGTCTTGGGGAAAACACAAAAGAAAACAACAACACTCTCCCCCCAAAAAAGGAAGGGCAGGAGGGTGGAGGAAGGTGAGGAGAGAGAGCAGTGAGAAGAGGGTAGGGAAGAGCTTGAGCCTGAAGAGGAAGAAGAGGGAGGAGGGATGTAAAAGGTGGGAGAGGAAGGACGGGAGCAGAACGAGGAGGTGAGGGGTGCCCCAGAACCAGTCCTCCCCCCCCCCCCCCCCAATGCTCCTGTCTTACCTCCATGGGATTGATGAGTGTCTGGGAGATGGCCACAGCCAGGGAGCCTGCGACCACTCGTTCCTGGAAGAGCGGGGATGTGTGCACACCGCAGAAGAAGTTCTTAGACTGCAGGAAGAGTGGGTGTGAGAGAATCGCCTGCCACTGCGTCTGGGGCGGGTGGAGGGGTGTCTTGCATTCCCGGGGCTTGATTTGTGGTGAGAGCCAGCTCACCTGCTCAAAGACAGAGAACTTGATAGCGTACTCCGGGGCGATCTTGAGCACATTTATGCCATTGCCCCGCCAGAGTGAGCGGATGCCGCCCTCCTGGACAAGGCTCCGCAGTCCACTCAGCAGGTGCCTGAAGTTACTCTTGGAGGAGTACACCTGGAAAGAAAGAGGGGCAAGCAGCCCTGAGAGCCCGCCAGGTGTCCCTCCTCAAGACCCTTACCTAAGAGGGTTTCTAGGCGCGGGCTCCACCTCTGCCCATGCCCCCAGACCCTCACTTGGGGATTCTAGGCGGGGACTCCACCCTTGAGCCATCCCTAGCCCTCTTTTTATTTTATATTTTGACACAAGGTCTTCTCACTAAAATTGTCTGAGCTGGCCTTGAAGTGGAGATCCTCCGGCTTCAGCCTCAGGAATAGCTGGCACCACAGGCTTGTGCCACTAGGTAGATTCATTTATTTAGCCTTCACATTTCTCTAAAGACCTCTATTGTAGCCAGGTCTGGCAAGGCTGGTCTGTGATCTCAACTATTTGGGAGACAGAGTAAGGAACATTGTAGCTCAAGTTCTTTCTGAGCTATCTTGGCTACTTACTGAGATGCCTGGAAATAAAATGTGACAAGAGGGCGGCTGATGGGACAGTTAGAGCACTGGGCTGGTGGCTGGGAAGATGGCTGGGGGCAAGAGCACCTCTTGCAGAGGAACCTGGTCTGTTCCCAGCTCCCCGGAAGTGGCTCACAACCACCCGTAACTCCGGTTCTAGAAGGATCCACCGCCCTCTTCTGGCTTCCAGCAATGCACAGACACAGTTAAAACTCATATAAAATACAAATAAAATTTTCAAAAAATTTCAAAAGAAAGGAGGTTCGGGAATGTTGCTTAGTAGTGAATGCTTCTCTGGTAGGCACGAAGCCTTGGAGTCCATCTTCAATTTCTTCCCTCCCTCAGCAAACATCTCAAAGACACCACCCACAACCCACAAATCTTCAACCTTTCTTCCTAGTCTCATGTTAGCCTGGAGTTCTCTAAACCTGGCCCCAACATGACTCTACTTCCTGTCTCTATCTTCCACAACTTCAGGCTCAGCAACAACTTTTTGAGAGTTCTCTGTCTCGCCCATCCTGAGTTTCATCAACTCCACCCCCTCTTCATCTATACTGTCCCCACAGAGGGTCCCAGCCCCGTGGACAAACCTGCATATACACTCTGGCTCTGTCCAGAGGTGCTGTCCCTGTGCGCGACACTGCCCCAGCCATGGCTCCGGAGAGCAGAAACTTCCACAGGGCCCCTTTGTTTTCCTCTTCCAAGACATCCACAGGGACCATCAGCTGCTCTCCTGTGTCCAGAACCTGCAAGAACAGCCGACACTTGGCCACACTCAGCCCTAAAGGAGCTCGCTCCCTGTAGAGCCCCCACTCTGTTTTTGTTTGCTGCCTCGGTGTGGACAGTTCTTTGGGTGATTGGGTGGTTTTGGTTTTTTTGTTGTTGTTGTTGTTTTGTGTCAGGGTATCACTGTGTAGCTCTGGCTGCCCTAGGACACACTGTGGAGACCAGGCTGGCTTCCAATTCACAGACATCTGCCTGCCTCTGCCTCCTAAGTGTTGGAATTAAAGGCGTGCGCCACTCTGCCAGCTGACTTCTGTCTTTCTTAATGATCTCCTTTCGCTTGTGTGTGAAGTTACCCAAGGGGACCAGAGGAAGACATTGGATTCAGTGCATCTGGAGTTACAGATGGTTGTGGGCCAGCATGTGGGTGCTGGGGGCTGAGTCCTTGTTCTTTGCAAGAGCTCTTAACTATTGCAGTCTGTTTCCCTATCTTGGTGCGTGTGAGAGTGTGAGTGCATGCATGTGAGTATGTTACTGTGTGTGCATGAATGGCTCGTGTGAGTGAGTGTATGTAGGGATATTTGTGTGTTTCAGAGAGAGTGCATGCATGTGAGCACGTGAGTGTGTGTGGTGGCATGTGGCACTGTGTGTGAGAGAGTACACGCATGTTTGTAGTGGTATGTGTCTGTGTGTGTGAGTGTATAGGCCAGAACTTGATGTCCAGTGTCTTCCTGGACCATTCTCTACCTTATATGTTGAGGCAGAGTCCCTCATTTGACCCCAGAGGCTCA
>CM052709.1:37787062-37859562 GCA_028551405.1 Uromys caudimaculatus | reverse complement strand
CCTCCTGGGATAGGATGTGTCGAAGCAGACCCACCATGGAGACCTGTGGGCCACCCTCAATGGAGGCTGTAGGTGGTTGGAAGCCAGGTAAGACCAAAGCTTCCCCATCTCATTTCTCCCTCCTGCCTCACCCTAGGGCTGGGCTAGGTGGCCATTTAAACAGAAGGCAGGAGGGTGAGACAGAGGATCAGTGGGGACCTACTAAAGATTCAGGATGTCTGTGGGCCTAGGAACTGTCAATCTTAGGGACTACATTTGGGGATGGATGGAAACACCAGGTATGTACATGCGTGAGAATATGTACATGAGTCTGTGTACATTTGTCTGTGTGTGTGCATATGCACATGTGAAAGTTTGTGTGTACATGTATGGGAGTGCATGTGTGCCTGTGTGTGTGCACTGTGAGAGTACATATACATGTGTCTGTGTGTGCACTGTGAGAGTACATATATATGTGTGTCTGTGTATGCATTGTGAGAGTACATATGTGTGATTTGCATGAACATGTGTGAGAGTGTGTCTGTGTATGTGTGAGACCGTATATGTATAACGATATGAGAGTGCATATGTGTGTCTCTGTGTGTGCATGTGTGTCCGTGTGCAAGGATGTGTGAAAATACATATGTGTTTGTGTGTGCATGTGTGAGAGTGCATATCTGTGACTTGTGTGAACATGTGTGAGAGTGTGTCTGTATGTGTGAGACTGCATATGTATATTTGTGTATAAGTGCATATGTACAACTAAATGAGAGTGCATATGTGTGTCTGAGTGTGAGGGTGCATAAATGTATATGTGCATGTGTGAGTGTGTCTTTGTGTGTGCATATGCATGTGTGAAAGTTCATATGTACATGTGTGAGAGTGCATAAGTATGCCTCTGTGTGTAAGCACATATGTATTTCTGTGTATAAGTACATACATGTGTCTGTATGTAAGAGTGCATACGTGTGAATACATGTATGTGTCTGTGTGTGACAAGAGGTGAGAAATCCCCCCTTCTTTAAAGTTAATTCTCTCCTTCTCTTCAGGGTTAGCATCTACTTATCCTCCCATTCTCCTTCCCAAAGCTGGCTGTTTGGAGGAATCCTCTGTGGTACCTAATCTAAGCTGGGCTCCTACCTCTCCTCCTAAATCACATCTGATCATGGAATGATTACATTGCCTTTGAACATGAGGGCAGAGAGTGCATATAGTCACTCACTGATAGTCTCTCCAGCCAAGTCCAGGACACAAACACAGATTCAGGGATAACAGAACAGGAAAATAACTCATGGGAGAGAAATACAGAGGAAAAACAATGATGTGAAAACTGAGGCAGACAGATTGTCCTGAGTTCTAGCCCAGCTTGGTACATAACAATCCTCTGTCTTTAAAAAAACAAAAACAAAAAAAAAGCAAACAAACAAAAACAAACCTAAGATCAAGGGCTGGAGGGATGGATGGCTCAGTGGGAGGAGTGCTTCCTGCTCTTCTGGAGGATCAGAGTTCAGTTTCTGGCACCCACACAAGGGACTTTCAGTAACTCTAGCTCCAGGGGTGTCCCCCCCCCCCACAAGCAAACACACATGCATGTGTGCAGAAATAAAAATAAACCTTAAAAAAATTTAAAATAACCTTAAAATGAAAACAAAACATAGTAACTAGGCTGCCCTAAAGGCTGAGTGTAGGGTGCACACCTTTTAGGAGGCAGAGCCAGGGGTAGGTCTCTGTGAATTCCAGGCCAGACAGGGCCAAACAGTGAGACCTTGTCTAAAAAGAACAATGCTAATGTAGCCAGGCCTGCTGGCCATGCCTCTAACCCAAGCACTTGGGGGATCTTTCTGAGTTCAAGGCCAGCCTAGGCTACATAGTGAGTTCCAGCCAGTCAGGGCTACATAGTGAGACCCTGTCTCATAAAATAAAAAAGGAAAGAAGGAAGAACCCAGTCCTTCCTTGACCTTGGCTAATGCTGTTCCAAGCAACCCCCACTCTCTTATTTCCTCTCAGTTTTGAATAACAGCTCAAGTTACTGGCAGGCCCAGAAATGCCACAAAGTTGTCTGTGGTACTTCCCTGTACTTTTGATGCCACTGACCCCCCAGACTGTTAAGGTAAAAGCCTCCTTCTTCAGGGTCACTGATGGGTAAACTGAAGCCCAGACAAGAGGAAGGGTTTATGAAGGCCACCCAAACCCACAAGGATCCTGGCTCAGGAATCTACCTACACAGAGTTATGTGAGAGCAGGTGGAACCAAGTGGCTGGCTTTCCTACCCCAGCCTCCTGTCCAGACTTCTCACCTTGGGCCTGCATTCGGGTACGGACCAGTGCCAGAGGGTAACTGGCAATCTGGCCACAGGTGCTGGAGATGGTGCCACAGGCCAGGAGCACGAGAATGCCTGGGTTAGCTGATTCGTGGCTGTACTGCTGAAGCCAGCGATTCTTCAGGGTCTAGAAGAGAAAGGAGCAGGTGGGTTCAGAGTTGCAGATGGGAAGATCCTGTTGTCAAAGACCCTGCTGCCAGCTCTGTGTGCCACGGTTGCTGGTACTAGAGTAGATGATGTGGTTTGTCTTCCCCACTGGGCCAGTGCGCACCCACCCAGTACCTCGCTGGGGGATTCTAGGTGGGAGTTGGGGGTGCTCTACCCCTGAGCCACACTCTCAGCAGCACCACGTGAGCTATGTCCCTTGCTTTTAAAACTTTCATTTTGGGACATGGGCTTAGTCTGTCTGATACTGGCCTTGAAGTTGTCTTCTTCTCAACCACCCCAGTGCTGGTATGGCAGACTTGTGCTACCCAGCCTGGCTTCTATGAGCAGTTTCACTGAAATTTTCCCCCTTTGTTTCCTGTACTATGCACACCCCATGACTAGGACCTCTGCGCAGTGACCGTCCACAGCAGGAAGGACTGCGCATTCAGGATTAAGAGTCCTTTGGGGGGGGGGGTGTTATTGTTTGTTTGGTTTGGTTTGCATTTATTTTTGTTTTTGGACACACCGTTTCTCTGTGTAGCCCTGGCTGTTCTGGAACTCACTCTGTAGACCAGGCTGGCCTCGAACTCAGAAATCCACCTGCCTCTGCCTCCCAGGTGCTGAGATTAAAGGTGTGTGCAACCACTCTTTTGGATTTTTTAAGATGTACTCCAAGGCTAGGGCGGTGGTGGCATGAATACCTTTAATCTCAGCACTCCAGAGGTAGGTGCAGGTAGATCTACATGAGTTTGAGGCTGACCTGCTCTATAGATTGAGTTTCAGGACAGCCAAAGATATATATAGAGAAACTGTGTCTCAAAAACAAAACAAAACAAACGAACAAAGGCGCAGTCTCGCTTGGCCCAGATGGGATTCAAACCTACTATGTAGCTGAGAATGACCAATGCACATAAAATGAAAATAAATTCAAAAATTAGGAGTGATAAATTTACAGTGAAAGAATGCTACAGGGAATGGCAGTGACAATCTGTCAATCAGGCTGCCTGGGAGGCTGAGGCAGGAGGATTGATTGGGCTGAGGAGCTTGTGATTTGTCTAGGCAATAAAGTAAAACACTGTCTATAATAAAAATAAATAAGTAAAATTTAAACTAAAAAGAGAGGGGGCCAAGCAGATGGCTCAACAGGTAGAGATGGTGGGTGAGTTAGTTGACCTGACTTCAAGTCCCACCCTGCACACAAGCGCCGGGTGAGGCTGCGAACACCTGTAAGCCCAGCTCTGGGGAGGTAGGAAGAAGAGCAACTCTGAGCCTGGCAGGCTCGTCAGCCTACATGAGCCCCTGAGTGAGAGGCCTGCTTTCCTCTCACCCCCACACCGGTGCTCACGGCAACCTCAGGATATTTCAACCAATGGCAGGTGCCTGTTCACATGGTTCTTACGTGGCAGACGAGAAGCGAGGGGAAAGGGAGCCATGTGCATTTTCTGGAGCATTCTTCTAAGACCTTCCTTTCTCCTCCTCCCCCCACTTCTTCCTTTCCTTTTTATTTTATGGGGGGGGTCTATGTGTGCTTTCGTGTATGTGCTGGGGTACAGGCACACTCAAGGACATGTGGAGGCCAGAGGGTGACATCAGGTGTCTCCCTAAACCACTTTCACCTTATCACTGGAGACAGGGTCTCTCATGGAACCTGGAGCTCATTGGCTGCTCATTGAGTCCCAGTGATTCTCCTGCTCCTACCTCCCAGCCCAGGGTGGCAGATGCTCCTCCAGACATTTTATTTAGATTCTGGATCAGAACTCATGTCCTCATACTTGTGTGGCAGGTCCCTTAACAACTCAGCCATCTCCCTAGCTCCCCAACCCTTTTGTTGAGGTAGGATCTCTCTGTAGCTCTAGTTGGCCTAGAACACACAATGTAAACCAGGCTGGACTCAAAACTCATGGAGATCTACTCAACTCTGCTTCCCAAGTTCTGGGATTTAAGGCATGTACCTTTAATTTTTATTTTATTTAACTTTAATGTATTTATTTTTATTTTATGTGTATGGGTGTTTTGCTTCCATGTATGTCCATATACCACAAGCACGCAGTGCCCATGGCGGCCAGAAGAGAGCATCTGATCCACTGGGACTGGAGCTACCGGTGGCAACGAGAGCCACTGTGTGGGTGTTGAGAATAGATATTGAAGAGTAATTAAGAGCTGTTATGGGCTGGTGAGATGGCTCAGTGGTTAAAGGTGCTTGCAACCAAGCTAGATGACCTACAGTCAATCACTGGGGTCCACGTGATGAAAGGAGAGAACCAATCCCTTTAGGGTACCCTGTGACCTCCACACACATGCCGTGACACGGACACATAAACATACAAAAAGAGCTGTTCAGGGCCAGGGAGAGGGCTCAGTAACTAGAAAACTTCTGGCCATGTAAGCAAGAGGACCTAAGTTTGACCCCTAGTACCCATGTCAAAGGCCAGGCATGGTTGTGCACACCTGTAACCACATTGTTGGAGATGCAGAGGCAGGAGGGGCTCGCTGATGAACTCTAGCTTCCTTGATGAACCCCAGGTCCCAGTGAGGGATCCTGTGTCAAAAAATAAGGTGACAAGTATCTGAAGAATGACCTTGGGATCATTGTCTTCTGGCCTGTGCATACACATACAGACACACATACAGAGAGAGAGAGAGAGAGAGAGAGAGAGAGAGAGAGAGAGAGAGAGAGAGAGAGAGAGAGAGAAAAGAGAGAGGGATGGAGAGAGAAAGAGAGAGAGAGAGAGATGGAGAGAGAGAGAGAGAGAGAGAGAGAGAGAGAGAGATATGGAGAGAGAGATATGGAGAGAGAGAGAGAGGGGCGAGCTCTTCCATTGCCAGAGAGTGCTTGTAAGGTTAGTACTCAGGATGCTGAGGCAGGGGCATTACCATGAGTTCAGGCCATCATGGGATGCATAGTGAGCCCCCATATTTAAACAAACAAACAAGCCACATTTTGGTTGGTGAAGCATTTGCCTAACATGCACGAAGCCCTGGGTTCCATCCCAGCAATGCATTAACTTGGCCTGCTAGTGTAGACTTGTCATCCCAACACTCTGGAGGTATAGTCAAGAGGATCAGAAGTTCAAACTCATCCTCAGTTACACAGCAAGTTTGAAGTCAACCAAGGCTACATAAGTCTGTTTTTGTTTTTTTTTTTTAAGGTTTATTTATTTTATGCA
The DNA here is from genome assembly GCA_028551405.1 of Uromys caudimaculatus. Classification (NCBI taxonomy): domain Eukaryota; kingdom Metazoa; phylum Chordata; class Mammalia; order Rodentia; family Muridae; genus Uromys; species Uromys caudimaculatus. Next base: position 37,853,949 of record CM052709.1, on the reverse strand, counting down.
TATGAGTACACTATTGCTCTCTTCAGACACACCAGAAGAGGGCATCAGATCCCATTACAGATGGTTGTGAGCCACCATGTGGTTGCTGGGAATTGAACTCTGGAAGAGCAGTTGGTGCTCTTAACCCCTGAGCCATCTCTGCAGCCCCATAAATCTGTCTTAAGGAAAAAGAAAAAGAAAAAAAAGGTGGTGTTGGAGAGAGGGCTCAGCAGTTAAGAACACTGGCTATTCTTGTCCAGGACCCAGGTTTAATACCCAGCCTCTACATGATGGCTTAAAACCATATGTAACTCTGGTTTAGGGAGTCTGGCACCCTCTTCTAGACTCCATGTGCACCACATGTACACAGCACATTCAGGCAAACACCCATACATAATAAAATTTGAAAATAATTTTTAAAAAACGGGGGGCAAAAAAGAAAAATAATTTGTTGGCTTAGAGATAAGACCAGAACCCACACATGCTTTGGGGAAGATGGACATCTCTGTGGGTCACTGTGCACCATGTGCACTATTCCTAGGAGCTGGAGGGGTCCCCAGTTCCTATAAAACTAAAGCATCCATAACTCCAAGGAGGCAAATATGAATCCCTGGGTTTCATCCCCAACACCCCAAGAGGGAAAATGGTTCTATTATTGTTCTTGTTTTGAGAAAGGGCCTCTCTCTGTGGCTCAGGATGGCCTTGAGCTCACTGAGATCCTTCTGCTTCTGCCTCTGCCTCCCAAGGCATGGGATTAAAGGCCTATACTACCATGCCTAGTTGTGATAATCCTCCTGCATCAGCCTTCTGAGTATTGGGTGACAGACACCAGCTCCATACCTGGTGTAGCTTTTAAAAATTATTTGAAAAAAGTGTGTGTGTGCATGTGCGTGTGCGTGTGCGTGTGCGCGCGCGTGTGTGTGTGTGTATTGCTGGATTCCCTGGAACTAGACTTAAATGGACTTGTTAGACCTGAATGTTGGTGCTGGGAACTGAATTCAGTTCATCTGCCAAAGCAGCAAGGACTCTGAGCCTTCTCTTTAGTCCCCATTTTTCTATATTTGGTTGTTGCTAATTTCTTTTTTTTTTTTTCCTTCGGTTTTTTGAGACAGGGTTTCTCTGTGTAGCCCTGGCTGTCCTGGAACTCACTCTGTAGACCAGGCTGGCCTCGAACTCAGAAATCCACCTGCCTCTGCCTCCCAAGTGCTGGGATTAAAGGTGTGTGCCACCACTGCCAGGCTGTTGCTAATTTCTTAAGGCAGAATTTTTTTTTTTTTTTGAGACAGGGTTTCTCTGTGCAGCCCTGGCTGTACTAGAACTCACCCTGGCCTCGAACTCAGAGATCTACCTGCCTCTGCCTCCTGAGTGCTGGTGTGCTGGTATTAAAGGTATGTGCCACCACTGCCACACAAGACAACCAGGCTTGGAACTGACTACCTAGTGCAGGATGGCCTTGAACCCAGATCCTGCTTCAGCTTCTCAAGTTTCATGGTGCCATGCATGTGCCGCCATGTGGAGTCAGAAACAAGGCTTTTGCAACACTGAGTGATGGAAGGTAGAGGTCTGATATCTGGAGGGGCTCTCCAGGGTTCCAAGACCCAACATAGTTTTCAAGCCCATGATTTTCCACCCAAGTTACAAGAAGTCTACTCAACTAGCAAGGAGTGACCTAGGCCAGACCCCGGAAGAAGAAGGGAGGGAGGGAGGGGAGTTACCCACAGACCTCATAGACGGCTAGGTCGATTCCTGCATATGGGATGATGCCCAGCACATTAGGCAGGTAGCCACGGTAGAAGGCACGGGGCCCTTCACGGTCTAAGATCCGCCTTGCACAGTCTAGGAGCCCCTTGTACTGGCCAGTTCTGCGTAGGGTCAGCCGAGTCTTTAGTACCTGGGTGAGAACTCTGTTAATCACTTGAAAATTGCTTTCAGAATCATCATGCCCAGAAGGGACATCACCTAGAAGTGGCTACTCCTGAAAGCAGACATGCTGAGAGCCCAGCTGGGGCTGAGTGGGTAGAGTGCCCAACTAGGGTGCACAAAACACTGGGTTCTATCCGCAGCACCACATAAACCAGGCGTGGTAGGTCGTGCCTGCCATCCTTCATCTTGGCAGGCATATCCATAAATGGCCAGTTATGACTACTGCGCAAACAATTCTAACCAAGTCCCTAGGAGTTACAGCTCAAATTGAGATACCCAGACAAGCTAGGCAGGAAATGGCTTTCAGTCCCAAATCAGACAGTTGGGGTTACAGTTAGCTCTTCACGCAGTGCAGAGTGGGCAGTGAAACAGTATAGGAGGCCCACCCTCCCATGCTGGATTGTCCTCCAGCCCCCCCCTCCGTCTCACCTCCATGGGGTATATGATGGTTTGAGCTGTGGCCCCGGCCAGGGAGCCAGCCACGAAGCGCTCCTGAACGTGCAATGTCTCTTGTTGCCCCCGGATGGCCCGCTTGATCTGAGGGTGGAACATGGCTGTGGAACTGGGTACATAGGAACCTTAGGGATTATTGAGTGGTCCCTGAATTCCACCATTCTCTGCCTGCCACAGGGCTGGCCAGCAGCAGGTGCTGGGGACTGCAAGTTAAGCCCACAAACCCTGTGTTTACTGTCTGCTTCCCAAAGCTGAACCTGGACCTGTCCTACCTGTTCATAAGCCATGAATTTGATGGCAGACTCAGGGGCGATCTTGAGCACATTGATGCCATTGCCCCGCCAGAGGGACAAGATACCCCCTTCTTGAATCATGTTTCTCAGGCCCCCTAGGATGTTGAGTCGGTTGGACTTTGAGGCATGGACCTGAGTGGGAGAGAAGGTGGCTTTGTGGTGCCCTCCTAGGTCTGGGCCTGGATGATGGGGTGGGTCCCTTCAGGTCCTCTCACCTGCATGAATACCTTGAGTCGGTCCAGAGGAGCTGTGCCTGTCCGTGACACAGCGCCAGCTACTGCACCAGCCACCAGCTGCTTCCACCACATGCCTGTAAGTTTCTCTTGCTTGGAGAACTCATCGGGGACTGTCAGGCATTCACCAATGTCCAGGACCTGAGGATGGGGGCTGCAGATGTCATGTTCCAGCAGAGGTGGGGGATATGCCTGGGTCCTAAGTGGAGAAGTCTCCTTTATGAATTCTCGGACATCCCGGAGTCCACCAAAGAATATTGCTTAGAGAGCCCAGGAGATCCCTTCTGGGTTCTACCATGTGCCATTAAAACTGTCAGTGAGACCCCAGGATTCCTCTGGAAGATCTACTCGAAGTTCCACGAAAGCAGTGGTCCTCAACCTTCCTAATGCTTAGCCCTTTAATACAGTTCCTCATGCTGTGCTGACTCTATCATAAAATTATTTTCGCTGCTACTTCATAACTGCAATTCTGCTACTGTTATGAATTGTAATATAAACATCTGATATGCAACCCCTATGAATGGGTCCTTCAATCTCCAAAGAGGTTGCAACTCACAGGTTGAGAACTGTTACACTAAAGGATCCATTGAGTCCTCCAAATAGTAATTCGGTCCACTGGATTCCACCACAGGAGCCACAGACTCCCACAAGAGTACACAGAGGGGCCGGTGCGAGGGCTCCTCAGATGTGTGTGACTAAGCCTGAAGACCTGAGTTCAACATCCACGGTGCATATGATGGAAGGAGAAAACACTTCCCCAAGTTGTCCTCTGACCTCCACTCATGTGCCTCTCCACAGAAAATAAGAATCCACTGAGCCGGGCAGTGGTGACACACGCACTCGTGAGGCAGAGGCAGGCAGATCTCTGTGAGTTTGAGGCCAGCCTGGTCTACAGAATGAGTTCCAGGACACCCAAGGTTACACAGAGAGACCCTGTCTCAACATCCCACCCCTGAAAGAAAGAATGCACTGAAACTTAAGAAGTGGGCTACTGGATTTCACCAGAGAATCCCCTGATCTCTCCAAAGAGCCACTAATTCTTACCAAAAGATCCACTGAGTCCCACCAAAGAATCTACTGAATCCTACTGAAGGTCTACAAGATCCACTGGTTCCACCAAAAGAGCCACTGAATCCTTCCAGAGGATCTGCTTTCACAGTCCTCTCTCCATGGAGAGCCCTCCCTTAGAAATCCTCCCCCAAGAGTCTTCCCCCAGGTGTCTTTTCCAAAAAGTCTTCCTCTAGAAGTCCTCCCCAAGGAGTCCTCCCCAAGGAATATACTCCCTCCTAGAGTCCAGCTTTGATTTCCCAACTGTGGAGTTTTGGGGGTGGATATCTCTGGATCTTCCAAGAGGATTGTAGTATGGCTTTTTCCTCTGAGCATGACAAAACACACACACACACACACACACACACACACACACACACACACACACACACACACACACACACAGAGGCAGCGATTACCTTGGCCTGGTAGCCATGACAACAAACTGAGCAGAACAATCTGGTGGTAACTGGGTCTATGGTAATGGCACTCTTGACATCCCCTAGGATGTGAGGGGTGGGAGCACAGGATGTAACCTGGAAGTCCACTCACTGTCCCACCCCAGCTGCAAGGAATCCTGGAAAACACTAACAAGAAAGCGGAAGGCTAATTGAAAGATTCCATGGTGCAGATTCCACCAGGTTACCATCCATGATGGGGTGGGACTCAGCAGTGCTGCAGCTGTTTGGGGTACCCCAGGTCCTGTGAGTGACCTCTCACTGTGCACTGCAATTAAGCTGAAGAAACTCATGGGCTCACCAAGTGGGACCTTGGTGAGATCCTCACTTTGGTCTGTTGTATCTAACCTGGAGTAAATAGATGCTTATTGACAGGAAAAGCAAACATAAGGGGGATCATGTCAGATCTCTCAGACACCACAAGATCCTTAGTGATTCCCACCTCTGTGCAAGAGCTGGCCTTCCTCCCCATTCCCATGGGCTCCTTTGGACCTTCAAGATGTGGCATCTGCTTGCATTTTTTTTATCAGCCCCAGGAGCCTTAAAGTAGGTGACAAGCACCTGGTATCTGGCAGTTGTGTGGGTCCAGTGTGGGAACGCCATTTGGCGTATTTTCTTCCCCCTAACCTTGATTTCTACTAGCTGTCCCTGGAGTCTACTAAGCAGGACCAAAGAGTTCTGAGCAGATAGCAGAAGTGTCCATCGCTGGTTACCAGGCTCCTGAACCCCAGATGGAACAATAAAGGCACAGAGCATCATTTAGAGAGTCCCCAGATACTGACATCACCTCTAGAGTCTGAGCCCTGGGGAGGAGCTGGAGCTAGCCCCTACCCTGTAGGTGGCCCCCAACTTACTGTAGAATGCTTCCAGAAATACAGGACATCCTCCACATTCTCCAGAGAGTGCAGCAGAAAGTGGTCTCGCCATTCCTGCCAATCAATGGTCATGGTGCCATCGCGGTCCATGCTGGAGGTAGGGTTGGCACAGGTTCAGTGTCTGGGCTGTAGGAGGTGGGTGCTGCTAGCCTTCATGGATTTGGGGAGCACAGAATTCATTGCCATTCTATAGCAGTGGCTTGTCTGAGATAGGGTCCAGGCTGGCTTGGAATTCACAGCAATCCTCCTGCCTTAGTACCTGAGTGCTAGGACATCCCCATGACTTTTTTTTTGGGGGGGGTCTTACCCTGGAGACCAGGTTGGCCCTCAAACTCATGGCAATCTTCCTGAATTAGCTTTCCATGTGCTACCTGGCTAAAGAGCTTTACAACTTTAAAAAAAATATATTTATTTTAAATCATGTGTGTGTGTGTGTGTGTGTGTGTGTGTGTGTGTGTGTGTGTGTGTGTGTGTGTTCTTATGAGGCTTCAGGTATTCCATCCTCTGAAGTTGTAGTTACAGGTGGTTCTGAGCCACCCGACTTGGGTGCTGGGATCAGACTTTGCTAGAAGAATCATACATACTCTGGTGAGCTATTTCTCTCTCCAGCCCTGTTTCACTATTCCTCTATAGTCCAGGCTGGTGTGGAGTCTCATAGCAATCCTTCTACCTCAGCCTCCTTAGTGCTGGGTTATAGAGCTGTAAAAACAAATGTCTAAAAACAAATGTGGTGTGTGTGAGTGCCACATGTGCCATGGCTTGCATGGAGTGGTCAGAGGACAACCTGCTGGGTTGATTCTCGCCTTCCAACCTCTTGGGTTTTGGGGATAAAACTGTCTTCATTAGGATTGAGGAGCAAGCACCCTCACCTACTGCTACATCTTGCCAGCCTCACTTCCCTGGCTTTTGGGGATTTTTTTTTTTTTTTTTTTTTTGTCAAGTCTCACTCTGTAGTCCAAGTTGTCCTCAGACTCACGGCAATCCTACTGCCTTGGCCTGTCAAGTGCTAGGATGACAGGTTCAGGCTTTAGGTATGGTCTAGTCACATTGTCTGGTTGGCTCCCACGTGTAAGTCCTTCAAACTAACCCCATGGGGGCAGCTGTACTACCAGTCTTTTTCAGGGCCAGACAGGGTCGTCAGTCCACTAAGATCTGTTTGACTCCAAAGTCCAACTTTTCATCCCGCCCTCCCCATCAACCCAGTCTGGGGCTCAGAGGACAGTGCTGACTGGCAGGGTAAGGGGTGGGGTCGGTGAGATTCCAAGAGCCCAAATCTCTAATAACTCACCTGTGTAGGATTTTCTCTGCTTGCTCCAGCGAGATGGAGATACCCAGTGCACGGAAGCTCTGTTGAATCTCAGAGATATCGATGTGCCCTGGAAAAGGGGAGCCCCAGGAGACACCCAAACCACAGGCTGGACTGGGAGATCCAGAAGCCCTTGTGTGTGTGTGCTTCTGTATACATGTGGATGAGGAGGCCAGAGGTCAATGGCTGTCTTCAGTCTCTCTCCATCTTTCTTTTGAGACAGGGTCTCTCACTGAACCTGGAGTTCACTGATTTATCTGGAGGTTGGACCCTAAGATCCACCTCACCACCTCCAGTCTTTACCTCACCAGTGCTGGGTCACAGGTGGGCACCACCATATCCAGCTTTCTAACATGGGTGCTGGGCTTGAACTCAGGTCCCTCTCTGAGTCAGTTCCTCAGCCTCATGGGAGACTCCGCCCCTCTCCCCTTTGAGACAGGGTTTCTCTTATAGTTCTAGCTGTCCTGGAACTCAGTCTGTAGACCAGGCTGGCCTCGAACTCAGAGATCTGTCTGCCCCTCTGCCTCCTGAGTGTTGGGATCAAAGTTGTTTGCCACCATGGTAAGGGGAGAGATTTTTATACAGGTCGTGGGGGCTGCTCAGGGTTGAAACTGGGTGGTATTGGAGAGTTCTCTATTCCAGGAGTGAACAAGTGAGTTCAGGGGTGATCACAGAGGTACCTATGTTACAAGGGACTAAAGCAATATTTGATTATTATTCATTTTTTCATCTCGCCCTCTCCAGGGATGGGCTTACAGGCATGTACCTCCAGCTTTTTCATGGGAACTAGGGACTGAGCTCAGGAACTTGTGGTTCTGTGGCAAGTACTTTACCCCCTGATCTATCTTTCCAACTTAAAGGTAGTGCTTAAGGAACCTAGAAGATGCTTGGTCAAGGGGCTACCCTTGTACCAGAGGGGCTCTGAACCTACTATACTGTCTGAAAAGAAATATGTAAGGGAAGAGAGAGAGGTCCTACGACAAAAGGAACAGGAGGTGGGATGGGCCAGTTCAGGCTCAAATCACCTAGTCGAGGCTGAGAGCTCCCAAAATAGCCCATGAGTCAGAAGCAGCCCTCCCCATTCCCCCAGCGCTCCGGTTCTAACCCACTTGTCCATTCCCCAGCCTAGAGCTCATCTCACCATCCTGATTCCGGTCAAGGCTGTGAAACATGAGCAGAAGGCGCTGCTCCCGTTCCTGCAGGTAGCGAGTAAACTCCTCCAGGCTGAGGCCACCATCTGGATCAGCGTCCCAATCAGAGGAGATGCCCTAACAGAGAAAAAAAGGGGACACAGGGGACTCCAGCAGACTGTACCCCCACAGGGTATGTGTGAGAAAGACAGCTAGAATATGCCTCATGCCTCAGGAACTCAGAGCCCCAATTCCATGGAGGAGAGCAAGAGGCTTCACCTCTGTAGTGTCAGCCCATTTTGCAGCAAGCCCAGGCTACAGTAAGAATCTGCTTGTAGGCCAATTGAGGACTCTACAGAGTCACAGAGGCAGTTCAAGGTCATAGAACTGGGAAGTGGCAACCTGGGAGCACTCTTTGTCATTTTGAGACGCCTGCCTCATGTAGCCCAGGCTAGCCTCAAATTCTCTGTACTAGAGGAGACCTTGAACTCTGATTCTCTTTTATCACCTTGTCTCCCAAACCTGCCCACCCAGCTTTTTCTTATAAAACCCTGTCTCCTTGGCAGTCTTGTTGGGGAGTGTGTGCGTGTGGGATTGTCCTGTTAAAAACAGTCCTGGTTCATACAAGGCCCAGCAGCCATGGGCCCTCAATATTCCTATCCAAAAGTTGGACCTTAGACTCAAGGTTAACAAAAATGCAATAGGTCTGTTTTAGGGAAGGCTAGGAGCGCCATTTGACAGACACCTGTCACACGGAGGAAGGGTCAGTTTGCTGCTCCCCACGGCCACTTCCCATGCTGGGGCTGGAACCTAGGGCCTTTGCACATGCTAGGAAAGCACTTAACCGCAAGCCGCACCCCAACTCAAATTCCTTCCCAGACAGGTCAGACCCCAGTAGAGGCAGAGTGGCCTCAGATGGACTGAATCCCAGTCTGGAGCAGCCTGGGGCAAGTGGCCAGGTCGGGGAACGCACCGGCGGTAAATGTAAGTAAGAGACTAGGAAGCTGGCTAGGGGCTCAGTGTGTGCTCCAGCAGGATGGTGAACTTGTGTTAACTGCAGGTGGGAGCGGGTCACCCCTCAGATTGTGCACAGAGCAGCGGAGGGTTTGGCTCCGGGCAGTGGAGGGGAAAGCGTCCCGCTCTGCAGTCCATCCCCCCCCAGTAGACATCCCACAGCCCTGGGGAGGGGGGAGGGGCCTCTGGGTCCTGGCAGCCGCAGCCGCTGCAGGCCCAGAGCCTTGGCAGCCTTTTCTCGCGACGACGTCAGTCCAGAGGAGGGTGGACAGGGGGAAGGGAGCCTAGACAGAGGTGGTGGGGTCCAGCCAACAGGTAGCATGTGGCTGCTGCAGCCGCGGCATCAGGGGGCACCAGTTACGGCGCGGGCGGACCCTGCCGCGGTGGATGCTGCCCATAGTACCTGCTGTGCATGGTCCGGATCTCCCCTTCCCAGCCTGGCCAGCCCCTGTCGCAACTCGTGCACGTCCACGCGGCCGTCCTTGTTGCTGTCTAGTTCCTCGAACAGGCGACCCCAGCGCTGCTGTCGCTCGGCGTCGCCTGAGCCCCCCCGCATGGCGCCCGCCCGGGGGGGAGGGGAGGCCCCGCAGCGACGGCCTCGGCGGGGGCTTTCCGGCTCCCCCTCCCCCCCGGAGTCCCTACAGGGCTAGCTCCCGCGCCCACCCGCACCGCAGCCTCTCCGCTGCGGGCCCGAGCTCTGGCACTTGCTGGAAGTGATAAATGCTAGTCGTCCCCGCCCGCGCAAGAACTTGCGTCTCCTCCTCCGACCCGCATTACTTGGGGGAGGGGGCTGGGGGCGGAGCAGGGGGCGTGGGGAAGCAATCTAGGAGGCTCTGGTTTTGCACATCTGACAGCGCATTCCTGGGACGGTAGGAGAGGCAACTGTTTTAGTACTTGCTTGCCTCAGTTTACCCTTTTTCCTTACATGGTTTCGGTTGGGAATTGGATTTCGTAATCTCGTTCATTTTCACCTCCCTCTCCTACGGAACCCTCATCAGAAATTCAAGTTTTTGCTTCTCCCAGGACTACGCAAGAATCCTGAGCCAGTTTAAAAGCTTCTTTTGTCCGCCTGCTCTGGTCAGATTCCCCAGTCGATGGCAGAAACAGGAGATCAACAAAGAGGGGTGGGCTCCGCTCCCTCCCCAATACTTCATTCCGCCCGAACGCCTCCTTTTCTTTGTGACACTCAGAGAGAGAAACGCAAGGTCAACGAGCGGCGCGGCTGCAAAGTTAAATTCCTATTGGTCAGATGCGCCAGAGCTGCGCCGGTCCGCTCTACGTAGGCAGGGCTTCCCGGTTGATCCGCCGCAGCCCGCTAGGTGTTCTTAAAGGCACCGCGGCCCCACTCAGACTCTCAGAAGGCTGCTCTATGCAGAACTGCCTAGAAAGGGAGGCCGGGACCAGTATCTCCAGCGCCACTAAGGATAAAAATCAGAAGGAGGCGGGGCCTCAGCCGGGGACTGTGGTTGCACCTGCTGAAGGGCCTCCTACAAGTTTCGGGTGCAGTTTCTCGTCTCACCGTCAGGGGGAAGGGCGTCCGTTTGACCGCGAATAATAAATAATAGCTAACATTGAGTGCGTTGCGCATGCCAAGAGCTCTTCACTCATTGCTCAGCACCGAACCTGCCCAAACCCTGTGAGGTAGATAGATGGCACTAGCTTTTCCCACGCTACAGTGGAGAAAGCAAAAGCTTAAAATTCTAGTCTGGATTCCCATCGAGGGCCAGAGCAGAGATTTAAACAGATTTTAAACCACCACTCCTAGGAAGGGACGACGCCTCTTTTATTTATTCTTAATCCTTTTCTTTTTCTCTTTTTTAAAGACACAGTCTCTCTATGTAGCCATGGAAGTCACTATGTAGACCGGGCTGATCTGGTACTCACAAAGCGCCACCTGTTTCTGCTGGGATCTAAGGTGGACACCACTACAATAGGTGTTGTAGGTGCTAGACAGTTAGTCTAGCTACTGAACTCCAGCTTCAGCTCTATGACTATTTGTTGTTGTTATTGTTCTTTCGACTCAAGTTCTCTGTAGCCTAGCTGGCCTTGAATGTGCAGTAATTCGCCTGCTTCAGATTCCCAATTGCTGGGACGGTAATCGCGTGCCATCATATATCCGGTTCATGACCACCTTTTACCCAAAGATACATTCAGAGGTCATGTGGTTCCCACCCAGGCTGTGCCCATACATGTGTGGTGAACAGGTGAAAGTTCCACCCCACCCCTCTATCAGCTACCAGATGTTTCCAAGCGTAAGTGTTTCTTTGTGGATGCCACGGGACATAGCTGCTACGCGCAAAGGCGGCCCAAATCCATGCTTTCTCCCAGACACTTTTCTGACAGGTGGACCTCATACGGATGTTCTTCTGTGTGGATGTAAGGCCTTCCATTAAGCTGGGCGAGTTTCTGCACAGGTGCTTTGTCCAAGTGTCCTTTTTTTACCACACGGGTTTAATTCTAAGCAGATGTTCTAATTACACTCTGACTACAAGCCCACATGTGTATCTTTCTACAAAACTAGTTCTGTACAGGTTGGTTGATTGATTGATTCTGGGATGAAGATGGAACCCTGGGTCTCAGGCATGCTAGGGAGGAATCCAAGGCTGAGTAAGGGGCGATCCGGTCCGTCACTAAGACATTCTTGACAGGCAACCTTCACTAGGTGATTCTAGGCAGGGGTTCTGGCCCTGAGCCACGCTCCCGGCCCTTTTATTTTTGAAATAGGGTTTGCTCTGGCTAGCCTTGATCTTGGAATCCTCCCGCCTCAGTCTCCAGAATACACCTAGGATACAGGTTAGCATTACCAGGTCTGATTTCAGGTGTGAATTCTTCAGTGTTACCCATCGGAGCCTGACCCTTACAGGTGTGTATCTTTCTGGAGTGTCGCCACGCTCCCGCGTCTGCACCCCTGTGCTACAGAGGGACCCCAGCTGTGCAGTCCTTACACCTGCTCGCTTCCGCCTTCCGCGCTGCTCCCTGTCGCAATGGGGTTCCCGTTACAGGTGCACTGGCGGCGCGGCCCCGCCCTCTTCGCCCCGCCCCTCTCAGCCAGGCTCAGGTGCACAAGCCGGAAGTGCGCTCTTTGCCTAGGTGGGTGACTAAACTTTCCGGGTCACGTGAGCGGGCGGGGTGGGTGGGATCTGGAGCAACCCGGTGAAGGACAGCGACTCGGGGTTCCAGGTGGTAACCCGGGATTGGGAACCTGAGCGAAATCCCTCTCCGACGCCTGTGTCAGGTAGGGAGGCAGGGCGCGCAGCTTGTCCTGTCCCCACCTCCTCCTTCCCTTTCCCTGGCCCAAGAACGCGATCGGGGAGTTAATCTTTAATCTTTGACCCTTGATGCGGAGGGCGGGGAGCGCACACTAAGATTGGGTTGCCTGTCGCTGGGGCCCGAGCCTGAGTCCAGCCTCTCACCCCATGCTGCGCCCTCTCCCCCTGGTCTGGTCCCCCCAGGTCCTGGGTCGCAGGTGCCTACCTCGACCCAAGATGCGGTAGGAATTGGTGCCCTGGAAGTCCTGTCCTTGGCGCCACCAGCTCGTCGCCCAAGCTCATGGCGACCCCAGGCCTGGGGCTTCTCTTGGCGTTTGGCTTGCCGATGCTGCCCTCCGGCTGGAGCCTAACAGGTAGGCACTGTCCCGAGCGGCGCTCGGGTGGGAGGAGGGTTCCTGGGTTGAATTCAGAAATGCTGGGCATTTGCGACTCAGAGAGGACGAAAGGTCTGAGGAATGAGCTTGGAATGTGTTTGGGGACTGAGTCTGAAAGCATCAGGGCTAAACTTCAAATTAATCTAGCCGACCTCTGAACTTTTTTTTTTTTCTTCATTTTTTCCCCTTTTTTTTATGTTGCTGGGGCTCGAACCAACGTTTTCTTGCAAGTTAGGCAAGCGCTCTACCGTAAAGTAAACCCTGTACCCGCATCCCAGAATTCCTGAATCCTTAAGTCTTGTGGAATTTTGGAGCTGGGGGTTGTTGGGCTGAGCCCGGAGGTGGAGGAGGGGAGGGCCTGGGCACCTGAGTCTGCATAGTTGAGAGTCTTAAGCAGCCAGGGGGACGGAGGAGGCCTGAAGGCCCAGCTGACAGGGCTGGCCCTTCGTAGTTGTGGACCCAGCCAGACCTTCCTTCAGTCTCTCTGGTTCCAGTTTCGGGAGCCTGGGGGCGGGGGCGGGGGGGGGGCTTGTGAGTCACACACTTTAGGGAAAGGTTGAGCCCCGCCCAGGTCCTTAAGGGCCCTGGGCCAGAGTGATGGTGGAGGGGACACTGTTCTGGAAGTCATCTATTCTAATAGGCTAACAGTGGTGATTCTGGGTGGCCAGATTATTCCCTGCTGGTCTGAGAGTGGCCAGAGGAACCAACAACACACCTGAGGGTGGAGTGGGTGGCCTGGCTGTACTTGCTACCTCTATTTAGCTGGAGACTTGGAAGGAGTTTTGGGAGGTCTGACTGAGTGGTGAAAGGGATGCCTAGTGAAGACCCCAGCATGGATTTTTTTTCTCTTTCTGTTCCACAGCATCGAACTCTTCCACAAATAGCACATCTCAACCCCCAGGTGATGGGTCCAACGGGGGCCTGGTGAGTTGGAAAGGTGTAAGCAGGAAGAGCTGGTGTGTGAGAGACCAGAGTACTGGGACAAGTGGAAAGACATTACTATTAAAAGGCCATTCAGGTTACACCCGAGCCCTAGCCCTGACTCAGGCTCAGGCTGGCCTCGAACTTCCTCTGTAGTTAGATGACCTTGGATTCAGGATCCTTCTGCCTTTCTGATTGCTGAGTTAACAAGTGTCCACCATTATGCTGGGTCTGTGGGGGTGCTAGAAGTCAAACCCAGGGTTTTATGCATGCCAGGCAAGCACTCTACCCACAAAGCCACAGCAATGGGACTTCTGTGTCCCAGACAGAAGGTAGCAAGACTTCTCTACATAACAGTGGACAAGAATTTTGTGTGTTGCTGGGTGTGGTAACCCATACACTCCAGGGAGTGGAGAGAGAGAGGTGGAGCTCCAAATTCAAGGCCAGACTGGTCTATATAGTGAATTCCAAGCTAGCCCGGGCTACTATGAGATCCTGTCTCACAATCAAACACAAACAGTGTCCTGCCCGATGGGCATGGTGGTACACACTTGTCACCCTAGCACTCAGGAGGCTGAGGCAGGAGGATTGCCACAATTTAAGACCAGCCTGGGGTATAGATGAGAGACCATGTGACAATAAAAACTCTGGGTGTGGTGGCACACACCTGTATTCCCAGTACCAGCTTTGTGGAGGAGGAGGAAGAGGAGGAAGGAAACTTAGGGTTATTCTTAGCTATATAGTAAGTTCAAGATTATAGGAGACTCTGAACAAACAACAAACAACACAAAAAGACAGGAAAAACAAGAGAATTGTATCTGGTCAGAGCCTCAGACAGGACAGAGGTGCCAGGTACCAGTGTGGGAGGTGCTGAAAGAAGTTGTTTCTCAGGTTAAAAACAGCCCAGAAACCCCACCTGGAAAGGAGACAGGGTGACAGGAGCCTTGGTAGGTGACTTAGGTGGGGTGACTCCATGCAGTTGGTCACACCTGTCCACTCCCCCTCTCTTTACAGTCTTCAGAGGCCATTGTGGCCATCACTGTGGTCTTTTCCATTCTGGGAGTCCTCCTCATAGCGGTGGTGATGTTTCTACTAATGCGAAAACTTCGAGAAAAGCGGCAGACAGAGGGCACCTACCGGCCCAGCAGTGAGGAGCAGGTGGGTGCCCGTGCTCCACCACCCCCCAACCTCAAGCTGCCCCCGGAGGAGCGGCTCATCTGAACACCCGGGTGTCGGCCATAGGCCATCATCACCATCAACACCCAGGACTGCCTTGGCACACCCTGACACACAGCAGCCACCTCGGAGACGTGCCAGCCTCTGATGACTCAGGAGGACTTGGGCTGGGGACTGGGGCATCCAGTTGGTGGGCTATGCAGCATGCTGCCTCTGCTTGGCTCTGCATGAAACTGGGGGTGCTGGGACTGGGGGGGCCTTTCCCCCTCATCATTTACCTCATATGATCTTGCCTCTGCTGTGTCTCCTACTGTGACTGCAGGCCCAACAAACCTCCTGTCCTTTCTTTCAGTTTTCCCACGCAGCAGCTGAGGCCCGGGCCCCCCAGGACTCCAAGGAGCCAGTGCAGGGCTGCCTGCCCATCTAGCTCCTCCCCTCCTTCCCTGTCATCCATCTTCCCTTCCTTGCTGTGTGACCTTGTGGAAAGGCAACACCCTCTTTGGGCAATCAGATTCACCCAATGCTTAAGAATAGAAGAAAGTTCTTCAAAGACCTTGACTTTGAGGGCAAGGCGGATGGGACTGCTCACTTTTTATATATTTATATGAAATTGATAGGTACAATAAAGGTTTTTTTGTTTTTGTTTTTGTTTTTTAGCTTGTGGGAACATTAGCTTAGATAAATGAGAATAAGATTTGAATTGTAAGCTCTTCGGGGTCCTAATGGGCTGGAAGTTGGGGTAAGACCCTTCAGATGAACCTTAAAGATGCTTAGAGGTCACTTGGAGTGGTGGATGAGGTAGGTTTCTGGGGTGACAGAAAGCTCCAGATAAATTTATCAAGGAAAAAAATTCAGCTTTATTGAGAGGTGAGAACCTCTCACACTCTTGATCTTAGTTTTCAAAACACTTCTTCAGATCAGCAACTCGAGGTTGCTTGTCCTGGGGCCCTTGATGCTTGCTTACATGAGAGACATAAGAAGTGGGGGTTCCCAGGTCCTTGAGGGGTTGTATACGATGAGCCTGGCTCAGCAGGACCTGGGGAGGCTGGTTTCTGGGGTTCTTTGAAGAATGGGAGCACGGGGGACACTGAATGGATTGTAATTGCTGGACAGTATCAGAGTTGGGCTTTGTGGAGGTAAGAAGTTGGGGGCTTTTTGGAGGACTGGGCTGAGTGGGGACCCCGAGGAGCCTGGAGCAAGGGCTTTGTGAGGGTCTAGGATCCAGCTCACCGGAAGGAGGGGACCCGGGGTCCTCTTGGCTGGGGGGGTCTGCTGAAAATGTAGGCAGAGAGGAGATATCTGAGGGTGGCTGAGAACAGGAGTTCTTTGAGTAGCTTGCAACCTCTGAAAATGGGGTGTCTTGAAGAAGTGACAGGTCACCAGGCAGGGACCAAGGCTGAGGATACTGGGATCTCTTGTCTTCTTCCAGTTGCCATGGTGACCCCACTGGGATGTCAGGCTGGGCACAGCAGGATGGAGGGTATGGTAGATGTCAGATGGTGAAGAAACTGACAGATGGGGAGGGGGTGGGGGAAGGAGGTTCTCACCAGGCTGGAGCAGCTCTCTGACGCCCCTTGCTGACAGCAGTCCAAACTCTGGCTGGCCCTCAGCTGGCCACCACTCTTGGTTTCCACACTCAGACTGTCTAGAATCTCACTCAGCAGATCCAGCTCTTCTCCGGACCCCAGAAAGCTGCCATCTAGAGTGTCCTCTGCCCAGGGATTCTGAGTGTCCCCAGGGCTCAAGGTAGGGCTCCTGGATTGAGGATTGACATCCTGGGCTTTGTCTCCAGAGTCTAGAAGACACCCCTCATTAGTTGTGACCCTTGCACCTCCAATTTTGATCTTCAATTCTTACCTCTCCTGCAGGGGTTCAGAAGGTCCCCCTTCTGGCTTGAATCTCCTGCTAGGGCGGAGGGGCCTGTTCTGAAAAAGATAAGGGAGGAAGAGATGAGAGGAGTCTCAGGAGCTGTTGAATCCAGGGCTGGGGCTTTCCAGCTTGAGTTGCAAAGAGCGCTGGACATGCCACTGCACGTCTGTCGCATCTGCATTCGAGCCTGAGGCAGGAGGATCATTGCAAGTTCAAGTTCTGGCTGGTTATATAGTGAGATTTCTCTAAAAACAAAACAAGGGCTGGGGTGGATCTCTCAGTTCTAGACCAGTTTGATCTATTAAAAAAAAAAAAAAAAATCCCCCAACCAAGGGATTGGGAGAGTGTAACTTGGTTGGTACAGGTCTTGCCTAGCATGTACAGTGCCCTGGGTTTGATCCGTAGCACCATTTAAATTGGGTGTGGTGGATCAGGAGTTCAAACCCATCCTTGGCTGTATAGTGCATGAACTACATTTGAACTTCAACAAAGGGAGATAGGTTGGTGACTACTGGGGACAAATGCAGGGTTTGGGAAGAATTGGTGTGTGTGGTAGATGGTAGGCATCCTTGCTGTAAGTGTGTTTGGTGGTGTGTGTGTGTGTGTGTGTGTGTGTGGTGATGTGCGTGTGTGGTGATGTGTGTGTGTGGGTGTGGTGTGGGTGTGGTGATGTGTGGGTGTGGTGATGTGTGGGTGTGGTGATGTGTGTGTGTGTGTGGTGGTTTGTGTGGGTGTGGTGTGGGTGTGGTGATGTGTGTGTGTGTGGTGGTTTGTGTGTGTGTGTGTGTATGGTGATGCGTGTGTG
This sequence comes from Uromys caudimaculatus, assembly GCA_028551405.1. Taxonomy (NCBI): domain Eukaryota; kingdom Metazoa; phylum Chordata; class Mammalia; order Rodentia; family Muridae; genus Uromys; species Uromys caudimaculatus. Next base: position 37,836,824 of record CM052709.1, on the reverse strand, counting down.
TGTGTATGTGTGTGTGTGTGTGTGGTGGTTTGTGTGTGTGGGTGTGTGTGGTGATGTGTGTGTGTGTGGTGATGTGTGTGTGTGTATGGTGATGTGCGTGTGTGTGGTGGTTTGGGTGTGTGGGTGTGTGTGGTGATGTGTGTGTGTGGTGGTGGTGGTAGTTTGTGTGTGTGTGTGTGGTGATGTGTGTGTGTGTATGGTGATGTGTGTGTGTGTGTGTGTGTGGTGTGTGTGTGGTGGTAGTGGTATGTGTGTGTGTGTGTGTGTGTGTATGGTGATGCGTGGGTGTGTGTGTGGTGAACAGTGGGCATCCTCACCTGTCCGAAGTGCTGGCTGATAGGCAGGCGCTGTTGCAGACGATCTGAGCGGCTGGTGAGGCTTGGGGTTCTCAGGGAGCCCCCCCTCTGCAGGCCAGAGTCTCCATCCTGTGAAAGGATGCACATGTGGGTTGGGGTACACCTCCATGCCCCTGAATTATCTGTGGGTGGGGAATTCACCCGGTGTGGTCTTACCTTAATCATGAGCAGGTTCTGCACACCCTTCAAGCCACTCTTTGCCTAGGTGGTGACCCAACACAGTATTAGACCAACTGGTTTCTACCGCCCGCTCCACCTTTGTATCTTCCAAGCTATGTTTATACCTTCGATGCACAATACTCCTGGAGGGAGTCACCCTGCCATAAACCAAAGGTTTGACCATTGTGTGTAGCCAGACCCTCCTTCCCCCCAAATCAAGAATGGAAGCTAAGTAACAAAAGGTAGTCAGTGGATCTTGGCTGTTAGGGTTTGTGTGTGTGCTTATTTTATTTATGCATTTTATTTGGGGAAGAGGGAACATTGGCTGTGGCATGAGTGTGGAGAGCAGAGTAGAACTTGGGGAGTCGGTTCTCATGCAGATTCTAGAAATCAAACTCGGCTTGTCAAGTTTGGCAGCAAGAAACATCTTAAGGGTGTTTGCTGCTCTTGCAGAGAGCTCAGGTTCACGTAGCAGCACCCATATCTGTGGTGACAATTTCTGGAACTTTGGTTTCTTTAAAAACACAGAAATATAAGTGTTTTCATTTTAATCTCAGGTGTGGGGCTCTGGGGCTGTTCTCAGCAGCTGACGATGATTTGCCTTGTGCTCTAGCAGAGGTATGGTTTTGCTGGCTGCAGATAGTTTCTGTGAGTGTGTGCTAGCGGTAATTCTGGGAACTTTGCGGAGGCTATATATAAATGCTAGGGGCCTGAGAGGCAGGGGTTGGTGGTCGTTGGGGGGGGGGGTTGGTTACAGATTGTAAGTAGTCATTCTCAAAGAAAACAAAAGGAAAGAAATTAGATTCAAGAATCTCTCTCTCTTCCCTCTACCCTTTCTCTCCTATCTAGTGATAGGTGAGACCTGGGGTAGAATAAAGGGTGGGAAAAAGAACCCACAAAGTAGCAAAGACCAGCTACACATATCAGGTTGGTCATACCTGCCACAGTCTACAATTCCAGCGGATTCAAGACCCTCTTTTGGCCTCTACACACATGATGCATATAAAAGCAGGCCAGTAGGAACACCCACCCACACAACACACACTAAAAAATGGCAAATGAAAATAGCATAGGAAAATTTGTTAATATTTTAAGTGGATATTTAATGCCTGTTGTGAATACTCAAGACATCATCTCTGTTAGGCTGGAGAGAAGGATCAGCCAGTTAAATTCCTTCCTTTCACAGAAAAAGTTGGGGGTGGGTATGTGCCTGTAACATTACAGTTCGGAGAGGAAGATCCCTGGAGCACTGGCCAGCCAGGCTAGTCTCCTTAGTGAACTCCAAAAGACTCTGGGGGAAGGTGACTTCGCCAAGCCTGACAACTTGAGCTCGCTTGATTCCCATGTTTGGGACACACGTGGTAGAAGGACACAACCAACTTTGTTGTTGTTTTTCGGGATGGGGTTTCTGTGTGTAGCCCTAGCTGTCCTGGAACTCACTATGTAGATGAGGCTGGAAATCTGCCTGCCACTGCCTCCAAGTGCTGGGATTAAAGACACAAGCAATCAACTTCTATAAGTTGTCCTCTGACCTCCACATGTGCACCGTGGCACAAACACATAACTAAAACAAATGTATTTCCCCTCTACCCCAAAACCCCCCAAAGTTGCTGGATATGGTGGGGGAACAATTCGAACATTCAGGAGGCAGGTGCATTTCTGAGTTCAAAACTAGCCAGGACCCCATGCAGACTCTCTCTCTCAAACAAAACAAAAGAAAAACTCAAGGTGGATAGTACATAGCAATGCCAAACCCTGGCTTCTACAATACACAGGCACACATGTACACATAAATGCATATAACACAGACTCTCCCTATGCCCCTTTTCTGTGGTCACCCCAGTCACTGTGAGCCACAGGGCCCAGTCTCACCGATCGGTACATGTTCCTGACGGCTGGTCGGGTTTTAGCCTTCACTGAATGCAGGAGGGCATCACTACCTTTCTGTAAGGGGTTGGGTGAAAAAACACCAAATGGGAGAAACTTGGCCCCTGAGGTTGCCACGTCTGGATCCCACACACTACTTCCCACCTCAGGTTGCCTTCTGCTGGGTAGCCTCCTCCCTCTCTGTGCCCCCAGTTTTAACCAAGCCCCTTCTTGGGCGCTGTGGTGAGCGGTAAGGTGATGAAGTTGGTTATAAACAGAAACGGGATTGCTTTTATTACCTTAAGACTATCTACCCAGAGCTGGTAGGACCGAAGGGTGCCTGGGGGGGAAGGAGAGAGCTGTGGTTACTAAGGCAGGTCCAAGTTTGGGAAAGTGATGGGGCCAGAGCCTTGGGGCTCACCTGAGGAAGCTCCACCACAGGCAACGATCTCTTGCTCAAATTGGTCTGTGAAACCTTCCCCAGCATTGAGTTTTTCCAGTCGGGATTCGATGAACTTGGGGTAGGGAGAGAGGTTCAGACTCAAGTATATGCTGTTCCCTAAAGACTTAGAAGCCAGCCTGCCAGGGCCCTCCCAAGGCCCCCCAAATCAGGAAACCATTCTAGAAACTAGGCATCCAACTTGGCCCTACCCATAGGGACCCTCAGCTCATCCTCATTCCTCACTTTAGGCCCCGCCCTCAGGGACTAGCAGTCCATCCCTTATTCTTCACTTTAGGCCCCGCCCCCAGGGACTAGCAGTCCATCCCTTATTCTTCACTTTAGGCCCCGCCCCGCTCACCTGCTTGAACAGCTGCAAGTGTACTGCTTTTTTGTGGAATGCCTGCAGTGGCGCCCCAGGCTTCTGAGCCAAGAAAGCTTCCTCACTGAATGTCACTGGCTGACCCTGGAAGAAAGATTACTTCCAGAGTTCCCTGGGGCTCTCCTTTTTCCTATCTTCCAATTTCATAACTACCTAGCAAGCACTAACTGGGTGCCTACTGTGTACCTGATCCTGTGCAGGACCCCATGGAACATCTCACCCTCATCTATAATGTGGCTGTCAGCACGAAATAATGTTGATAGTGTAAGGGGCTGCTGTAGGGAGATTGCTGCTGGTTACATAATGAACTCAGGGCAACCTGGGCTACAAAGACCCAGTCTCAAGGAAAAAAAAATCAGGAGGTTCAGGAGTTCAAAGTCCTGAGTTTGAGGCTAGCTTAGGCTACCCTAAATCACTAGGTGTTCTTAATGTTGTGATATATCTTTGAGAGGTCTGTCCTGGGCATCTCTCCCCCTTCTCCATTTGCTCACCGGGATGCAGACAAGGGCCTCACGGTACCCTCCAAAGAGCAGAGCCTGGGTTTTGAGGAAAAGGCGGGACACTCCTTCCCCGGGGCTCAGTGCAACCTTCCTTAGCCGAAGCCTCAGCAGGGATACCTGACAACACAGGAGAGACCCCGAGTTGGGCAGAGATGGAGGCTCCATCTTGAGGAGCAAGGGTGGGAGGTGGTGACACTGACCACATCTGGCGGCAGAGCTTGCACGTCGTCAAAGGGCGTCTCCAGGGTGTTAGAGTCTGCGTTCAACACTACAACATCTTCCAGCGCTTTCTCCCGAACTCTCTACAGGAGACAAACATGAGCTGTCATTCAGAGCCCCATATAGAGGAGGGACTCTGAGGAACTGGAGGGAGAGAATATCCAAGCCTTGGGGGGTTTTAGCGTTTACCTCGGCGAGACTGCCATGGACTCCTATGAGGTAGGGCATGGGCGCGCTGTGGAGAGGACACAGACTGGAGAGGCAGATGCATACCTGACCCCGCCCCCAGCCTTTCATCTATGCCTGCCTTATGTAGTCCAGGCTAGCCTGGGACTCTTTATTTTCTTTTTGAACTTTTTCTGATAGGAACTCACTGTACACCAGGCTGGCCTGGGATATAAAGAGATCCTCCTGCCTTTGTCTCAGGCGTGCTAAGATTAAAGGGTAGCAACACTCCAGGCGTTCCCTCTGCTTACCCTTCCTCACCCCCCACCTCCTCTTTTCTCACCAGCAGTAATCCAGCAGGTGCGGGGGCAGCGTGGGGATCAAAACATGCTCCCAGCGCATGGGGTAGAGCAGAGCGCAGGATGCATGAACGCAGGCTGTCAGCTGGGGGGTGAGAAGGACAGAGGTGGTGGGTTCAGACTCCTCACTTCAGGCTCCTGGATCACTGAGATGGGTAATGAGTTGGGTGCTTAGACCTCCCTGAACTGTCTCCTCCATCCATTGCTGGGGAATTGGGTGGAATTCGGACCCCCTTAGGAAGGAAGTGGAGACCAGGAGTGTGGCCAGTTACAGCTCCACGTGCTTAGATAAAAAATAACTCTTGAGCTTTATGTGGTGGCACACGCCTTTAACCCCAGCACTCAGGAGGCAGAGGCAGGCAGATCTCTGAGTTCAAAGCCAGCCTGGTCTACAGAGTGAGTTCCAGGATTGCCAGGGCTACACAGAGAAACCCTGCCTTGAAACCACACCAAACCAAACCAAAACCAAAGCCAACCACACAGAAATACATGTAAGAAGCAGGAGAGAGAGCTAAGTGGTTAGTTACAGCATTGGCTGCTCCTGGGTTCAGCTCTGAGCAGCAACATGGTGACTTTAACTCCAGCCTCAGGGGATCTTCTCTTTGGGCACCCACATACAGATTTACACATTAAAAAACTTTATGCTGTATAACATAACAGTGGAACTAGAAATAAAAAATAAAATTACATTTATTTGTGAGTGAGTTTGTCTGTGTGAGCTCACTTGTGTAGATTGTAGGAGTTGGGTCTGTCTTTCCACCCTGTATACCCTGGGTATTGAACTCAGGTCTTCAAAATTTGGCTGTAGGCACCTTTGTTCACTGAGCCATCTCACTGGCCCTAGAATCTTTTAAAATGTATTTTCCTGATCTATCTATCTACCTACCTATCATTCATTCATTGAGACCTGGTGGGTCTCATGTATCAGGCCTCAAACTAAGTATCTCAGGGTGACCTCCCTGAACTTCTGATCCTGCCTCAGGCTGTCAGTGCTGAGATTCCAGGTAAGCATCACCAATATGTTTTCCTGGGCCTGGTTTATGCCAGGCTGAGAATGGAACCCAGGGCCTCATCTACCCACTGAGCTAAGGCCCCAGATGGAAATTTTAACATCCACTTCCAGAGGGGCAGAGCTAGGCCAGGTCTGGTCCTCAGTGGATGTGCCTGAACTAGATTGTGCTACTGATAAGTTGGAGCCATTGGGTAACCTCCTCAGATTGTTCCCACAGGGGTGGGACTGAGTGAAGCGAGTTTAGGAGTGTCCCTCCCCCAGGGGAGGAGGTCCGGCCTCACAGTGCTGAGCTTGCTGGCAGTGAGCAAGATCCTCCTCTCAGCTAGCAGCGCTGCGAAGAGCCCCACGATGTTCTCGTCTGTCACAGCGACCACCAGCTCAGTGAGATTCCTCTGAAGAATGGAGAGGCACAGTGGCTTGGAGTGGGGCAAATAGCCAAGATTTACCATCCCACCCACCTTTTGTAGTTCCTCCTTACATTCTCAGGAATAGATGGCAGGCTGGCAGCATCCGGAGCCACAAAACAAGAAAGCTAGTGGGGATATGGGGGAGCGATTCAGTCTGCATGGGTGGCAGTGACCTCCACTATGGCCTGAGTACCTCAGCTCCACTCACCAGCTTGCTATTCCCCAGGGCAGGAGGCAAGATCCCACACTTGCTCCAGATGGTGGTGCCGCTGTCCTGGGGGGCAGGAGTAACTGTGTGTTTCCCCAGGCTGGCTCGCAGCCTTTATCGCCTACAAAAAGCCAGTGCCAAAGACCCAGGAGCTACTACTCACCATCTCTGGTCCCCCTGCAAACCCGGGTCCAAGAAGCGGGTGTTGGTGCAAATTTTGTAGGAGTTCTTCAGCCTCGGTGACCTGAGGAACGCAGGAGGAGCTAGTATTGGAGAGATTTGGGATTCTGAGGGTCTCCCTCTGAATGAGGTGAGACCTGGCACACCAGAGAGGAGATGGAGAGGTGGGCTGGGGACAGAAGGTGGGGCTAGTCTCACTTGGTTCTGGGCTAGGAGGTCCCCCACAGTATTGAGAATCTTGTAGAACACTTCAAACCAGGGGAAGTGGCTAGAGAGAGAGAAGGGGAAGCGTCAGAGTCTAGAAAGTGCCCCCGAGGGATCTGATTCTTTTACAAATTTATTATTTGAGAATTTTGTGCATGCATACAATGTGTTTTCATGTATAGTTTGTGTTTTGATCAAATCTATCCCCATATCCACCATTTCACCCCTTCCCCCAACTTTCCCCTCCCAATTTTATATAATGTTTTCTAAAACTACGGAATCAGCTAGGTGTAGTGGTGCATGCCTTTAATCTCCAGCTCTCAGGAAGACAGAGGTCGGAGGATATCTTGGAGTTTGAAACCAGCTTGTTATATAATAGTTTCAGGCCAGCTAGGGCTACTTAGGGAGACCCTGTCTCACCCCCTGCTCCAGGATCCCCAAAGCCCAGTGAGTCCACTGAGTGTTGTCTGTAAGTACATGGGTATAGAGCCATTCACAGGCGCATAGCAAACCTCTGGAGAGACCCAGTGTGCCCCACCCCAGCAGCCATCAGTTGCTAACAGCTCCGCAGTTAGTCATGCTGGGGTTTTGTTTGACTTGATATTGTGCAGGTCTTGAGCCTCTGTGCCTTCATGGGCACTGGCCCTGTCATGTCCAGGGGACACTTATTCGTTTTGGTCCTTCTGACCTTTGACTCTTACAATCTCTCTGCCCCAATCACTTCCAAGATGATCCCTTAGCCTCTTGTGGAGGAAGGAAATGTGTGTGCCATTTTGGGCTGAGTACTTTTCAGCCTCTTATTCCCTGTGCTTGGGATCATGTGTGAGTCCCTGTATTCATTGTGAGGCTTAGTGTTTGTTCCTGTCTGTTCCTACTTGGTTTCAGGCCCCCATGTCACCCACCTGAGGATGCAGAGGCAACTCCATGCACCAGCTCGCAGGCGGCAGAAGCCAAATCTACGGTTGCCGACCAGGTCAGTAAGGGCAAAGGTAAAATGTTGGACAGCAGGGCTGGGCGGCTCCCTGGAGGGGAAAAGGCTCTGGTGGAGATTGGGCATCTATTTTCTGACTTCCTTGCTCCCCGATCCTCCTATCACACCCCTAAGATGGCCTGTGAATGCAGGTTGTTTTGTTTTGTTTTGTTTTTTTTCAGGTGGCTTGGTATGAGAGCTCAGTGTTTTGTGGGTTCTTGGGAGTCAGGAACCCTGAGTCCTGGAGCCTGGTTTTATAGCTCTACCACTAAGGTGTGTGCCTTGCAAGACCAATGACTGGGGTTCGCTTCCACAGACCAATCTTTGAAAAGAAAGAAAATCTGGAGGCCAGGGACGGTGGCTCATCAGGAGAATGTGCTTGTAAGTACATGTAAGCACAGTGTGACTTCAATTTCTGGAGACCCATGTGGTAGAAGAAGAGAACCAACACCACAAAGTTATCCTCTGACCCTGGACTTAGATCCTGTGGCACATGTACATATCCCCCATCACACACACACACACACACACACACACACACACACACACACACACACACACACCAAATACAATCAAATAAAATTAAATCTGGCCCCAGAGCCAGGGTGGTAAAATCTTCAAAGCTCCAGGGTTGGATGGCCAGTATGAGACCCTGCCTCAAAAAACAAGGTGAGCCGGGCAGTGGTGGCGCACGTCTTTAATCCCAGCACTTGGGAGGCAGAGGCAGGTGAATTTCTGAGTTCGAGGCCAGCCTGGTCTACAGAGTGAGTTCCAGGACAGCCATGGCTACACAGAGAAACCCTGTCTCGGAAAAAACCAAAAAACCAAAAAAACAAAAAAACAAGGTGAGTGTGTATATAGAGACCAGCGAGATGGCTCAGTGGTGAGAGCACTAGCTGCTCTCACAGGGGACCCAAGTTTGGTTCCCAGCATCCACACCATGGCTCACAATGCATGTAACTCCAAGTTCTGGGGGATCTGATACCCTTTTTTGACCTCCCTAGGCACGAGGTATGCAGGTGGTGTACACAGACATATATGCAGGCAAACACCCATACATGGGAAAGAAATCTAAAACAAAACCAAACTGAACCAATGTAGGGCTGGTAAGATGGCTCACATAACAAAAGAAAAAGGTGGATGGTTTCTGGAAAATGACATTTGAGGTCTGCCTCTGGCCTCCACATGCAGCTGCTCACCCGCAAATACACACATTCACACTCATGAACTGAGTCCCCTCTGAGGGACCACCGAGCTTCCTTTGTCCTTTAGTTCTTGGGTCTTTGGGTCCCTGTGCTCCTGTGCTTACAATTCTTTAGTTGTTAAGGTCCTGCTTCGGGTCCCAAAGAGCATGTGTGTCCCCACCTCTCTTCCATACCTTTCTATGTCAAAGGGGAAACAGAATCTGGGCACCATCTGCATGGCTTCCTAGAGAGGGAAGAAGCATTAGCACACCACTCCTCTTGGCCTTGCCCCTCGATTCAGGGTTCAAGGTCCACAGCCCCCTCCCTTTGCTGGACCAGCCCTGGGATGCCTTCTGAATACCTGTTCCTGGAAGTCTGGAGGGAACTGCCGCAGGATGGGGGGATCTGCAGGGAGAGCCAGCTGCTGAGCTTGCGGCCTCACACTCTCCCTCCCACCTCTCCAGCCCCAGGTCTCCCAACTTACCCTCCTCCAAGGAGTTGGGGCGGCCAGCTTCGAAGAACCAGTCAAACACGGCAGGGGGATGCCTTCTGTGGACCATGATGGGGCTTTAGCTTGTGTGTGTGTGTGTGTGTGTGTGTGTGTGTGTGTGTGTGTGTCTGTGTCTGTGTGTGTGTCTGTGTGTCTGTGTGTGTTCTGAGTCTGCATCTGTGTGCTTCTGTTTGTGTGTTCCCTATCCTGTGTTCCCTATGTGTGTAACTAGGTGTGTTGGTGTGGGCGCCCTGAGGGGTGGAGCCAGGTGTGAATGATGCTGAAGTATAGGGTCAGAGAAGAGAAGAAAAAGAGAAAACCAGCATAGTGACCATACCTTTAATCCCTAGGCAAAGGCAGGCAGATCTCTGTGAGTTCAAGGCTTGCCTGGTCTACATATGAGTTTCAGGTTAGTCAGGACTACAAACTGAGACCCTGTTTCCAAAGAGAGGGCTAGAGACAGAGAGAGGAGAGAGAAGGCAGGGGAGAGAGGGAGAGAGAGAGAGGGAGAGAGGGAGAGAGAGAGAGAGAGAGAGGGGCAGAGACAGACAGAGAGATAGTGAGGGAGGGAGAAAGAGTGAGACAGAGATAGGGAGGGAGGGAGAGAGAGAGTGAGAGAGACAGAGAGAGATAGGGAGGGAGAGAGAGGGGGGAGAAAGAGAGGGAGGGAGAAGGTAGCAAGAGGAGTCTGAGATGGAGGCATGCCTGTGTCTGCCTGTAACAAGCACTTGTGTAAAAAGAGCATACTTATGATTCTTTCTGGTGCCTGTGCCTTGAATCTGTGGGGTAGAACTGCAGTCTCAGATGTGTATTGTGTGAGCCCTATCTTTTCTCTCCCTGTGCCTTTGGACATATTTAAGGCTTGTCCTTGTATCTCTGTGGGAGATTTTGTGGGGCCCACATTCAGCAGAGAAAGAAGAGCAAGGTGTCCTGGCACTGAACTGCAAGCCCCACAGCCTGCCCTTCCATGCTGTCTATTGCAGCTAGCAGAAGATACTGAGGCCTTAGCTTTCAGAAACCAAGGGAGGTGACTGACTTGCTGATACCAGCCGGTTACACACACCACCCTGACATGGGCACCTCCAGCATCTCATTGTTGTATGGACACAAGGCACTCGTGAGTTCCCCACTAAGGCTGACAGACAGTTCCACCATACCCTCTTACACCTCCCGGCTGACTATCCTCTCCTGGAAACCACCTTTCTAAAACCCCCACCCTTACTGGGGTGTCAGACTCCTAAAGTCCCTGGTTTCATTACACAGATCCAGAGCCAGGAAAATTGAAGAGGGACTGTGCATGACCTGATCAGGTCCCCGAGCGGCCACCCTGGTCAGTGGGTAGCTGTGCTTCCTGGGCCCTCCCCTGCTGTAGCCCAGATACCATGGGGTTTTTTTTTTTTTTTTTTTTTTGCCCTCCCCCACCCCCACCCAGGCTCAGGTCTAGCAATTTTGCTGTACAGGATGGAGGGAAGACAGCTCTTACGTCTCTGTGGATCCCATGGTCTCCGCAGGGCTGGCCCAGCTGGGCCCTTTCCCCTAGGGCTCCTGGGGCTGGGGGAGCCTCGTTTGCTTGGGGCTGGGCTCCTGATCTGCTCAGTTTCCTGTGTGGCTGAGAGAGGAAGTTTAACAGGGTGACGTCCCAGACAGAGGCCCCCGCCCCCACCCCCTCTGAGGAACTCAGGCGTCCTGGCTTCATAGCCTAGGTGGGGACAGGGTCTGTGGGAAGCAAGGCCAGGTTGGGAGGTCCAGCTTTACCCTTATGGTCCCCGTGGCCACACCCAGGTCCTTTCTTTCTGAGTCCCCTGAGTATTGAAAGTCTGTGAAGATCACCCCCATCATTTCCCTGTGTTGTTTCTCTGTTTCATTTTCAGGGGTTGCTGCACTGAAAGACAAACAAGACTGGTAGAGGTTGACAGCTGGAGTCACACAGGAATTCTGATGGAAATGCACGCAAGGCTCAGAACCCAGGTAAGGTGTGCATGCACATGGGCACACACAGGCGTGCACAGACACACACACCCCTCACTGAGAGAGGTAACAGAATTGACTGAAGACAGGCAGACAGGCCTGGGTATTACCAAACTTAGGGTGCCATCTGTACCCTAAGAAGTTAAGTTCACTGGAGACATGGTTCAGTAGTTAAGTGCGTGCACTGCTATTGCCGTGTAGTGGCTTAAATATGCTTGGCCCAGGGAATGGCACTATTAGGAGGTGTGGTCTTATCGGAGTAGGTGTGGCCTTGTTGGACTCCTCCAGCTGTGTCCCTGAGGGGATAGGCTTTGAGACCCTTCTCCTAGCTGCCTGAAAGAAGACAGTCTTCTGACTCTTTGAATCAAGATGTAGAACTCTGCCTGGACACTGCCATGCCTCCACCTTGGTGATAATGGACCGAACCTGTAAGCCAGCCCCAATTAAATGTTCTTTATAAGAGTTGCCTTGGTCATGGTGTCTATTCTCAGCAATGGAAACCCCAACTAAGACATACAGGATGTAAGTGATGAACCACACAGGTGGTTCACAACTTTAGCTCTAGAGGATCTGATGGCTCTGGCTTCCAGACACCCATTCACATAATTAGAAATAAAATCAAATTATATTGAAAAACAATTTTAAAAAAAGTCTTAAGTGTAGCTACCCATCTTTGAGAAGCCAATTAGCCACATCTTTAATCCTAGTTCTCAGGAGGCAGAGGCAGGCAGAACTCTGTGAGCTTGGGGCCAGCCTGGGCTACACAGTGAGTTCCAGGACAACCTGGAACTCTCTACATAGGGAGATCCTGTCTCAAAACCACCAAAACCCAAACCAAACAAAATGCAGAAGAAGAAGATGCATTCAGTGTGGCCACACTGGAAAGAGGGACAAAAAATTCCAGGGAGCTTCAGGTCCATCTTTCCAAGGTGGGCCATGCTGGATAAATCTTACTTGATTTGTTAGAATACAGACTGTGGCCCCAACTTTGGTAACAAGGGCAGAGAGTATGCATGTTCCTGGTGTGCAAGTGGCTTATTTTACACCAGAGTTGCTCTGGTCTAGCCTAGTCTGTTTGGCTCTGCAATCTCTGTACCCCACCACTCCAGGAGCTGATCTTCAGTGTCCCTCTTCCACCCTGTGTGCCCCTCCAGTCCCTAACTGCACTCAGAGAAGAAACTAAATCAAACAGAAAACCACATCAAAGCAATGACTCATTTATTGATGGAGGGTCAGCAGGGGAGAGCAGGGTGGGGTGCATGGTAGGGAGGGACTCTCTCACCCCAGGCAACAGGCCTCTCTTTCCTCTTCAGCACTTCTCTGGTAGGAACTGAACTAAGGCACAAGGGCAGGAACACACAGGGACTTATGGAAGCCAGAGTGAAGGTGCTGGGTCAGGAGTAGGGAGCTGCGAGGTCAGAGGTAAGGCAAGGTGAGAGGGCTTGGAGGCTGGGGAAAATGTTAAGTCAAGATCTAGAGAAGTGTCTGGGTGAGTCAGACGTGGGGAATGATTCACGAGTGCTGGGGAAGGGGCGGGATAAAAGAAAGGATTTCAAGATCTAAGGAGGTGGAGTGCGTGTGTGGGGTGGGGGGGTTTGGGGGTGGGGGCCGTTCATGGGAACTAGAAGAGCCCCTCCCTGGCAGGTTGGAGAGACAGTGGGGTTTAGGAGTTAAAGGTGAAGCAAATAGAAGCAATCTGGGCTTTGGGTTTGGCCCTTATGGTGAAGATGCTCATGGGATCCTATGGAACGAGGCAGCTGCGTGCAGAGGTGGGGTGCTCAGGGTCAAAGCTTTGCTGGTGAGCCCCAGGAGCAGAGTGATGACAGGAGACTTAAGCTACTTCCTCTTCGGCTTCCTCTTCGAACTCGCCCTCTTCAGCCGTTGCATCCTGGTACTGCTGGTACTCGGACACCAGGTCGTTCATATTGCTCTCTGCTTCCGTAAACTCCATCTCGTCCATGCCTTCGCCCGTGTACCAGTGCAGGAAGGCCTTGCGCCTGAACATGGCGGTGAACTGCTCCGAGATGCGCTTGAAGAGCTCCTGGATGGCGGTGCTGTTGCCGATGAAGGTGGCTGCCATCTTCAGGCCTCGGGGTGGGATGTCACACACGGCTGTCTTGACGTTGTTGGGGATCCACTCAACGAAGTAGCTGCTGTTCTTGCTCTGCACACTTAGCATCTGCTCGTCTACCTCCTTCATGGACATCCGTCCCCGGAAGACCGCAGCCACGGTCAGGTAGCGACCGTGTCTCGGGTCACACGCGGCCATCATGTTCTTAGCATCGAACATCTGTTGGGTCAGCTCAGGAACCGTGAGAGCCCGGTACTGCTGGCTGCCCCTGCTGGTCAAGGGTGCGAATCCTGGCATGAAGAAGTGGAGACGGGGAAACGGCACCATGTTCACAGCTAGCTTGCGTAGATCTGCGTTGAGCTGACCCGGGAAGCGCAGGCAGGTGGTCACCCCACTCATGGTGGCTGACACCAGGTGGTTGAGGTCCCCGTAGGTGGGCGTGGTCAGCTTGAGTGTGCGGAAGCAGATGTCGTACAAGGCCTCATTGTCAATGCAGTAGGTCTCATCGGTGTTCTCCACCAGCTGATGCACAGACAGTGTGGCATTGTAGGGCTCCACCACCGTATCAGACACCTTGGGTGATGGCACCACGCTGAACGTATTCATGATCCTGTCTGGGAACTCCTCTCGGATCTTGCTGATGAGCAAGGTCCCCATGCCTGAGCCGGTGCCACCTCCGAGCGAGTGGGTGAGCTGGAAGCCCTGGAGGCAGTCGCAGCTTTCTGCCTCTTTGCGCACCACGTCCAGGACGGCATCCACTAACTCTGCGCCCTCGGTGTAGTGACCCTTAGCCCAGTTGTTGCCTGCTCCGGATTGACCTGGGGAAGGGACAGGGTTGAATTCCCAGGCATGGGGGAGGGGTTGGCCCTCCAACCCGTCTGCACTGCATTCTAGTATCTGAATCATTAGACTAGAAAATGATAAGAGTACCTGGTTAGGCTCCATGGATAGAGCCTTGCCTAGCACGCATGAGGCCTAGAGTTCCAACTTTGCCACAACAGAAGCTAGGTGTGTTGGCCTCACTTTCATTGCAGTACTCAGGAGGTAGCAGCTGGAGGACCAGGCATTTAAGACTAGCTACAGTTATATAATGAGTTGGAGGCCAGCCTGGGCTACATGAGATTCAGTAATTAATAGATAACAATGAAAAGACTGGAAGAATAATGTTAGCACTATTGTTATTTTACTGATTTAATTTACTTTTGGGGACTGTAATAGTTAGTTCTATTTTATTCATCCATTCATTTATTTATTATTTTAATAGCTTTGTTTTAGCTGGATGTGGTGATGTGTATCTTTAACCTCAGCACTTAGGAAGCATAGCACAAGGCCAGCCTGTTTACACAGTGAGACTTTAAAAAACCAGCCAACCAACCAACCAACCAACCAACCAACCAACCAACCAACCAAAAAAAGCTCTATTTGTGTGTGTGTGTGTGTGTGTGTGTGTGTGTGTGTGTGTGTGTGTAGATAAGTACATGCATCCTTCCAGACCAGAAGAGGGTATTAGAGCCTCCATGGATACAGGAGGCGGCTGTGAACCACCTGATATGGGTACTGGAACTTGAACTCAGGTCCTTTGGAAGAGCAGCAAGTGCTCTTAACCACCGAGCTATCTCTCCAGTCCCCCAATGGTTTGTCTTAGGTAGATTTTATTTGTTTCTTTATATAGATTCTCACTGTGTAGCCCTGGATGCTCATGAGCTTCTGGCTTTGTGCCTGCAAAGTGCTAGGACAACAGGAATAGACTACCATGCTGGGCTCCAGATTATTTGTTTATTTAGCTCAGGGTCTCACTTACCCTAGGCTGGTCTCAAACCCCATGTGTAGCTTAGGATAACCTTGAACTCCTGCTCCTCTTGCTCCACTGAACACTGAGATGCTGATAGACATCAGGAAACCCAGTGTCTGTGGTGCTGGACATGGGACCCAGGCAAGTGCCCACCCTGTCCTGTCCCCTCCTGCCTCTGCCTCCACTCTTCCCCTCAAACTCCCTAATTCAGCCACACAAGCCTCCTGGCTTCCATCACCAGCCTCCAGATTAATTTTTTTAGCCAAGACATAAAAATCATACACATTTATGTGTGTGAGGGCACATTGTATTTTGGTTCAGGTCCATGCTGTATAATGTTTGAATTAAGATAAAGATACCAACTTCCCCAAACATACATCAATGTTTTATTTATCCTTATTGTCTGCAGTAACCCTACTGTGTAAAAGCACAACTATTACTATAACAATCAATATAGTAATAGGCACAAATAATAATCAATATTTATTATCAATCAACTATTAAAATGTGATTAATTTAATTCTATAGTTATCTTTCAATTTTTATTTTATTTATATATTTTTTTAGGGCATGAGCATTTTTTTGTCTGTGTGTCTGTGCCCTCAGAGGTGTTAGGTGCTCTGGAGTTGATGTTTGAAGCACACCAGGGTCTTGGGAACCAAACAGGGTCCCCTGCTAGAACGGAGTGCTGTCAACTGCTAAGCCATCTCTCCAGCCCTGATAATTGTGTGATATAATAATTAAAGTTACATAATAACTAATAGTAAGTGTTTCAATTTTGCCACACCTTCATCCAGAAGCTAGAAGGCTACTATAAAAAGCTAAGAAAAATCATACCTCATCTAAGCTTTGAAAATCCCCTTGGCCTCCTCCTAGTCCCCTGACTAGGCTCTGTCTCCTGTCTGTTCTCCCCGCAGCAGCCAGAGGGCGCCAGTGACCTGAGTCAGGTCCCAAAGGCTCCTCTTTCACCTCCTACACCTGTACCTACTGGCTCTGCAGCCCACAAGGCGGACTCCCGCTGCCCTGTTCCCTCCTGCCTAGTTCTCCATGTTTCTTCATTCCTTCTTCTAAAGTCAGTCATATGAGCCTCCTGGCTGCTTCTCCATCACACAGGGCTGTGTCTTGCTCTGGGACCTTTGCACAAGCCAGTCTGTCTGCCTGGAATTCCTTCTCCACCGGTATTCACATATGGCCCCTCCCTCACCTCCAGCAGACCTCTGCTCTATTTCACCTGTGTGTGTACCTGTGTGTGCATGCCTGTGTCTACACACAAGTACGGAGCCCAGGGGTCAATGTCTGGTGTCTTTCTCTATCTCTCACCATCTTGTCTGTTTACTTTGAGACATGGACTCAACCAGAACTCAACACTGGGCTAGACAGCGAGCTCCAGGGATTTTCTTGTTGCCACTCTTCCCAGAGCTATGGCTACAGATGTAAATCCTTGTGCTTGTATGTTTAAATGGGTGGTTGGGATTTGAACTCACATCTTTATGCTTGCATACTGAACACTTAACAGTCATCTCCCAAGCCTCTTTTTAATTTTTTCCTTTCTTTTCTTTCTGCCTTCCTTTCTTAACTCTTCCTCCTCTCTGTCTGTCTCTCAGATATACACTCTGTGTGCATGCTCTTTGGGCCACCTCACGTCTCTGTATCTTTCTCTCTACAGTCATTTCCAGAGGACCTTGTATTCACCATACCCACTCAGGCACACATTATCTTCCTCAAATTTTGTATCCACCAGAAAGGGAAACTCACTTGCCCAAGGCCACCTGCTGGGGCTGCAGCAGAGAACAAAACAGTTGCCTGCTTGCTCCCTCTCTGACTCCCTGCCATCCCCATGCAGCTGACATCTGAAGGAGGGAGACTGGAGACAGATTGACAAACACCACCCCTGTGGTCATGGACTGACTCCTCTGAGATCAGATCCCTTCTAGAAAGTAGAGTGGTGTCTACAAAAAACCTGCTCACGTCCTTCCTAAGCACCTTGTCTCCAGAGGGCTGGGCTCAGTGGGCAGAGCGCTCCTCTGGGGCTGGGCTCACTGGGCAGAGTGCTCCTCTGGGGCTGGGCTCAGTGGGCAGAGTGCTCTTCTGGGGTTGGGCTCAGCAGGCAGAGTGTTCCTTTGAGGCTGGGCTCAGTGGGCAGAGAGCCCCTCTGGTGCTGGGGCTTAGTGGATAGAATGTTCCTCTGGGGTTGGGGCTCAGTGGGCAGAGGGCTCCTCAGAGGCTGGCCTTCATGGGTAGAGTGCTCCTCTGGCATGCACAAAGCCCTAGACTCCACCCCCACCCCCACAGAAACCCATGGGCCATCCCAGAACTGGGAAGGTAGGGGCAAGAAGATCAGGAATTCAGGGTTATCTTAAGTTGCATAAGTTAGTTTAAGACTAACCTCACCTATATAGAGAGTTGGAGGTTAGCCTAGGTTAGAGATAACACAGAACCGAAACACAGAACTTCTTTAAGGAAGCCCCTCAGCTGTGTTTGATGTCTCCCCAGGGTTCTCTTGGTGTGCCAAATCAAATCCCTGACTGCCCTGTCAAGGTAGATTCTTTGGTGCTAGTTACAGAATATTTTTAAGCACTTAGAAACAAAAATAAACATGTTGTGTGTCCACACTGGAGAGGGACTTACCAAACACAAAGTTGTCTGGCCGGAAGATCTGGCCAAAAGGGCCGGAGCGGACGGAGTCCATAGTGCCAGGTTCCAGGTCAACCAGCACGGCTCTGGGGACATAATTCCCACCTGTAGGGATGGCAGATGGAGAGTGACTGGGGTGAGTGCCAGGTCCGGCAGGCTCCAGGGCACATCCTGTCCTTTGCTGACAGCGCTGTCCTACTCCTGCTCCCTGCCACCCCACTGCCTGCCCTACCTGTGGCCTCGTTGTAGTAGACGTTGATTCTTTCCAGCTGGAGGTCACTGTCACCATGGTAGGTCCCAGTGGGGTCGATGCCGTGCTCGTCACTGATGACTTCCCAGAACTAGAGGACGGGGGTGGGGCACAGTGAATAGATTTTCCTTTTGTTGTTATTGTTTTAAAACATTAAAAAAAACTTTATGTGTGTGTGCATTCACACTGCATGCTTGTGTCGTCAAGCTTGGCCATAAGCCCTGGAGGAACCATGTTGCCTGCCCCATTGTTTGTTTGATTATGGAGTGGGTGATGGGAAGTGTTGAATAGCTTTTTTGACTTGCTGCCTTAAAATTTTATGTATGTATGTATGTATGTATGTATGTATGTATGTATGTATGTATGTATAATTTTTTAGGCAGTGTCTCCAAAAGCCCAGGCTATCCTGAAATTCACTAGATAGCCTAGATATCTAGATTCACTAGATAATGAACTCTTGATCCTCCTGCCTCAACCCAGCCTAGTGGCTGGGATGACCGGTGTATACCACAACACCTGGGCAAGGGCTCAACCTACTGAGCTATAGCCCCCACCCCTATTTTTTTGACACAGGGTTTTATGTAGCCCAGGCTGGCCTCCAACTTACTGTGTATGGGAGGCTATTTTTGGGCTCCTGTCTCTACCTACCAAGTGCTAAGACGTCAGAGTGGGTCACAGTGCTAATCGGGAAGGGCTGAGAGATGCTGTGTCTAGGACACTCTTAAAGCCACTTCTCTAGTTGCTGACTGTCTGCCTGTGAGGTGACTGGGAACTCAGAGTTATAGAAAAGCATGAGCCAGCAAGAAGTGGGTAGGAAGAGGCTTGGCCCCACCAGAGCCACTTGGTGCCAGTCTATCCCAGCAGAAGCCCTGGGAGGAGGGGACGTGCCTCTTTGTGCCTGGCAACTGAGGGTGACAGTGGCCCAGCTGTGAGGACAGCTGTGGCCAAGAGAGACAAGGCCAGGCCCTGCCCCCATCATCAGCCTCTTTGTTCCTAGTCTGGCTCTGCCCTGGTTCCCCTCCTCCACCTGAGATGCAGAATTGCTGGGTGAGCCTCGGGATAGCCAAAGACCCCTCTCTGAGCCCCTGTTCATCCACCCCCTCCCCCAGCCCAGCGCACCTTGGCCCCGATCTGGTTGCCGCATTGCCCGGCTTGCAGGTGCACGATTTCCCGCATGGTGGTGGCGCTGCTGGTGGCGGCTGATGGACGGGTGTCGACCGGCCGTTGTGGCTCTGGCTCTGGACGAGAGGGCTGCGGAGCTCTGTCTTTGCGCCCCCGGGCGTCTGTATATCAGCGGAGCCGTACCCGCGTCACCGCCGGGTCACCCGCGTGCTCCGCCTCCTGGGCCCGCCTAGGATGCTTGCAGTGAAGGATGGAGGGACTGGAGTTATGGAGGGTGGAGGGAGGGGCCCCGGAGGTGCAGGAATCTCTCCTCCTTCCCTCGTCAAGCACATTCTCTGAGACCTCAGGGTCCCGGTGTATCCCCACTCTAGTTCCCCTGCAGGCGCCGCCATCAGGTATCATCCTTCCTCTCCACTCATAGAGACTGGATGGAAAGGCGCCGCGGAGTCTTGTAAACAGCATCTAGGACAGAGTCCTCCATCTCAGCTCCAGCCCGTGCCTCAGTTTCTCTGTCTGCTTCTCCCTTCTTCATTCCTTCGAGACCCCCCGCTTCCTTAGAACCTTTGTATAGGTTGGGAAAGGCGGTGGCTCTGAGCTCCAGGATCTCCAGAGTGGAGTTTGGTTTCAAGGGGGCAGGTGTGTGTGTGTGTGAGATACCACTGGTTCCTGGAAGTCTCTTCTAGAACCCTTCTACAGGTTTCCTTCTATGCTCTGAGGAGCGCTGGAAGGCTCTTGTTGGCTGGGACTTGGGTCTTTTGCAAGATGGACGCCACCCCCAGGAGGGTCTGGAAACTAGCAGAAGGCTAACACTCATAACTGGACCCCGCAAACAGCAGAGAGCTTCTCCATGCCAACATATCTTTGCTTTGTTATTAATATTTATTTCTTTAATTACAGTATTTCTTATGTAGCTGTTGTTTCCCTAGATCACTATGTTGCCCAGGCTGGCCTTGAACTGATGACTTTCCTACCTTCAGCCTCTGGAATGCTGGGATTACAAGAGATCAACAACATACCTGGCCTAAAAGTGACATCTGAAACATCTTGTGTGTTCACGAGTTTGTCTGAGCATCTGCGTAAGTTAGAGGGTGTCCATGCATGTTGGTCTTTACTGTCCATAATGTTCCAATCAAGGTCTTTCTTGTTGACCATGGACTGCTGGATCCCATGGGTTCTTCTGCTTTTCCTGGCATCCCCTGGGGTTATAGGTGCTCCTTGCTGTGTTCCTTGCTTTGAGAGATTTCCCCTCAGGACTGCATACTGTAGCCCAAGCTGCCCTTCCACTCAGTAAGTAGCCAAGGCTGACCTTAAACTCCTGATCCTTCTGCCTCCACCTCCTGAGTGTGCACCACCATGTCCTGGGTTTATATGGCACTGGGCATGGGACTCGGGGACTCATGCATCTTGGAAAGTGCTCTACCCACAGAGCCCCAACTCAGAAACACCATGCCAATTTCCCCTCATTGCAGACTCAGTTGTGATGTTGCCTGCTGGCCAAAGACTGCAGTTTTTCCCTCCCTCCTACCTTCTTCCCTCACTCCCTCCTTCCTTTCTTTGTCAGATTGTTTCCTTCCAGATGCACCCCAAGCCCCTCAACCCTCCCAACTTTAAGTCTTTCTGTTTTGGTTTTATTTTATTTATTTTTATGTGTATGGGTGTTTTACCTGCATGTCTGTCTGAGTACTGAACATCCGTGTAGCGCCAGCAGAGGCTAGAGAGGACATAGATCCTCTGGGACTGGAGTTACAGACACTTGTGGGCTGCCATGGAGGAGCCTGGGTCCTTTGGCAGCCAGTGCTCTTAATCACTTAACCATCTCCCTGGCCTCACCCCATCTCTTTTCTCCCTCCCATTCCTATCAGTGGCCCCTCCTTTCTACCCTTCCCTATCTGACATTCACAGCCTTTTGTCTTGCAGCTCACTGTGTGGTCATGGGTGGCCTTTGGATCCTGGTGCACATCCATGGGTGTAACACTGTAGAAACGGGTTACTGCTGTCCCAGAAGCCATTAGAATCCAGTAGTTCAGCAAGGAGAGCTGTGGTCTCATAAGCCCCTCTCCAACCCATGCTTGATTGCTGATAGAATCAGTCTTGTGCAGGCTGCAGAAACCTCTGTGAGTCTATGACTGCAATGTTTGTGTTGTGCCTTCCCGAAGATGCCACTGTGGCCCTGCTAAACATCACCCTTCTTTTCCCGTGTTCCCAGATCCGTAGCTGGCAGGGTATTAACATCATGTTTAGGGCTGAGCACTCTCTGTTCTCAGCACCTTAGGCATCCATGAGCTTCTGCATTCACCACTCCTCTCTGCAGAGTCTTCTCTGCTCAAGATTAGGAGCAGCACTTGTCTATGGGCATAAACATAGACTTTTAGAAGTCAATTGGCTCTTCTTTGCCTGCTTGCCTTGTGGGACTGAGCAACTGCTAGATCCTTGGACTTCCCATTCACAGAAGTGCGGAGTTGGACTACAGGACTGAAACTACTAATGTTCCTCTGGGATCAAATAGAATTTTCTAAGAACATAATGGATGGAGAGGAGAAAACCTATGGTGGCTGTGAAGGCCCTGATGTGAAATTAATATCTTCTGATGGTCAGGAATTTATTGTAAAAAGAGAACATGCATTAACATCAGGAACAATAAAGGCCATGTTGAGTGGTCTAGGTCAGTTTGCAGATAATGAAACCAATGAAGCCAATTTGAGAGAGATCCCTTCACATGTGCCATTGAAAGTGTGCATAGATTTTACCTACGAGGTCTGCTACACTAACAGCTCCACTGAAATTCCTGAATCCCCAATTGCACCTGAAATTGCACTGGGACTGTTGATGGCCATGAACTTCCTAGATTGTTAAATAAAATAAATTATAATAAACTGTTAATTTTTTTCAGTATTTAATACCTGTAGTTCAGTTAGTAATTTTTTCACATATAGCATGTTTCCTGTATGAAATTGAACTCTAAAGTTAATTGCTGAGCAGATTCCTTCTGTCATTTGTATAGCAGAGTTGAAATTTGTTTGCTACAATAACAAATTAAGGACATTTCACAAGCCAATAAAAAAATAAATGATGCCAGTTTATAGGTGGGTTGCTTTCTCTTTTGGATGTAACCTTTAAAATTGTAACTGATATAGCAAATCCTGGAATGTAAGCATAAATAAATATATCCTACAGATAAATACAGGGGCTTTTTATACTTTTAGTGTTTTTTAAAGAACCAGTTCTGATCTTAAGCCACTGAGCATTACTAGAGTTAACATGTTTATAAATTAGCCAAACCTTGATTTTTGTAACTCAAAAAAAGAAGTCAATCAACTTAGAAGAACAACAATAATAAGCCTCCACCTCCTGTGAGCCTATGACCTCCCCAGCTGTGAGTTTTTAAACAGCTTGGAATTAAATTCTGAAAACATGAAGAAGTAGAACTCCTGCTTAGAATCATCAGAGAGAGGTTTGGGGCGTGGTCAGGGGTGGAACCCCGCCTAGAATCCCTCAGTGAGGGGGCAGGGGCGTGTCGGAGTGGAGCCCCTGTCTAGAATGTGCCTGACTTTTAATTCCATCTCCCGTACTTCATAAAGAAGTAAGGATATTTATCCTAAATCTAATGGCCACATCCTTTCCTAAGTGCTTTATGGGTATCTGCTTAGGTTTTAACGCAATCAGTGACTGGTGTTGCGGGCTCATGCTAATTTTGGAGATAGAAAATGGAGGCCCAAGGAGGGTGGAGCACCTCTCTACAATGTGGAGACATTGTTGCTGCTGGAAATAGGCCATGACCCGAAGACCCCAAACCCAAGCTCTCATCGCTTGCAGGACTCCTGCTACTTTGTTGCTTGGTATTATACAAACACAACTGGTGGCCAAATGTCTTGCCTTTCAAGAATACAGTGTTGCTAGGGTCCAACTCCACCAGGTAATCTGCAGCCAGGGCATCTACCTGTGTATATCCGCCCCCACGTGCTGGGTGTTGGCTTCGTGAGTGCAGTTGACTCTGCTCTGGATCTGCCCTGTCTTTGTAAGGGGCAGGGATCTGTGCTGTAAGGGTTGGCTGCACCAATGCCCTCTTCCCCACATCTTACTCACAGCCTCTCCCCAGAGCTTCTGCCAGTTTCTCATCCTGACCTTAGGCCATGACGTAGCTAGGTCTTGTTTCTCTGTGTCCTGGTGCTATCCAGTCTAGTGAGTGGCCCTGGCTTGGCTTGAGTCCTCTGCAGTTGTGGGAATGAGAGATGGAGGGCTCTGGAAATGACTATTTTGTGTGGGTGTGGGGCAGGGATACTAAATCCAATCCAAGCCCTGCCTATCACTGGATTGAGTGGGTGTGTGGCTGTCTGTGTGAGGGTGTGTGTGTTAGCCAGGGCCATTCCATTTTTGTCAAACGGTGACAATCCTTGGCATTTGGTTTCCCATCTCCAGTGACTTGTTCTGGATCCTTGCCCTTTTCACCCTGAGCTGATTCAGACAGCTGGAAGGCAGCTCCAGCACGTACCACATACCATGGGCTGCTCCTTAGGCTTGTGACTTATAACCTCCCCCTTCAACTTCTTTTTTAATAGATATAATTTTATTTTTTATTAATTATTTTATTTATGTACTTTAAATCACGAATGGAGCTTTCCTTCCGTCCTCTCCTCCCAGACCCTTCCTCTCACCTCCCCTTCTCTTATGCCCTCCCTTTCTCCTCAGAGAAGGGCAGAACTCCTGTGGATATCAACCTGCTTTGGCATATCAAATTGTAGTAGGACTGGGTGCATTTTCTCCTCTTAAGACTAGACAAGGCCGTCCAGTTAGGGGAAAGGGATCCGAAGGTAGGCAACAGAGTCAGAGACAGCCTCTCCTCCTGCTGTTGAAGTCCCACATGGGAACCAAGTTGTACATCTGTTACATATGTATTGGGAGACTAGGTCCATCCCATGCATACTCTCTGGTTGGTTCAGTCTCTGTGAAACCCTATGTGCTAAGGTTATTTGATTCTGTAGGTTTTCTTGTGGTGTCCTTGACCTCTGTGGCTCTTTTAGTTCTCCAGCAACTAAGGAGGGACAGGACTCTCAGCCAGAGCCCACACTGTGCTGTTGTCTGTCCATCTAAGGAGTTAATAACTCTCTCTAATGAATCTCTTACCCAGAAGAACAACCGGCCCTCGAACTCTGTTCTAGTTTTAAGTCTGCTGCTGCAAGAAAATACTCTGACAAAACAAAACAAAACAAAACAAAACAAACAACTTATGGGAGAAAGGGGCTTGTTTTGGCTTACAATTCCAGGTTATAGTTCAATTGCTGTGGAGAAGTCAAGATAGGAGCTGGTCATGTGACATCCAGTCACTAGCAGAGAAATGAGTGCCTGCATGCTTGTCTGGTTGCTTGCTCACTTTCAGCTTCATTTCTCCACTCTTAGACAGTCTAAGACCCCTAACTATGGGATGGTGCTGCCCACAGTGGGCTGGGTCTTCACATATCAGCTAATGTGTTTAGGGAATCCCTAATAGGCAGGTTCCCAGCCCAACCTAAACAGACAATCCCTATTTATACTCTCTTCCCAGGTGAGTCTAGATTGTGTCATCAAATTGACAATGAGTGCTAATCTTTGAAGATCAAAAACCAGAAAGGACACAGTACTCTCTGTCTGAGCACAAGGGTGTTTGGAATAGAGGGATCTCCCTCCCCCCAAGATGAGGGTGGAGTTGGTGCTGAGCTGTGTCTGTCTCCTCAGTTTCTTCCTGAAACACCAGCTAGCCAAATGCAAACCCAGTGATCCCACTGCTTTTACAATGGAAGGAGGTGGCTCTAGAGGGCACATGGCCAAGAGGTGGGGTCACACATGGCTCATGGCCAAGGAGGGGCTTCCCACGTCACTAAAGATAGGCACTTATCACAGACCAGGGCAGACTAAGACTTCATAGATCTTCACACAGGTTGATGATGCTCAGCCTGTTTTCTCATAGAACCCAGGACTACCAGCCCAGGGATGGCACTCACAAGGGGCTAGGCCCTTCCGCATCAATCACTAATTTAAAAAATGCCATGCCCAGACCAGGTGGTGCATGCCTGGGGCAGGCAGCCTCCCCATCCCCATCATTCCTCAGGGAGTGGGGCGCAAGGCTGGGCTGTATCCAGGTGTGATGGGAGCTAAAGAAATGGTTCAGTGACTAAGAGCACTTGCTGCTCTTGCAGAGGCTTAGAGTTCAGTCCCCAGCACCCAAGCTCATAATCATTCTAGCTCCAGGGGATCTGACCCCCTCCTCTGGTCTCCCTGAACACTTGTAGCATCCACCACAGACAACACATACATATTAATAAAAGCAAACTAAATTTAAAGAGAATAAGGGTAGGCTTGTCCAGAAGCTGGAATGAGAGTTTGTAAGGCACAGAAGGAGGAGGAGGCACGGAAGACGGCCCTGCTGTTAGCCAGGCCCCAGGTGGACGAAGGAGTGAGTCTTCTCTGTGGAAGATGGGGGAAACAGGCTTTCTCATCTAGGTTGTTAGAGTCGGATGTTACCACACAGCCCTATTGGAAGAAAGGCAAGTGGAATAGGGAGAATGGCAGGGGATGTGGGAAGGACCAGGACCGGCTCTGGGAGGCTGATGGAGAAGTCAGTGAAGCCTACTGGATAGGGCCTGAGTGAGACCTTTGGAGATTGGCAGGGAAGTGGGCAGGACAAGAGAACTGAACCGCCTGGGAAGCTAAAGGAGGGGGAAGTAGGAGGCAGGGAGAATGATGTCAAAAGTGGGAATCCACAACTTCAAGAAAGCTGATGGCTGGGGAAGTGGGCAGGGCTTAGAGAGAATGACCGAGCAGCTGGGAGGAACTGAGAAAGTAGGCAGGGAAGGCCAGAGAGGATGGTAGTGGAAAGTGGGCGGAACCTATAGAGATTAATAGAGAAGTCGGAGGAACCAGAGAAGTGAGAGGGACCTGGGAAGCACACAGCTGAGAAGCAAGGATGTAGGGCTAGAGAAAATGGAGAAGCCATTGGGAGGGACTGCAAATGAAAGTTTAGAGACAGTGACAACTGGGAGGTGGGCGGGACTTAGAGGGAATGACAGAGCAGGTGGGAAGAACTAACAAGCCTCTCCTGGGAGCTTGGGGCTGTAGGGTAGTAGAGGTAGAATGATAGGGAAGTGGAAAGGGTCAAGGAAATGGGCAGGGCCCGGAAGATTGACAACTGGGACGTGGGCGGAACCTAAGGAGAAAGGTGAAGAAGTGTCTGAGCTTGGAAACCGGAGTCTACTCTCAAGTGGCACCCATGGGCTCTGGCCGCTTTCGTGTTGGTGACGCTGGCCCTGTGAGAACGATAGTGACCTGCCTCCCCCTACAACATCCTCAACTGATAGTATCCCGCGGTCATACAGGCTTCTCCGGAGGCCGGTCCTCGGGCTGGCGGTTCTTCGAGCTTCCGGGTTCTGATGTCAAGTCCTTCCAAGGCTCTGCAAGGATGCTGGGCAGACCCTCCTACCTGCCCCCGTGCAGCCTGGGGCGAGGATGCTGTCCACAAGGGGGCGCGTGTGTCCTGCGCTGGGATCTAAGGCTGAGTAGGAGGGAGTTCTGTCCATAGATCTGGAGCCTGAATGTCTTACTGGAGTATTGTTTTTGTTCTTGCTGTTTGTTTGCCTTTTGTTTTTGTTTTTAATTTATTTTATTTTGTGTTCATAGGTGTTTTGCCTGCATGTATGTCTGTGTGAAGGTGTCAGAAGCCCTGGAACTGGAGTTACAGACAGGTGTGAGGTGCCATGTGGCTGCTGGGAATTGAACTTGGGTCCTCTGGAAGAGCAGCCAGTGCTCTTAACCGCTGAGCCACCTAGCCCCTTATTGTTATTTTTTTCTCATTGTTATTTTTTAAAGATAGACTCTCTCACTGGTCTGGGGAGTCCAGCTATTCTCTAGAATGGTTTGCCAATGAGTTCCAGGAATCTTCCTGTGGCTACCTTCCCAGAGCTAAGATTATAAGCATTTGCCAGCTTGTCTTTAAAAAACAAAACAAAACAAAACAAACAACAACAACAACAACAACAACAACAAGCTAGGGGTTCTGGGGATTAAACTCAGGTCCTCATGCTTATGAGACAAGTATCACTGGCTGAGCTATATATACCTGACATAAAAAAAAGTTTTAAAAATTTACTTGTATTTATGTGTATATGTGTGTCTCAGGGTAAGTTCTGAGTTCAGTGCCTATGGTGGCCAGAGAGGGCGTCACCTCCCCTTGGATCTGGAATTACAGGAGGTTGTGCCTCCTGTACAATTCACATGGTTGAGCCACCATGTGAAGGTTGGAAACTTAACCCTGGTTCTCTGAAAGAGCAGAGTGGGAGTACTCTTACCTCTTCCTTTTTCTTACCTCTTTTCTTTTCCTTTCTCCTCTTTTTCTGTCCTCATGAGACAGGATCTATCTCTGTAGCCAAGGCTAGCTTGAAACTATACATAGGCTGGCTTCAAACTTGGGGCCATGTCCTACTTTAGCATCCCAAATGATCTGGTGACAGATATAAACCACCACACCTTGGCTGTTTAGTGTGTTTGGTAATGCTCTCTCTCTCTCTCTCTCTCTCTCTCTCTCTCTGTCTGTGTTTATGTGTGTGGCTGTGGTGTATTTGTGGTTGCTGTGAGCATCTGTTCTGTGTCCTGGCTGTGGGTGTCATTTGTGTTTCTTTCTAACTGTGTCTGTCTAATGGCTGCTTCCCCTGGCAGCATTGGGGAGTCCCTTACAGATGGTAGTCAGGGTGGGATTCCCTTTCTACTCAACTTGGCTGATTTCCCATCATTGAGCTAGCTCTTACTTCTCTGAGGGTCCCCAGCCTGCCCAGCCCCCCCCCCCCAATCTTTCTCAGGGAAGCATCTATTGTTGACGCTAAATTTTTCCTTCTTCCAGACAACTATGGTCACCTTTTCTTTCTTACTGGGTGCCTAGTTAACTACAGGTTGTTCATGACTAAAAGGAAGGAGGAGGAGGAAGATAGGAGGGGGAAAGAAAGAGGAGGAGGGGGAGGAAGAGGAGGAGGAGGAGGAGGAGGAGGAGGAGGAGGAGGAGGAGGAGGAGGAACCCAAGCAAAATTCTGTCACAGGGAAATGCAGGCTTGAGCCATACCACAGTCTACAGTGTGCGGAAACCTCCGGAAGCAATTGTAATGCAGACTCCTCTGCAGTCTTTTGTTTGCTCAGGCTGGAAGATCCTGTCACAGGGGTTCAAAAACATGAGCTAACTGTCTTTGCTGTCCTGTGACTGGTGATCTCATCAACATTAATCTGACCAATTCCCCTTTGACTGGAGAGATCATTTCTGTTCTCTGCACTTTTTGCTGCTTATGGGCTTTGTTGTTGGTGGTGGTCGAGGGGTCTCATGTAGCCCAGGCTGGCCTCCAACTAGACTTGTCACTGAGGCTGATCTTGAACTCCTGATCCTCCTAACTCCACCTCCAGAGTTCTGGCTCTGTGTAGTGGGTTGTCCCAGAGGCAGGATTTGTGTATTGGATTTCAATGCTTCAAAGTTCAAGTGTAGTCACTGACACATGCTAGGCTGTCTAGGCTGCCAGTGGCAAGGATGGTTGAATTTACTGAGTGGTTGCTGTATGTCCCGCAACATTCTGGCTCCCTCACTGTGGACTCCTTACTTTTTGAGATAGTCATTGTAATAATTTCACTTCACAGATGAAGAAATTGAGGCACCAAAGGTAAAGGAATTTGCTTAGGAGATAGGACTGGGATTTGAACCTATGCTGTGTAGCTTCTGTGTGCCCACTATGGGAGAGTCAGGAAAGTTGACTTTTAAGGCTGGCTGCTGGTGTGTGCATGTAAGCTCAGTACACTGGAGTCTGAGGCTGCCCTGGGCTCATAGCAATACCCTGACTCAAGATAAGACAACTGAAAGCAGTTGACACTCATTGGGTATGCTGGTGGTCAATACCTGTCATCATAGCCATTTCAAACACTGAGGCAGGAGGTGGCCATGAACCTAGGATTTGGAGGCCAGCCTGGGCAACTTAGGTAGACTCTACATCAAAAAGTAAAGCAAAACAAAATAAAAACTTAACACTAAGTTGCTTATGGTAGTGCACATATAACATCCCAGCTTAGGGGCTGAGACATGACGATTGCTAGGCTCAGCATAGAGCCCCTGCCTAGAATCCCTCAGTGAGGGGCTGGGGGCGTGGTCAGGATTGGAGCCCTGCCTAGAAATCCTCCATTGAGGAGCTAAGGGAGTGGTCAGGGTGGGGCCTCGCCTAGAATCTCCCAGTAAAGGGCTGGGGGTGTGACCATGGGGTGGAGCCCTGCCTAGAGACCTCCAATGAGGAGCTAGGGATGTGATTCAGGGATGCAGCTTTTTATTTTTATTTATTTTTATTATTTTTATTATTTTTTAGGGATGGAACTTTTGCCTACCACGTATGATCTCATTCTGGCTGACACCTGGAGTGACAGTGAAGTAGAATGGAACCCTGCTTTAGAAACTTGGGGATAGGAAACCTTTGCTTTTCTTCTTAGAAAATACCAGTCGAGCTGGAGAGATGGCTCAGTGGTTAAGAGCACTGATTGCTCTTCCAGAGGTCCTGAGTTCAATTCCCAGCAACCACATGGTGGCTCATAACCATCTGTAATGGAATCTGATGCCCTTTCTGGTGTGTCTGAAGATAGCTACAGTGTACTCATATAAATAAAATAAATAAACTTAAAAAAAAAAAAAAAAAAAAAAGAAAATACCAAGTCATACATCCTGGGGGACATGCCCGGTCAGTGGACCTGAAAGACAAGAGAGGAGTATCTAGTTTGACATTGTAGGGTTGGTCTCTCTAACTGCTTTCCTCCCTTGAGTTCTTCCTGGACAGTTAGGGCTCACAGACACTTCAGGAAGACAATTGAGCAGACTTGTGACTACACCACAGGGCGGCCATTGGAGCATGGGGGTGGGGGTGGGGAGGTGGGTAAGGGGGGAAGCTAAGCTCAGCATGGTGGGTACAACTTCCTGCTTCTGCGGTCCCAAGCACAGAGCTTCAGAATTGTCAGCTAGGCTGCAGCTGGTTTCCCCACAGACTAGGGAATGTTGTCTGCTTTCCTGGAAAGGGAGGTCCAGGGTTCTGTGATGGCACACAGCTCAGAACATCCCTGAAATACCTTGGTCAACTTGCTTCATATTTTACAGTGAATCTCTGGATCTACATGGCATGTGGGTTGATGTCCCCCTAGGTAGAAAGCAGAGAGTTATTTTCACTTAAGTTCCTAGTGACCCAAGCATGTCATCTCAGCACTTGGGAGGTGGAGGCAGGAGGAACAGGAAGAAGTTCAAGGTCATCCTTTGTTAAGAAGTGAGCTGCCCAGACTGGGTTACATGAAACCCAGTCTGAAAAATATTTAGGAAGAGGCAGGGGACTGATGACAGTGAGAGTGGGACAGGAGAGGATCATGGGTGTATAGGTAGAGAGACAGTCCATGGTTGAGAGTGCTCATTGCTGAGGACCTGGGTTCAGTTCCCAGCACCCATATGGCATCTCACAGTTGCCAGTTGCCTGTAACTCCACTTCTGGCCTCTCAGAAGGCATGCACATGGAACACACACACACACACACACACACACACACACACACACACACACACACACGACCTGAGAGATGGCTCAGTGGCTCACTTGCTGCTATTGCAGAGGACCTGGGTTCTGCTCCTTGGACCCACATAGTGGCTCACAACTATCCTTAATTGCAGTTCCAAGGGATCTGACCTGGATACTGGGCTATATGCAACAATGAGTCCCTTTAGGACATTTTCATTTGTGTATATAATTTATTTTGATCATATTCACCCCATTACCCGCTCACCTTTTTAATTTGATGGTTTCTGTGTCTATGGTTTTGTATTTATATATTTTAAGCGTACGAGTGTTTTGCCTGCATGTATGTACATGCACCAACGTGTATTCATAATGTATTCATAAAATATGAAAAACAGCTCAAACTTTATAGTTCTCCTTTGCTACAAATGTATTCTATGCTCAGCACTGCACACAGCAACCCCCTCATCACCGTGAGCGATCTCTTGTTATCTACCACATAGGTGAGTGCTTGCCACTGAGCCTGACCCTCAGACCCTGCCCTTGAATGTAGCACCTGAGTGTAATGCATTCAAGCTTAAAGGTGCCACAGCTCATCCAGCATTGCAAGAGCCATGCTGCTTACCACAGCAGGCGTGGAGCTGCACCTGCTTCACCCACAGTTCTGCGGAATCAGCACCAGGTTTAAGCTCTTTTCCATATACCTTCTTCCTTCCCTCTTATCCACTCTTACACCCACCCATCCATCCATCCACCTGTCCATCCATTCATCCATACAACCATCCATCCATCCATCTATCCATCCATCCATCATTCATCCATCCATCTGCCCACCTATCCATCCATCCACCTGTCCATCCATTCATCCATACAACCATCCATCCATCCATCCATCCATCCATCCACCCATTCATCCATCCATCCACCTACCCACCCACTTACCTATCCATCTGTCTGTCCATCCATCCATCCATCCATCTGCCTGTCTGCTCATCCACCCACTCACTGGCCCATCTATCCATCAGTCCACTCATTCATCTGTCTGTCCATCTATCCATCCACCCACCCATCTATCCATCTATTTACTCATCCACTCACACATTCACTCACCCACCCCCATTCCCTCCTTTCCTTTTTCTCACTCTTCTTTCATTCCATCTTCCCATAAATATCATGGAGACACTCTTTGCTCCATAGACAGTGGGTACCTGGGAATACAGTGGATAGATGCTGAGATGCTGCCATATATCAGCAGGGGTGGGAGGCAGTGAGAAGGAAGGAAGGCAGTTAATAAACAGGCAGTCAAGGTGGGTAATAGAGAGGGGCCAGCATAACACTCCTGTGGCACCAGGAGTGGTGAAGTACACTTGTCATCCTATACACAGTCTTGGGAAGCTGAGGAAGGAAGGTCAGTGCAATGTGGCAAGCCTGTTTTAGTAGAAAACAAAAACAAAGAGCTCATTGGGGTGGTGTAACATAGACTTCGAGGGTGGGGTTCTGTCATCTGCGTTATTGTAGATCTAGATGCATTCCTCCCAGTTCTTGTCACTGCCGGCTTAGGCAATACTTGTCTGTGGGCTGTGGTTTTAATTGTAAACAGATTGGCTCAGGGTCTGGGAGCTTGCTGCTGCTGCTGCTGCTGCTGCTGCTTAGAAGGTGCTGAGATGCAAAATCTTTCTTCTTAGCAGTCAGGGGCAGGGGGTGGACTCTGTATGTGTGTGTGTGTGTGTGTGTGTGACTTGAGTTCCATCCCCAGCATCTTATACACCAGGCATGGTGGCATGGACCTGTCAACTTAGCACTCCAGAGATGGAGGCAGGAGGATCAGAAGTTTATCCTTCACTACACAGGATGTGTCAGGCCAGCTTTGGCTACATGAGATCCTGTTAAAAAAACAAATTAATTTTAATATTGAAATTTCTCCTTCCTGTGTGTGTGTGTGTGTGTCTGTCTGTCTGTCTGTCTTCTGTCTGTCTGTCTATCTGTCTCACTATTTAGCCCTGGCTGGTCTATTCTCATTATGTAGTTTAGGCTGGCCTTGAACTCACCAAGACCCATCTTCTTCTATCTCTTGAGTACAATGCATACCCTCTGCATCCAGTTTTGCTTTGTTTTTGAGACAATATCTCCTCATGTAGCCCAGGTTGGTTTTGAACCTCCAACCTTTGAGCTTCAGCTTCCTAAAGACTGGGCTCACAGGTGCACACCATGCATGGCTTGTTCTAAATGGTATGAACTCTCTTTCTGTATGTGTGTGTTTTCTGTCCAGAAACTCCACCAATTTTCCCTCTTCCCTGGATAATAAAGGCGCCTTCAGGCTCCGCAGGAGAGAAAGACAATGGAGTGGAGTGAGTTTTAGCTGAGTCAGGACTCCAGTCCCTTGGTGATGTGGATGATGAGCCTGTGGGATAGAGTCTTCAAATTGCAGTTTTGCAGAAGTGAGAGCTAGAGAGAGAGAAAGTCTTCATCTGTCATTTTTACTCACTTCGATGACAACTGGGATATAAATGAGGATGAGCCAATGTGCTCACTATGCAGCAGATGCAGATATTCCAGGCATTAAGGGTCCCTGTGTGTGAGAGTCATGTAGGTGTGGGCTGATTCTGAGCAGAGTGAGTGTCCTGCAGAGAGAGGTGGATCATTGTCTGCGTGAGGACTAGAATTTTCACAGCTGATTCACTGCTGGTGCTCTGCAGCTGCGGCTTGGGTGGAGCCTCCAATTTCTAGATCCCCCAAATGTCTTTTTGTATCTTGTTAATGTCTCACTCCTCCAAACTGGGTTTTTGTGTAATTTCCCAGGGAAGTTGATGTGGGATCAAATAGAAGGAAGGGGTGGCTGGTGTTTCCAGAGAGGGCTTCTCCCATGCTGGGCTAGGGAGCTCAGTGGGTTCCATGCCCAGTATGGAAAAAAGCAGGTGGGCCTGGGCGTGTCTCCCTTGTTAGAATCTTGGCCTAGCATGCTCTGGGCTTTGCGTTCCTTCCCCAATACGGAAGAAACTGGATTTGAGGGTGTATGCCTGTGCCTGTATCCTAATACTCAGGAGGGTCAGAAGTTCAAAGTCATTCTAGGCTGTCTAGTGAGTTTGAGGGCCACAAGTCGAAGACCATACCCTATGTCAAAACAACTCCCCATTTCACAGCTTGTTGCTTCCCGCTGAGATAAATGGTCTGGTCCTTGTTGGCTTGGGCATATCAGTACTTAATTTTTTTTTTAAATTACATTTACTGAGGGTATGCATGTAGTGGTCAAAGGGCATTTTCAGGACAATTTTGTGGGTATCAGTTCTCTCTTTCCACCATGTGGGTCCTGGGGACTGAACTCAGTTACCAGGCTTGGTGATTATACTATTACCCGAGGAGCCATCTCAGAAAATCTAAGCAGATCAAGACATTGAGGAGTCTGTCCCCAGGGTTTGCCCGGCGCCGTTGCCTCTCATTTCCTCTTTTGGGGTCTTCTCTGCTGTTTCTCCCTTCCCTTCACCTCTACCTTAGGCAGGAACAGTGAAAGAATGGGAAATTGATAATGTGTTCACAGCCTAGGGGGGATTTCTCTATCTGGACTCTCCAGCCTTCTGTTTCTGGAGTCCTAAGAGGCTACTAACAGGAAGCCCCAAGAAAGTGGGTGGGGACAAACCAGGAAAGGCCCCGGGTAGAGATGGGGTCCTGGGGAGAAAGAGGCCGGGTGGGTGGGTGCTCAGCAGGGATCTTCGATTCTGCTGGGGGGTGGGGATTTTTGGATGTTCCAGAGTCCTCGGCAAAAGTCCTGTATTTAGGGGAACGCCGAGGGCGTCCCAGGGATGGGGAGCTAGGGGTTGGAAGAAAAAGGGAGCAGGAGAGACAGAGGTTTGAGAGTAAGACGTTTCAGAGTCAGAGACAGAAAAACAGAAATGAAAAACAGCGGCGGAGAAATAACCTATCAGTGAGGACACAGGAAAAGAAGGGAGACAGAGCTGTGAACGCAGGAGGGGCCAGGGAGGGAATGGATCCGGACATCACATGGTCCCCATCATATAAACAACTCTTTAATGTGTCAGTGTTAAACCAAACCAAACCAAACCAAACCAAACCAAACCAAACCAAACCAAACCAAACCAAACCAAAGTAAACTAACCAAACAACCAAACAACCGAAACACCAAAAAAAAAAAAAAAAAAAAAGGGAAGAAGAACGGGCGGGCACAGGGCCTGGATGCTGGGGAAAGACTGAACAGGAGAAGGAGGAGGAGGAGGAGGAGGAAGAGGAGGAAGAGGTGGGGAGGAGAAAGTTCCGGGAGCCGCGGGGCGGAGCGCGGAGCCCGGGAACCCCGCGGCTGCCCTCCCTCCCCTCCCCGGAAAAGGCGCCGCCGTAGCCTATAAAGCGCGGGCACAGGCGGGAGAGGTGCACTGCCCGATCGAGGCAATGGATCAGCACACACTTGATGTGGAGGATACCGCGGATGCCGAACAGCCAGCAGGTACTGAGCGCCCCTCGGATGCGGCGCTCCTCAGACATACGGGGCTCCCCGCGCATGCTGCGCTTCCCATGGATGCTGCGCGCCCTGCGGTTAATGTTCGGGATTGCGAGGCCGCGTGGCCGCCTGCCCTGCCCTTCTGTTCCCGCCACCCGAAGCTCTACGGCCTAGGCGCCTTGGTGTTGCTGCTCCTGGTCGCCTGGGTCCCTATCTTCACCCGTACCCAGCCTTGGACGGTGCTCACAGTCACCTCGCCCGACCTGGGTACCCGAGAGAATACTGCAGACCAGGTCACCCCTGTTTCCCACATTGGCTGCCCCAACACTACACATCAGGTGAGGCTCAGCCCATCCCTAGGGGACCCTTTCTTACCTTCTGGAACATCTCTGCACCAATGCAGAGAGAACAGCAACCCCTTCCGCCCCGCCCCGCTCTGCTCCTGCTACTCCGCTTGAAGTGCCCCCTCTGCATCGCGAACTCAGAGGAAACCCCTTTGCTTCTTAACCCCTTGAACGCTCTTATGAAGACCTGGGGGAGGACTCCCAAGGGTGTACCGCATTTCCCTTCAGTCCCTCTAGGCCCCCGGGCCTCTCCTCCATACAAAGTTGGGCACCCCATTGTGTGCTGGGCCATATGAGTTCCTATCTGCTTCTTTAGGATGTAAGGTAGCATCTACCTTTATTCTTCTTTCTTCCCAGGGCTCTCCCGTGTTCGCCAAGCTACTGGCTAAAAACCGTGAGTGCTCCCTGATTTATTCCCAGTGGGTCCTGTAGGAAGGTTGAACAAGGGAGCCTGCTAAACCTTCTAATCCGTCCCTCTCCCTCACCTACTCAGCCTTTCTCACTTGCTGTCACATCACCAGCTGTCTGTCATCCTTGTGACCCTATCTAGGTCTTCAGAGAATTGAGAATTCTCACCCCCAGCCTGACTCCGGGAGAGCTTTCTCCTTCCCTTCCTCTCTCCCTCCCATTTAGCACAGGCTTTCCCCAAATTCATTATGTAGCAGAGGCTGGCCGCTCTGCTGCCAACACCTCCAACAGGCTGGGATGGACGCCTTTGGGCTTCAGGCACCCTATTGAGCCCCAGTCCTAGTCCCTCCCTGTCAGGTCTTTGTTGTCAAGTTAGTTGCCCTCAGAGATTCCTCCCTTCTTGCACCCACCCTCTCCCAGTTTTGCTCATCTCTCTCCTCCTCTGATTCCTCTCTCTTCTTTTCTCCTCTCCCCTCCCCCGCCCCCGTGTGGCTCCCTTACTCATCTCCTTCCTGGAGCTCACGTGCATCTCCACTCTTCACACTCTAGATCCTCTTCCCTTTAGCTCTTTCTTATTCCACGACCACCTTCTTAAATTATATCCCTTCTAGGTGGCCTTTCTCCCTCCCTTTCCTTTTGTTTGGTCTCCTCTCTTTCCTCACCATTCCCGTGGTCCCACCTCCTCACACCCCACATCTCTCAGCAACTCAGTGTTCTTTTTCTAGAAGCATCGCTGAGCAATACGACTCTGAACTGGCACAGCCAAGTTGGAGCTGGGAGTTCATACCTGTCTCAAGGTCTGAGGTACGAGGAGGACAAAAAGGAGCTGGTGGTGGACAATCCTGGGCTCTACTACGTATTCTTGGAACTGAAGCTCAGCCCAACATCCACAAACACAGGCCGCAAGGTGCAGGGCTGGGTCTCTCTTGTTTTGCAAGCAAAGCCTCAGGTAGATGGCTTTGACAGCTTGGCCCTGACAGTGGAACTGTTCCCTTGCTCTGTGGAGGACAGATTAGTGGACCGTTCCTGGAATCACATGTTGAACCTGACGGCTGGCCACCGCCTCAGTGTGGGTCTGAGGGCCTATCTGCACGGAGCCGAGGATGCATACAGAGACTGGGAGCTGTCTTATCCCAACACCACCAGCTTTGGACTCTTTCTTGTAAACCCGACACTCCACAGGAATGAAGCCTAATCCTCCTGATAATGCAAATGTGTGCTCTCAGCGACCCTTCTTGTGATCCCTGATTGTTAGGTCCTCAAGCTGCTATATCTCACTGGGCCTGAGCAGGGGTCCCCTCCTCCAGAACTTTCCTCTTGTCTTCAACTGGACTCAGTATTTATTGTGAGCATAGCTCAGACAAGACTTTATATAATTCATTAGATAGCATTAGCAAACTGCTGGGCAGTTGCTAGAAACAAAAGATTCCCAAATGGAACTTTATATTTATATTAATATGTAAAAAATAAATGTGTTTGTAAATAAGTCTTATTTTTGTTATTTTCCTTGTGTAACTTTATATTTTCATGTCTATGGATATGGTGTTCACGAATATGTCTATGTATACATGTGTGTGCGTATGGATAGAGGACAAAGGTTGATTCTGTGTCTTCTTCAGTCATTCTCCACTTTTGAGACAAGTTCTCTCACTGAACCTGGAATTCACTGTTTCTGCAAGGCTGTCTGGCCATTGGGCCCCAAGAATCCTGTCTCCATCCCCTAGGGGAGTGCCTACAGGCAGGACCTTAAAATAATTGGCTGAAGTGGCTCTGTACCACTATCCCTTTTTTGAGACATGAATCTTATGTAGCCCAGGATGGCCTGGAAGTCCATATGTAGCCTAGGTTAGCCTCTAATTCAGGCCAGCATTCTGACACCTGAGTGCTCAGTTGACAGGGTGGCAGATGTAGTGCTGAGATAGAACCAGAGTCTCTCATGCATGTGAGGCCTGTGCTTTACCACAGAGTGCTCTGTTCCTGGGACTCCAACTATGAATAAGCAAAAAACAAAAACAAAACAACCTCCTACCTCACTGTGAAAGTCTATGATTTCTGATGTGACGGTACTGGGCTCTGTGTACTGTTTTGAGAGACAGAACCTGTTGGAGCAATGTAATTATAGATACAGACACAGATGAAAGATAATTTGTTAAGGAAATTCCCCCAATGGTGGTCATGTAGACTGAGAAGTCCCTCAGCTGAAGACTCCAGGTGAAGGCTGGAGGATCCAGAGCTCAAGGTGGGACAGCCCAGGATACACAAGACCCTGTTTCAAAACAAACAACAAAATAAATCAAGTTAAAAAGAAACAGAGCAGTCCCACCAATCAGCTAGATATCTGTAATTCACAGAAAGGCCATCCTTGGCTACTTAGGGAGTTCAAAGGCCACCTGGGCTACCTATACAACAAAACAACCAACAACAAACAGAGGCTGGGCTACTCCTCTGTGATCCTGAGCATGGTTCTTACTACAACCACAAGGAACACTTTCTAACAACCCAAGCTGATGTGCTGACTGCCAGCAGTGTATTTGTAAACTCAACTGATATGTTAAGCATTTCCTCACTCTGTGTGAGTCACCCAAACTCGGAACCCACAGCCACTCTGGGCCTCAACAGATTTTTAAAAAATTTCCATTTCAGTATTTCCTAGATGTGACTTCAGGTGACTTACCTCGCCTATGAGGGGGTAGTGGAAATCCCTTTGTCCTTCCCACCCAAACTGGATTCTGTGTTTAGTGACATCACAGTCTGAGGTCAGGCCCAAAGGAAACAGCAGTGAAGTTGGTTTTAGTCTGCTCTTCAAGGGTGACCGTGGAACAGCCTCGGAAACCCACCACTCAGCACAGAAGTTGCTCACTGATGTGAACCCCCTGTTCCTCTCTGAGAGAGAGGCTGGGGCTGGGGCTCATGCAAGAGTTCCTGATTTCCATTCCAATACTGCATAAGTTATGCATAAATGAACATATATATCTAGATTTGCAGAAGAAAAGAAGCAAGAAAACATTCAGGGCTTTGCCCCCTCCCACCTCAGGTTTTTTTGGTGTGTGTGTGTGTGTGTGTGTGTGTGTGTGTGTGTGTGAGAGAGAGAGAGAGAGAGAGAGAGAGAGAGAGAGAGAGAGAGAGAGATCCATGCACCAAGTCTTCCTTAATCCCCCTTTATTTTATCATTTGAGGCAGGGTCTCTCTTATTCCTGTTATTGAACATAGATTCTTTTCTCATACAATATATCCTGATTACAATTTTCTCTCCCTCTACTTCTCCCAGTTCCTCCCCTCCTTCCCTCCAGATCCAGTCCCCTTCTGTCTCACAGTAGGAAAGAACAGGCTTCTAAGAGATAACAACCAGACAAGACAAAATCAAATATAAGATGAATATAATCATACTGCAGTTGGACACGGCTGAGTTCAAACCCTGCTTCAGTTAGTACCAGCTAAGCTGTGCATGCTTGGGCAAGGGCTTGACTTCTCTGGACCTACTGTTCACAATAATGAACATAGAAGCTGAGTTTATCTCAAGGCTCTTGGGGATGTTAACTGAGACAATAGACTTTATGACACAGTGTCTGACACTAAAGTAAAACATGGAGGCTGTGATAAGATCAGAGAGAGGTGGCTTCAGAGGTTCTATCACCGTATGCTAAGGTCCAGAGGCAGGAGGGGCATGGGCTGAAAGATCAGGTAGCAATCAAGTGGGCAGTGGGTCACACCACTGCAAGTCTGGATTCTTTGGTTTCCAGGCACTGGGACAAGGGACTGAGGTGCATATTTTGCATACCAAAGCTGACTTGGCCCCCAGATTATCCCAGCATCCCTCAGTTCCTACCTGGCATACCCTGCCCCCAGTTCTGAACTTTCCAGCCCAGAGGCTCTTCCCTATATAATCCAGACACTCTCCACCACACACTTTTTCTCTTTCTCTTCCCCTCCCCCACCTCTCCCCACGGTGACTTCCCTGGTCTAGCCCTTGGGCCAGTGAACTCACTGGAGAGCAGTGAACCTGCATATAATATTTTCTAATCTGGCTTGGACTGGTTCATTTCACTGGCAGAGAAATAATTCTCCAAAACCTTTCATCAAGCTATAGAAGACCTGGGGAAGTGGCTCAGTTAGGAAAGTGTTTCTTGCAAGCTTGAGGACCTGAATTTGAATCCCCTGAACCCATTTTAAAATGCTGAGTGTGTAGCTGAGTGTAATGGTGCAGGCCTTTGATCCTAGCACTCTGGAGATAGGCGGGAGGATCTCTGAGTTAGAGGCCAGCCTGGTTTACAGAGCATGTTCCAGGACACCCAGGACCTGGGCGCTCGCGCTCTCTCTTCTCTCTCTCTCTCTCTCTCTCTCTCTCTCTCTCTCACACACACACACACACACACACACAAAACCAAAACCAACCAACCAGCCCAAGTAAGTTGAGTGTGGCTCTGTAGAGATGGTTAATGGTTCAAAGGACCCCAGTTCATTTCCCAGCACCCATTCTGGGTGGCTCACGAACACTTGTAACTCCAGCTCCAGGGGATCTGATGCATTTTTTGCCTCCACTGGCTTTGTACACATGTGTACACATTCCCCATTTCACATACACATAATACAAATATTTCTTAAAGAACATTGGGCCTGAAGGTGCACAGGTATAACTGGCCTGTCTGTATGAGTAATTACAAAGACACAAGGGAGCTTCCTGCTGGGTTATGAGACTACTGAAAATAGGGTATCCCCGAAGTTAGAATCTCCCCAGGAATCTCCAACTGCTGGAGGTTCCAGGGCTGAAACTTGCCTCCTGGAGAAAGATTGACACCTGGTTGGACCCTGCATGAGGGACAGGAGCCGAAAAAGTGATGGGCAGGACCGAATGGTGGCAGACTACGTGCTTAGCACTCACTCTCTATTTTGAGATTTATTTTATTTTAGGTAGATGAGTGTTATCTGTGTGTATCTATGCATGTAAAGCTTGTGCCTGGTGCCCTCAGAGGCCAGAAGAGGACACCAGGTTCTCCAGAACTGGAGTTACTGGTGGCTGTGAACTGCTGTATGGGTGCAGGTGACGGAACCCCAGTTTTCTGCAAGAACAGCCGGTACTTTAACTGCTGGTATCTTCAGCCCTTGTTTCTCCTGCCTTCTATTTAAACCTTGGTGTCATGTTAGGCCCACCCAAGATGGGCTTGGAGAGGGTGGCAGTCATGGATGTCTTTGTTCCTTTTCCCAGTGTGGTCACATACAATTTTTTTTTTCTGCTTTTCACTATGAATTTGTCTATTTATTTGAGATAGGGTCTCACCATGCAGCCCCAGCTGCCTGGACTGGGCTGGCTTTGAATTCACAGATGTCTGCTTGCCTTTTCCTCCCTAGTGCTGGGATTAAAAGTTGGTGTCACCACATTCAGCTAATTTGGCTGTTTTAATAGGCTTATTAAATTGAGTGACTGAACTTGGGTTACTGGGGCACAGATTGTGATCCCTAAGGCCAGTAGTAAATTTATAACCAAAGCACAGGGACACATGAAGGTCCCTGACCAGCTGGTTAAGCCTACCTAATGAGCTCCAGGCCTGTAGGAGACCCTGTATCGGAAACACGGGGGATGGGATTTAGAAATGCACCTGAGGTTGACCTCTGACCTCCACATGCACCTGCATACACATGTGCACACACACAACATCTGCTCAGGGTGATGCTTTGCCAAG
Organism: Uromys caudimaculatus; assembly: GCA_028551405.1. Lineage (NCBI taxonomy): Eukaryota > Metazoa > Chordata > Mammalia > Rodentia > Muridae > Uromys > Uromys caudimaculatus. Next base: position 37,795,480 of record CM052709.1, on the reverse strand, counting down.
CAGAACAGACATCTAGTTAGTTTACAAGGAGGACTACTTAGCTTGCAAGATGAGTTTGAAAGGAGGGAGCAGGAGTGGAGGCAGAGACTCATGGAAGAGGCTGTGGAATGTTCTAGAAGAGGGTTAGTTGGATAAATGAATGGCTAGGTGTGATGAGAGAGGCAATGAATGGATAAGAGAGTTAGTACGTGTACACACACACACACACACACACACACACACACACACACACACACATATATATATATATATATATATATATATTTTTTTTTTTTTTTTTTTTTTTGACAAAGGATCTCTGTGTAGCCCTGGCTGTCCTGGAGTTTGCTCTGTAGACCAGGCTGGTCTTGAACTTAGAGATCTGCCTACCTCTGACTCCCAAGTCCTGGGAATAAAGGCATATGCCACTTCTACCACCTCAGCGTGGGGTGACATTTGTCCCATCATTCAGGTGGCTGAGGCCCAGCCTGGGCTGTTGGGAGACCTTGTCTTAAAGAACCCAAGGTCAGGGTGCTTTCGTAGTATGCTCAGGGTTCTGGGTTCCATCCCCCGTGCTGATTAAACAGGTGAGGACACCAATGACTGCATTTCGAGAAGGAAATGAGAACTCGTGGGCTGGAGTGTCCGGTACTCTGAGAGTCATTATGAGAAGAAACGAGAATGCCGACCAGATTTTGAATCACGAGGCCCGTGGTGGTTTCCGGAGAGTTCTCCTCTCTGGCATGAATGGATGTATTGCATCATGGCAGCTTCAAAACTGGTAGCAAATGAGGAACTTGAGAGATCCTGTACACAGCTGCTGGATTTTATTTATCTTTTGTAGTGGTGAGGGTTGGACCCTCCTGCATGGTAAGTGCTGACCACTGACTCATGCCCCCTCAGAGGGGGATTCTAGGTGGATGCTCCACCCTTGACCGTGCCCCCAGCCCCTCATGGGGGATGGGTGCTGTACTGCTAATCCATCAGCTGTTCTCTTTTTAACCTAATTTTTACGCTGAGATAGTGTCTTACTAACTTTCCCAGGCTATCCTTGAACCTTTCATTCTCCTGTGTTTCTTCCTGAGTAGTAGCTAGGATGTCAGGCATGTGCCACCAGACCTGGCTAGAAAATGGCTATTCTTAGAGGTCTTTTATGTGGAGAGACAGTGTCCCTCATTGTTGCAGTGAGGACAAGCCCAATTACTGGAGGTGTGCACAATAACACCAAGGGCATTATTTCACGACACATCCAAGACATTCTTACTTCTTCTTTGGAATCATTAAGGTGTTATGTCCCACTTGTGACCTCAGAGGACAGCAAAGCCACAGACACAGGAACAGGAAGCAAATGTGCCTCCCCGGTCATAGGGGTCTTTTAGGACTTCTGCTCACTTCTCTGTGGGTCATATTTTGGGTTTAATGTTATGGGGCCCACTGCCAGCTGAGCTTATGTATAGTTCTTGGAGAGCCAGAGGAGAGGTCAGGGAAATGGCACAGTGGGTAAAAGCCTCTCTGCACTGCATGAGACCAGAACTTAAACAGAATCTGCGTGCAGTGTGAATCCATAATCCCCGAGCTGGGGAGGCACAGCCAGGAGGGTCTCTAGAGCTCAGTGGTTTCTGGATAGCAAATGTCAGGCCCCCCTCAGAAGGTAAGATAGAAAGCTGGGCAGACTGCCACACCCTTAACCCCAGCACTTGGGAGGCAGAGGCAGAGGCAGGTGCATCTCTGTGATTTTGAGGCCAGCCTGGTCGACAGAGTGAGCTCCAGCCCAGCCTGGGCTGCATAGTGAGATCCTGTGTCCCCTCTCCTCCCCCCAAAAAACCATCAACAGCATAACGCCAAACAAAACAGAAAACAAAGAAAGTAAAGTAGAGAGTGAAAGGAAGGACAGAAGAAGCCACGTGAACCTGAGATCTCCGACTCTATCTTCACAGGTGAGCACACCTGCACACTCATGTGCACATGCCACAGACATACCCAACATTCTGCGCGTGCACACACACACACACACACACACACACACACACACACACACACACACACACAGGGGGTGTTTTCACTGGGGATGTGTGGGTGGGCTGGAGCCCAGGTCATCATTCAAGCTAAGAAACTCTCTCTAGTAAGTTCTGTCCCCAGGAAAGAGACCATGTTCTGAAAAATGTGTGTCAGCAATCATTCTTTTACTATTTTTTTCAAGCTGGGTCTTGTGTAGCCCAGGCTGGCCTTTAGCTTGCTACATAGTTGAGGGTGGTCCTGAACTCCTAACCCTCCAGCCTCCTGTCTCCAGAGCCTCACCAGGCAGGTTTATCTGGGGCATGGATTGGAGCCCAGGCACTGCTGCAGGCAAGGCCACATGCAGCAAGAGACCTTAAACACTATTCCATAGAGACTGCTGATGTGAGGCTGGGTCTACTAAAATAATACTAATATGACAATTCCTCCCATCATAGCATCAGTGGTTATCCACAAGGGGTCAAATGGCCTCTTAACATTGTCCCATCAAAGAGGCAGCAACCCTTTAGGAGAGTAAGGGGGCATAAATCAAGACAATTAGAGGGACCACATAAATCCCAATTGTTCATAATGGGGTCCTATCGGAATCTAAGGGAATCCCTGTTAACATAGGGAGTAATATTGGAAGCATCATGTGAGGTAAACCTCCACATACCAAGTGTGAGGTTACCCGATAATGTCGGGCAATCCCCAGGAGTTTTATACCTCTCCATCACACAGCCCCATTGGCTTTGATGTAATTGAGGAGGCATACATGACAAAATGTGGCCACAACTTTTGCTGCAATGTGTTCATCAGAGCTTGGAGGACAATGATAGATGTCCCAGGTGTAATTATGTTGTTGACAGTATTGACCATCTCCATCCTAATTTCTTGGTGAATGAACTCATTCTCCAACAGAAGCAAAGATTTGAGGAAAAGCGATTCGAATTAGACCGCTCAGTGAGTAGCACCAATGGGCATAGGTGGCAAAATTTTCAAGATTTGCCAGGAACTGATCAGATAACCTTGATTTGACCAATGCCAACCTCATGCTGCTCATTACTAGTGCAGGCTGGCAGTGCTCCCAAGGGATAGGAAGTCCCACAAAAGTAAGCATTTGAGGGACCCTTGGGCAGTGGCGCTAGAGGTCGGCTTGGAGCCTGACGCTTGGAGGGCTGGACCAGAGGCGCCCTCATCCTCATCGCTAAAAGTGGAAAGGGGATGTCTGGCCGAACCACCACTTCCGCTGGAGAAGAATTCTTAAGACTGGCAATGACTACAAGGAGGACGGGGACAAAGAACAAGGGAGGGGTAACCCCAGACTTACCGGCAAGGAAGAGAACACGCATCCAGAGGCCAGGGTCCCACATATTCTCCGCGGATATCCAGGGGGCCAAAATAGTGGCCTCTTCCCAAAATTGGTCCAGGTCAGGAGTTTTAACCTTGAGACCATGAGTAACCAGAAGAGTTTTCAGTGCCCTAATCTGGGCTTCCTTGATGGTAGAGGGGACCCATGGCAATGAGCACAAAGGAAACAAACGATGATCAGATAAGATATGATAAATATGACAGAAGAGGCAACGAAAGTCAGAGTCATGGTGTACTAAGCAGGGGGCTCCCTCAGGTGTAGCTCAAAGGCCTTATGCCTGGATGGTGTACCCAGGAAGGAAAAGGCGTTCGGGAGCCGATCACTGGTACTGCCACCGGGGAAACCAGCCCCTTTGTCAGGTACTAGAATGAATCCAGACCAAAAGTGAAAATGAGCAGACAAAGACAAAGAAGAAAAGATGGCTGCTGCATGCTTACTGCAGCACTCTCATCCGAAGACAAAGAAAAACGAAAAGATAGCCGCTGCACGCTCACCCTCAAACCAAGCCAAGACCAAAAGTGAGATTACTGGGATGGACAGACAGAAAAGACAAAAGACAGAAATGAGGTCCATGCACTCACCTTCGAGGGACTCACAACATAAAACACTAAGGGGCCAACTCACCAAAGAAGCAACCGAAGGAGGCACAACAGCAGCACTTCGAGGAGAAGAAGAGCAGATCACATCGAACCTCGAGCATAGTCCTTGCAGCATCAGGCAAAAACGAGCCCCCAGAAAAGGAGGTTCACAAGCAGCCACAAAATGAGGACGATGAAGTCATCCATCGACCTCGCTGGGTGCCAGTTGTTGCCTGTGCCCTGGACTACTCTCAGCTCCACCCTATCTGCTCTTGGGGGTTGGGGGCCAGGTGGCGCAGAGTCAATGACACAGACTCTGGGCTCTCTGAACACTGCTGCAAGCTCCTTTAATACCCTCCACCCACAACCCCATTGGTCTCAAGAAAGCATCTCTTCTGAACAGCAGTTCCTAATTAGCTGGCATTGTCTGCACCGGTGATCCTTGATCTCTCAGGCAGTCCTTAGTTAGGTCCTCCTGCAGGAGAGGCTTTTGTGGCTGTGTGGCCCTTGGTGTTTATATAGAGGTGACTCCACTGTTCCTACTACTAAGACAGAGCCCCAGTAGGATTGTTCCCACAGAATCATGGGACAGGGCTGGAAAGATGGCTCAGTGGATAAAGCACTTGCTTGTGTATCCGGAGTTCAATTCCCAGAAGTGACAGAGTAAAGCCAGGCATGGTGGTACCTGCTTGCAATTCCTTCCCTAGGATTTGCTCCTTTAAGGACCCCTGAGGCCAGTCTATTAGAATCTAAGTTCAGTTAGAGGCTCTATCTCCAAAGTCAAACTGGGTCAATGACAGAATGTTAGAAACATGTGCGCGCGCGCGTGTGTGTGTGTGTGTGTGTGTGTGTGTGTGTGTGTGTGATGGCTCAGCAGGTAAAGGTCTTAACAGCTATTCCTAATGACCTGACTTAGATACTTTGGACCTTCATGGTAGAAGAGATAGCTAACTTTAGTGAGTTGTCCTCTGACGTCCTCACATGTGCAGTGGCATTAAAGTATGCAAGAACACATAAATACTTTTTGTTTTATAAAAAAGAGTCTGAGGCAGGAGGATTGCTGTGAGCTTGGAGACAGCCAGAGTTACAGAATGAGACCATGTTTTAGCAAAAACAAATAATACAACATAACAAAATAATAAACTGAAACAGCAACATAAAAGATATTATCAGATTTGCTTTGACAAATTTTGGACTTGCTGGGACCGCTGGTCTCATGTGTCATGTTCTCGTATGCTTTGAGACAGGCATACATGTCTCAAAGGCTGGCCAAGGCTGGCCTTCCTTGTTTCACTGGCACATGGCTCATTTTCCAACATCTGGACTGTTTTCAGGTCTTGCCTGTGAATGAATATTGTAATCGTTTCTCACAAGGCCTCCGTAAACATTCCCATTTCTCCTAAGGTAGAAAGTTTTGGTTTTTGACCTAAAGTCTTTTTGTAGCCCAGGCTGGCCTCAAGCTTGAAGCATTCCTCTCAACTGAAGCCATTGACTTAATCCTGGCACAAGTTTAATTTTCCAAGAATAAATTTTTCTATAGATTAAAACTATGAAATTTTTCCTTTCTTTTTTTGTTTTTATAAATTGCAATTTATTTTTTAAGACTGGTTGAATTTGTTTTTCTTACTTAATTAAAATATTTACTTATTGAATGAGAAGTTTGTACATGAATATAGAATATTTTGATAAAATCCATCTCCTAAACTAGGCATATTGGCACATACTTTTATTTGCAGTGCTCGGGAAGCAGAGACAGGTGGATCTCTGTGAGTCTGAGGCTGGCCTGGTCTACATAGTGAGTTCCAGGACAGCCAGGGTTACACAGAGAAACCATGTCTCAAGAAAAGAAAAAAATCATCTCCTAATAAACAGGAGTGTACTTTTTAAGAAGTCATTTAATCAGACAGAGAACAGAAGCTGGGGGACTGCAGAGACTGCTTAGTGGTTAGGATTGCTGACAGCTCTTGCCAAAGATGTAGGTTCTGTTCCCAGCACCCACATGTTGGCTTGCATGGCCTATAACTTCAATTTCAGAGGATTCTTCGCCTTCTCTGGCCCTCATGAGTACTGCGTACACAGATGCACATGCCTGCACACAGACAAACACATACACTCATAAAACTAATATAAGTTGCTGGACAGTGGTGGTGCACACCTTTAATTGCAGCACTCGGGAGGCAGAGGCAGGCAATCTCTGTGAGTTCCAGGCCAGCCTGGTCTACAGAGCAAGTTCCAGGACAGCCAGGGCTACACAGAGACACCATGTATCAAAAAAAAAAAAAAAAAAAAAAAGCCCCCCCCCCCCAAAATCTTAAAAACTAAATTAGCTTGGGTGAGCTGTCCTTGCCCCTTGCCTGAGCAAAGCAGGAGAGCTGGCCCTGGTGGCATGGGAGCAGGAGAGCTGGTAGGCTGACCAACTCAGCTATCACTCAGGCCTCGATCCAGGGCTTTGAGTTGGCCCACCACAATGTCTACCCCATCTATAACTTCTGGAGTGTGTGAAGATCCAAAGCTACAGGATCTTCATGACACAGGCTAGCCAAGAGGAGTCGTGGTGTGGATCCAGTATTGATCGTGTAGCCGAAGCCTGAGGCCTCAAACCGGACCAATGTCGCACTGTAGTGAACATTTGCAAGTAAAACTGTTTGAGCAAAAGGGTGTACTGTGTTCATACTGCAGCTTCCACAGAAAGATGTTTTCATGTTTTATTTTTATTGTTTAAAATTTTTGTTTTCTTTTGGGGAAGCAGTTGCAAGGGCACAGGGCATATATGGTGGGGCAGGGGGATGAGTGGGATTGGAGTGCATGATGTGAAATTCACAAAGAATTAATAAAAACTTAAAATCAGAAACCGAAACACATGTGGACAGCATTTGTGAAACACATGGCATCAGATGCCACCATTACTATTCAGTGACACGGGGAACCTATATATTTTATTAAAGTTTTTATCGTAACGAAATTTACACCACATAACATTTTTCGTGTTTTCTGTTGTTCAGCTTTGTTTTGTTTTAAATTTCGAGACTGTTTCATGTTTTCCAGGCTGGTTTTGAAGCTCTGTGGAGCTAATGACGAGTTTGAACTCTGACCTTTCTGCCTCAGCCTCCCCAGCGCTGGGATGACAGGCGCCTGCTGCCACGCCTGGCTCCAAGTTTCCCATCACAATCATATTTTGCTTGAGTGTTTGAGACAAGGGCTGGTGCATCCCAGGTTAGTCTCCAAACCTTTGATCCTCCTGCCTCAGAATGCTCACTGCTACCTGAATCATTTACAAATCTCAAGTCACATGTTTATTTATTGTATGTGTTCACACATACCTCCGTAGTATTCATGTGGAGCTCAGAGGACAGCCTTCAGGACTTGCTTCTCTCCTTCCACCACGTGGGTCCCAGGGATGGAACTAAGGTCATTAGCCTTGACCGGAAGAGCCTTCCTCAGCTAAGCCATCTTGGCAGCTTATGTTATACTTTTTAAAGTGCTGCAGTCCTGAAGTGCGTCTGCCACCATAGCTACCTATTTTTAGACCCTTTCTGGTTTTGATTGTGCTGTGTGTGCTGGTACATACCTGTCATCTCAGCCTTGGGGAGGTGGAGGAGGGAGGATTATCTATGAGTTCAAGGTCATCTTTGGCTCCAGTTTGAGGCCAGCTTGGACTATATGGGACCCTGTCTCAAAAGCCAAAACAACAACAACAAACAAAATCTGTTCTTCACCATAGGCCATTTTGGTTGGCACTCCCTCTTTGGGTGACGTGTCCTTTCTGAGGGGGTGGCGTGTGCTAGCGACTGTGAAGCTGTAATTTAACTTCAGATAGAACTTTCTTTTCCTCCTCTTGTCTTTGTTGCTTTGTCTCCCTCTCCATAAAACCCAAGCTTTAGGTTGAAATACAGGCAAGAGGTCTTTGTTGTCCCCAACATGTTCAAGAAGGGCTCTCCTTGATTCCTGTATCAATCTGGAGAAGTCCCTGTCTCTGACATCACTTGAGGGGACCAATCATAGGGGCTATTGTGAGGACCTCGGTCCAAATCTCCATCATCCATGAAAAAACTGTGCATGGCTGTAGGTGCCTGCAATCCCAGCTTTGGAGAAGACAAGCAGATGCTGAGAGCTCACTGAAAACCAGGACCAGTCTAGCTGACTGGGCAGCTCTTGGTTTACAGAGAGCCCAGGCCTGGAGGCAATAAGGTGGCGGGCAGTGGAGGAAGACATCTGACTCCTGATCCCATTTCCACATGAGGTTGCATGGGGACACCCACATGTACACTCACATGGATGCAAATGAAGGAATAAAAAAGCTGGCTAAGAAAATTTTCCATTTGCCTTCTGGCTGACCCAATTAACAATAACAGGTGGGTCCCCCAAACCTCAAGGTGCCATAATTGAACTGTATCTGAACTCTATGTACCCATAAATCCTGAGAAATTGTTTTACCCTCCCTTCTGAGAATGTTCTGCTCTGTGGTTTCTGCCGCCCAGATAAGCACACCTGTAC
>CM052709.1:37732793-37776805 GCA_028551405.1 Uromys caudimaculatus | reverse complement strand
TTCCCCACCCCTTGCTTTGTGAATTCTCTGTTTTATGAGCCTTTTCCTGAGTTGTAATTCCTTCTTTGCCTTGGGGATGTTTCTTCTTTTAAATACCCCCGACTTCAGCTGCTGGGGGCTGAACCCCTCTGCCTCTGCATAGGTTACGGGTTCGACCCCAATGCATTGGTCTTCTCACCGCCCCGCCCCCGAATTAAACCTCGTGTGATTGCAGCAAGGACTGTCTTTCGTGAGTTCTTGGGGGGTCACTCCATCCCGAGACTTGAGTGAGGCTCTCCCCGTCTTGGGGGGTCTCTCACAACCAGTATTTAGCATAGTAAAAGACCAAACCTTAACATTAATTTTTGTGTTTGAGGCAAATATAAGGGAATTGGGAGATCTGGATCAGATCTTTGTATGGGTCACATGTGACACACCCTCATGATTCTCAGGGAACTCACGTGGGAAAGAAAGATTTTCTAGAACACATTGTGAAAGAATTATTTGAGGGATAGCTCTGCTAATGGATGGAAAGACAGGAAATTGTAGGAGGAAAGGTAAGGTCCTGCTGTGAGAAGGAATGCTTTTTTTGCTATGAACAAATCAAAAAAGTTGGAAGAAAATCCCAGAAATGGTGTTAAACTTGTCAGCAATTTTGGAGTGCAGCAATTTTGGAGTCCCCCTTGGTGGGGAACGAAGTGCCTCTTGTGTGGCTTTTAAAAAATTAAATGAATGTATATGTGTAACTACAGCCATCTGACATTTGGCAAAGATGCAAAAACAAAAACAAAAACAGAAAAACAAAACAAAACAAAAACAAAACAAAACAAAAAAACCAATGGTGTAAAGAAAGTATCTTCAACAAATGGTGCCGGGAAAACTGAATGCCCACATGCAGAATAATGAAATTAGACCCATATTTATCACCTTGCATGAAAACCAACTCCAAATAGATCAAAGACCTAAGTGTGAAACCTGAAACACTTCAATAGCTAGTAGTGAGCAAAGGCAGTACCTACCATACATGGTATAGCTGCGGAAAAGGGATTTACTGAATAGGACTGCATTTGCCAAAGAATTAACAATTGATGAGTGGAACACCATATCTAAAAAGCTTCAGCACAACTAAAGAAACAGCCAACGGGGTGAGGGAGTGGGAGTGTCTTTGCCAGCTTTATGTCTGGCAGAGAGTTAATATGCAAAGAATTCAAAAAACAAAGAGAAAAAAAAAGATCCAATTGAAAAGCGCGCTAGGAATCTAAACAGAAAATTCTCAGCAGAAGAGATAAAAAAAATGGCCAAGAAATACCACAAAAGTTAGCACTTTGGGAAATCCAAATCAAAACAACTTTGAGATTTCCTCTTACCTCAGTTAGAACGTCAAACACAACAACAGACAGCAGATGCTGGAGAGGTCACTATTGGTGGGATTACAAACTGGTGCAGGTGCTCTAGAAGTCATTGTGGAGACGTCTCTGACCAAGCCAGCTCAGTCAGCCAACAGGCTCTCAAGGGAAGGAGTGAAGATTGAAAAGAAAAAGACAATTAGACAAACATTATAACATGACTCTAGCCAGTGCTGAGGCTGAATCGGGTTTATTTTTTCCCAGTCAGCTTTTATACCATTGTAGGTACTTGCAAAGAATAGGGTTAGTTCTTTGATCAAAGATAAAGTAATCAAACAAAGCAATAAACAAAGTCCCTGGTGTCAATGGTTCTGGGGGCTTATCAGGAATACCAAGACAAAAGAGAAGTCAGTCACACATTCCTTGGCTGTTTTTATCTTAATCTTCGAATTAGCCCAAATGCAAATACTCTTATCTGATCCTACTTCCCCCCCCCCCCCAGCCAAGTGACAAGTACTCGCCAAATTTCTATAAGTGGCACCAAAAGCTCTCTACACTTCTCAAAAAGCTAAAAATAAATTAACAGTACAATTCATCACTCCTTGGGTTCACAATAACAGATAGGTGCTGTCTCCTGTGGAGCAGGTCAGAAAGCAGGTTACCCCTGTAACAGTCGTGCTACTTTTGCTGCAGTGGGGGCATCTTGCCTGGCAGGTTGGTGGTGTGGCATTCGGGATTCACAGCTGGGTAAGACCATTGATTTCTTATCCCAAATGTGTGCTGTCTTCAGCAATAAGGTCATTAACTATCTACTTTTGGTGGGTGATCAAGAGTACAGGCTTGTATTATTTTGGGATCCTCTGGGGCCTTCTTGGCCAACGACTCAACAGGGAGGTGCCCCACATCCAGCACTGAGATTTTTATTTAAAAGCCTATGCTATTTGGAAGGCCCTGGGTTGAAATTTTTGTTTCTTAGCTTGTGAGAAGGTTCAATCAGACTCTAGGGTGAAGCAAGGTGGGGGTTGCTTTGTTTTCTGACCTCTGCCTTCCTAGTGCTGAGATTACAAGCACCACCGTCATCTGTGGGTGAAGGAATAAGTTGTTTTTATATTCTACGAATTAACATGCAAGAGAGAGTGTGAAAGTCAAGCAAAGCCAGGGTTTATTCATAGTGCAAGTCACAAGCAGGAGGCAAAGTCCTTAGAGATGACAGGCAGCTGGAGTCACCTTCCTGTGTGGGGCCTGGGGCTTTCATGGGGTCTGAGGAATTTAGTGTGTGTGTGAAGGGACGAGTACTATCAGCTTTGTTCCCACTCTGGATTGGTCAACCTGAACAAGGGCAACAGGGTTGATCTGTTCACATCTTAATCTGGGTTGCCCAGACATGTCTGGGCAAACCTCTGGAAAGAGCCCATGTCCTGGAAATAGCCTGTGAGGTCTGGTATTGGGGAAGAACCAGGAAGTGAGACATCTTCTAAGATCTTGGGCTATGGCAATTAAGTTCTGTCTACCTAGATCCTCTCTCTCTTACTATGTGCCTAGCAAAAGAAAACTGGCTGGCTCAAATGGTTCTTTCACTAGAGCCCAGAAGTGTCAGTTCCTTGAGTTAGAAGCTGGTGGTCATGTATCTGCAGTCTGCCTCATGGTCTGGGTTTTATTTTTATTTGTTTTTTGAGACAGGGTCTCCCTTTGAATCATTGAGTGTCCTGGGAATCACGGAGGTCCACCTGCCTCCTGAATCCTCGTATTAAAGTTGTCTTCTCCAGTGACTTTTAATGCTGCTTATGCTTGACTAGCTCCCAATGCTCACTAGGAAGCATGAATGTGAAGTCTAGTGTGGTAGACTTCACACTGCTGTAGTCTCAGACCTTGGGAAGCAGAGGCAGAAGGATTAAAAGTTCCAGCCTGGACAAGAAAGTGAGAACCTGTCTCATGCAAAACCAAAACAAGCCAGACAGTAAACCAAGTAACCCAATCAGCAATCAACCAACCAACCAACCAACCAACTAACCAAACAACCCAATCAACAACCAACCAACCAACCAACCAACTAACCAAACAACCCAATCAACAACCAAACCATCAAGTAACCAAACAAAAAACCCAATCAATATCCAACTAACCAAACAACCAAAGGAAAACCAAATTAACAACCAAACAACCAAAGGAGGCAGAGGGCAGGTGGATCTCTGCTCCAGGGCAGCTTGGTCTACATAGTGAGGTCCAAGACAGCCAGGATTGCACAGTGAGATCTTGTTTTTTTTTTAAAGCTGTGTTTTTACCTGTCTCAAAAGAAAAAATAATTTAAAGTAATTCAAAGTAATTTAAAGTAATGGCTAGTTACTGTTTCAATTTGTCATTATACAGTACTCTGTTCCCCTGAATAACCCGCTGAGCTCATGAAGCAATCCCCCAGCCCCCACCCCGTGACAGGGGCTGTATTCAAAGACACTTGTGTCCTCCCCTCCCCAGCGCTTCACTCAAAAAAAAAAAAAAAAAAAAAGAAAAAAAAAGACTTGAACCTTGTATTTTGAGAATCCAGAAATCTTCCAGTGATGGGGGCAAACAGCTTTAAACCTCCACAGTTCCATGGTTTTTTTTTTTTTTTTTTCTGAGCCAAATCTGAGAGACTAAGGTCTGGGGCCACATGTTAAGACTGGACACCCTTTCCCATCTGGTGGGGAAATCCCTGATCTACAACCATGCTGGGTCCTATGTAAATGCCTTGCAAGGGGCATGTGCTACGAGGTCTGGAAGTCTGGGGACTTTCCCCACCTCGCTAACTGACTCCAGTTTTTAGGAGTCTTTTCCTTTTTCAACGGACAGTCCTCGTCCCTGTTAAAATTTTTATTATTTTTATTTTTACTTACTTGTTTGCGTGTATATGCAATATGTGTGCAGAGTCCAATGAGGCCAGGGTAGTGTGTCAGATCCCCTGGAGCTGGATTCAGAGGAGTTGTAAAGTGCCAGATGTGGGTGAGAGAACTGAACCTGGGTTCTCTGCAAGAGCAGCAAGTGCTCTTAACTGCTGAGCCATCTTCCCAAACTGTTTGCTCGTATTTCTTTTTCTCCAATATAATATTTTTATTGATTTATGGAAATTTCACACCATGCACCCATCACACGCATTTCTCAGTCCTTCCAGGTCTGTTCCTCCACTCTTCTGATCACCACCACAAAAGAAGAAGAAGAAGGAGAAAGAAGAGGAGGAAGAGGAGGAGGAAGAAGAAGAGGAGGAAGAAGAGGAAGAGGAGAAAAGAGGAAGAGGAGGAGAAGGAAGAGGAGGAGGAAGAAGAGGAAGAAGAGGAGGAGAAAGAAGAGGAAGAAGAGGAGGAAGAGGAGGAGATGACAACGATTAAGAAGAAGAGTCCATTTTTGTGTTGCCCATGGTCACTGGAGCATGGTCAAACTCTCAGTGACCAGCCCCTTAAAGAAAACTGAGTCCTTTCCCACCCCATCCCTGCTAGAAACCCTCAGTTGTGGAGAGCTACACTTCAGCATCCTTATCACGATATTTTTTTTAAAAAATATTTCATTACGTTTTAGTTTTTTATTTCTTTATTTATTTCTTTATTTTTAGACTTATTTATTTTTATATGAGTACACTGTAGCTGTTTTCAGACACACACCAGATGAGGGCATCAGATCCCATTACAGAGGGTTGTGAGCCACCATATGATTGCTGGGAATTGAACTCAGGACCTCTGGAAGAACAGTCAGTGCTCTTAACCACTGAGCCATCTCTCCAGCCCCTTTATCACAATATTTTAAAGTGCTCTTTTCAGTGGCTTTCTGTCTAGACTGTTTATTTTTGGGTAGTGGTAGGCTTGTCACAGAGGCTGTCTATGTCCCTCTGTCTCAACAGTGAGTCTTCAGTCATTGATACCACAGGAAAAGTAGCTTTCTTGCCCTTTCCAGTCAGCAGAAGCATGGATTATTTCACATGGTCTCTGGCATCTCAAGTGCTGCAGACCTCAGCATGGTGTCTAATGGCAGTACAGACCATGGACACCAATGTGATCCCCAGCAGCAGCCTGACCCATGGACATAAACGTGGCTCTATTTTTATTTCACACTCCATTTTTTTTTTTTAAAGATTTATTTAGTTATTTATTTTATTTATACGAGTACACTGTAGCTATCTTCAGACACACCAGAAAGGGCATCAGATCCCATTACAGATGGTTGTGAGCCACCATGTGGTTGCTGGGAATTGAACCTAGGACCTCTGGAAGAGCAGTCAGTGCTCTTAACCACAGAGCCATCTCTCCAGCCCAGAGCCACACTTCTAACAAAAGGACCATGTTAATCTCTCTGTCAGGTAGGTTTCTGTGTATTCTAACCTGTCATGTGAGAAACATTTTTTTCCTCATCAAAGATATTTCCTGAATGCCCCCCTCATTTTTTTGATTAGCCAGTTACATTAGATTAACCATTGTGTATGTGCCTAGCTAGATGTACATAGGAAAGTCTTACAATAAGGACTCAGCATAGTGTGTGTAAGGCAGGCTGCCTCACTTTGAGATGGACCGTTGGTTTAGGGAAGAGGAACCAGAGACCAGATGCTGCTCAAATCCTCCGTCCTCAGAGTTAACCTCAAGGTTCCTGATGAGACAGATACCAACTCTAAGAAGATTCCTCAGACACCAAAAGGCTGGTGGTGAGGAACTATCTCCCATGTTCACCTTAGCTTGGTGCCTGTCCTCTTCACCTCCCTCTCTCTTTACCCCACTTAGGAATCAGGGACCTCCTGGGTGGAGGCTCCTGCCATTAGGCTGGTGAGTCTTCGGCCCGCCCTCCCAAGATTCTCGACATACAGTCACACTGTTGTTGTCTGCCTTTGTGACCATGCTGTTAGCCTTCTAATCACTTCTTACTCAAAACCAATCTTCCACAGTTTCTATTCCTGCCCTAGGAATCCCACACCTTTTAAAAATTATTCTTTCTAGGGCTGGACAGGTGGTTCAATGGTTAAGAGCGTCCAGGTCATTATAGAGGACCTTCGGTGGATAGGTTTCAAAGAGTCTCTTTACCTGAAAGTGTATTAAAACAACGAATCTTGTTAGGTTTTAGGTGGAGCAGGGTTCAAGAGGACCCTGAGGCTGATTCTTGGGGAATGAACAGTTTATTAGCAGAATTATTAATGCTCTGGACAGATGGAATGACCACAGCATGGCAGGAATTTCAAAACTGGAAACAGAGAGAGCATCAGAGGCTCTGAAGAGAGGGATCAGGCCAAGTGATGGAGGGAGCCTGGCATCGCTGAGGTTAGGAGGCTCACAGAGGGGAGGAGGGGAAGCAGGAGGTGAGACCACCAGTACTCCTTTGATGTAAACTCACTTTCTAAGGGAGAGATCCTGGCGCCTGGACTCTATAGTGCCTGGATAAGACATTATGTCTTATTGGGGAGCCTGTGGGAACCCCTGAGAGGCTGTTGTAGATACTGTGGCTCTAGAAGAAGCTAGATCACTACATTACATTCCTATAGACCTCAGGAAATTTGAATTTCCCCAGAAAAGGAGTGGGTGTGGGTGATGGGAAAGGAGGATTGGTGGGGGTGAGAGGAGCTGGGGTGAGGGTGGGGTGTCTGCTCTCTTCGCTCTCCAGGAAGGGTGTACAGCTATGCAGAGACGGTGGCTCATGACAACACCTTGACATGGAGTGCTTAGATAAGCAGTGCTCCTGCCTCCATCACTCTCTGTTCTTTATTACTTTACCCTTCCCTCAGTAGTCTATACATGGATGTGGGGATGGAGTTTCTGGATCTCTCTGTCCCTCGTGTTAAGGGGACATATTCAGTGCCACCCCCTTTTCAGCCCTCTTAATTTGGCTGTTTTAAGTGGCTTCTCCAGGACTGATCTTGACTTGATCTGACTGCAGGGGCACAGGCTAGGGCCCCATATTTTCTAACAGTGTGGTTCACTGCTTCTGAGATGGATGGCCTGAAACTCCAAGAAAACAGTTGACACCTCTGATTTGGCTTAGGGTGAGGCTTAGTTGGGGGCTCATTTGCATAACGACAATGATGAACTTTGGGGCCCTTACCTTCTGGGAATGGGGGAAGGAGAAGCATCTTCCCTACAGGTCTTACTGCTGGCCTCACTAAGTGCTGGCCCAGTATATACACACTGCTTTTGCTCAGCGCTGAGCCCCATGCTCACGGAAAGCAGAGGGGCTGGAGAGAGGGCTCAGTGGATAGCACACTGGCTGCTCTTGCCAAGGACCTGATTTCAGTTCCCAGCACCCATATCTGACAGCTCACAGTCACATGTACTGTCTCAGTACCACACCCATATGATCTCTATTTATGTGTGGGGATTTCATCCAGGAGTTTGAGTCTGTTAAGCATGAACTCTGCAACTGAAATTCACTCCTAATTTCCCTAAAGTGATTTTTGAAGCAGGGTTTCATGTAGCTCAGGCTGACCTCACACTCACTATGTAGTTGAGGATAGACCCTGAACTCCCCAGCCTTCTAACTCAGCCTCCCCAGTGCTGGGTGACAGGAGTTTGCCAGTGTGTCTGGTTTATGTGATATTGGGCTGTAACCCAGACACCTGCATGCCAGGCAATCACTCTACCCACTGAGCTACATCCCCAGACCTTCTTCAGGCTGAAAGTGTAGTTCATAGATGCTTGGTATGCATGAGGCATTAGACTCCACCCTCATACCTGAATGAATGACTGCATGCACGAATGAGTGATGCACCATGCAGAGAATGTTAAAAATCATGATATCCACTTTCCAATCATCTGTGTTCAAACCCTGGTGGTGTTGTCTTCTAGCTAGTGACAGTAGATATGTCTTTATGCTTCTTGGAACCTCAGTTTCTTTATATGGAAAAGGGGAAAACAAAGGTGCCAGAGCCCTTGGGTTAGTGTGACCGCTGAGTCTAAATCCCACCCTTGCTTTCCTCCTTGCTGAGTGACCTCAGGCAGGTTGCTGAACCTCTCTGTCCTAGTTTATCTTCTACACAGCAGTAACAGCCCATGTACATATTTTTGTGAGGACCAGGGAGGTGATGTGTGCAGAGAGCAGTGTATGCGTCAGGCACGCTCAGAACTAGAAGATGTGAGTGGGCAGCCAAGACTGAAAGGGAGACTGGGCAGAGAGAGGGCCTCAGAACACTTTTCAAAGAAAGTGAATTACTAACCATTTCTGTTGGGCTTTTATCACGTTCCCTGGGGGAAGGAGGGCTGGGGACATCACATGCTTTGCCTGTGGGATGGTCCCTGTGGGTACCTCTGCTGTACTCTACAGAGCCCTCAGTTCCTCTGCCCTCCCTCTCCTTCCTCCCTGCTTCCCTGACCTCCTTTTCCTGCCTTTCTATTCTTTCCTTTCCTTTCTCTATTTAACTTCATATTATTTTATTGTATCAAGACATGGCCTAGCATGTTAGTCCGGGCAGGGCTTGAAGTGCAGACCCTCCCACACTAGCCTCCTTGCCTGGGATCCAGCTCTTGACATTCTTTTACAAAACTGATTCTACTGGTGACAGGGGAATGGTTAATTCAAGAAGTGGCCCTGAGTTCTTCATTTGAATGATGACCTTAAAAAAAAAATCCAAAACTGGGGCTCTGGGGGTGCTTGGCTGGTAAAATGCTGTGACAAAATGCCTTTGTAAGAGCATTGAAAAGGAGGGCTTATTCTGATTCACAGTTTGAGGGTCCAGTCTGTCACTGTGGGGGTGTCCTGGTGGCAGGACATCCACAGTCAGGACCAGAGAGTGAATACTGGTGCTCAGCTTGTTTTCTCCTCCTCCACACAGTCCAGGATGCCAGCCTAGTGCTGAGGCAGGCGAGTAGGGGATAGCCTAACGACTGGAACTCCACTTGGTGTGGGCTGTGCCCACACCTAGAAACGGTTGCAACCTGGAAGCTCCTGGAGGCTGCTTCAACAGTGAGAGAACCCACTCCCTTTAGCAGACCCTGATAGGGCCAGTTTCTATTCACAAACACAATCCTGGAAGTATGGTTGGTGTGTTTTTGCCAAGGTAGTCTTTTATTTTTATAATTTGTTTATTTTTATTTTATTTTTTTTATTGGTGTTCTGCGTACATAAATGTCTGTGTAAGGGTGTCAGATTCCCTGGGACTGGAGTTACAGATAGTTGTGAGCCACCATGTAGCTGTTGGGAGTTGAACCAGGGTCCTTTGGAAGAACAGCCAGTGCTCTTAACTGCTGAGCCATCTCTCCATTCTTGTCAAGGTAGTCTTACAGCTTTGTTCTGAGTGAAGTTTGCAAACCGGTGTGGACTTTTATTTCATCCTCTGATAAGAGGCCCAGAGCCAGAGTCAAGCAGTGGGCCCGCACAC
This sequence comes from Uromys caudimaculatus, assembly GCA_028551405.1. Taxonomy (NCBI): domain Eukaryota; kingdom Metazoa; phylum Chordata; class Mammalia; order Rodentia; family Muridae; genus Uromys; species Uromys caudimaculatus. Next base: position 37,767,166 of record CM052709.1, on the reverse strand, counting down.
CTTTTTTAATCCCAGCACTTAGGAGGCAGAGGCAGGTGGATCTCTGAATTTGAGGCCATCCTGGTCTACACAGTGAGTTCCAGGGTAGTTAAGGCTACACAGAAAAACCTTGTCTAGCCGGGCAGTGGTGGCGCACGCCTTTAATCCCAGCACTTGGGAGGCAGAGGCAGGCGGATTTCTGAGTTTGAGGCCAGCCTGGTCTACAGAGTGAATTCCAGGACAGCCAGGGCTACACAAAGAAACCCTGTCTCGAAAAAAAACCATAAAAGAAAAAAGAACCTGGTGAAAAACACCTGGCTGATGGCAGCCACCAGTGACGGGGCCTCCCACAGTGGGTGTGTCTTCCAACCAGAGTTAGTGGAATCTATAATAGTCCACAGACATGCCCAGTCTCCCAAGTGATTCCAGATTCCCAGTGCCCAAGTGAAACTGCTGGTGCAGGCCTTGGGGCTGCTGGCCGGGCTCCTGACCTGAGGCTGACACCTGAGGAGCTTCCTTAGCCTGCACCTGCACATGCATGCACATGTGCACGCTCATGCACGGACACACACATACGCAAGATTTTCCTCGAGACCATGTCTGAGTGCACACACGTGTGTTCACACAACACATTTCAGCATAGGTTTGGACTATTCCATAGCAAAGTTTACTAATTATGATGCTATAGCACTCTAAGGGCTGAGGCAGGAGCATCTGGGATACATTGAAAGACATTTTTTTTTTTTTTCTCCTCAAACCAAGCCAAAGAGCAGCCCCTAAACAAATGCCTCAAAGCCAAGAGTGGAGATGCGTGTGCACCACAGCAGCACATTAGAAGTAGAGGCAGGAAGGAGGGCAGAGTTTGAGAATCCTGCTCTCTGCGTTTTTGTTTTTGATTTTGTTTTTTTTCCAGACAGGGCTTCTCTATGTAGCCCTGGCTGTTCTGGAACTCCCTCTGTAGATCAGATCTGCCTGTCTCTGCCTCCCAAGTGCAGGGACTAAAAGCAGATGCCACTGTGCCCAACTTGAACCCTGTAAGAACAAAACTAAACAAAAAGCTAAACTGTATCAGAATTGTTATGCATCTGCCATTTTGGTACTTGGGAGCTGGAGGCTGGGTCATCAGGAATTTGAGGTTGTCTTTGGCTACACAGTGAGTTGGAGGCTAGCCTGGGTTACAGGAGACCCTGGACTCAACAATCAAAACTCTAAATAAAACTGTTTCTGTGGGCAAGTGAGAAACTGTAAAAATAAGTGACATTTTAAAAATTCTGACACCTTCTCTGGCTTCTGTAGGCAGGACACCCACACAATAACCACATGTATAAAAATAAATAAAAAATTAAAACAAAGAAACAAACCAAAAACAAAACAAAACAAAACAAAACCATGGCACTCCTCTGTAGTACACAGTGATAGTTAGGCCTTTGGGTCTTTAGTTTTAGGGACATTTTTAATTTTTTTCTCCCAGACTTTGTGAACTTTGATGAGTTGAGAGTATGGCGGGGAAGATGGTACAAACAGGCCACAGAAATGCCTTGTGGTCAATGTTCTTTTTTGAGAAGCACAGAGGACTGGCCCAAGGGCCCACACACAGGATGTGGCCATAGTTTCTCGTGGGATGGCGCTGACCTCTCCCACACCTGGGCTCCAATTCTAACCCTATCCAGAGCTGTGTGGTGAGAGAGAAAAGGCGCAACTCTGCGAATCACCAGCTCAACTGTCAAAAGTTGCTCACTGGGAGAATGGTGACGGCCTTCTACAGTCTTAGAGGCAGGTTCCTGAGTAATGATGGGTTTCCAGAAATCCCCCGTATCTGTTTTTCTCTCTCGCTTCCTTGTCCACCTTGCTCTGACTCGGCTTCCGTTCCCTTCTGTCCTAGGTGGCTACAGCCAGAGTCATTTGAGGGAACCTCAGCAGAGGGGCTGCCTGTGGCCATTCTGTGGGGATTGTCTTGATAGGTGGTTGGTGCAGAGGGTCTCAGACCACTGTGGGCAGCTCTACCCCCACAGGTAGGGCTGTATAAAAGAGCTAGCTGAACTCAGGAGGCAGGGCAGTGGGTCTCTGTGAGTTCAAGGTCAGCTTGGTGTACTTAGTGAATTGTATGACAGCCAGGGCTACATAGAGAAACCCTGTCTCAAACAATAGCAACAGCAGCAGCAGCAGCAGCAGCAGCAGCAACAGCAGCAGCAGCAGCAACAGCAACAGCAGCAACAACAACAACAACAAACCAACAATTGTTTGAGCACAGAGCCAGCAAGCCAGCTGCTTAGCAGCCTTTCTGTGTGGTCCTGCATCAGTTTCTACAGGGTTCCTGCTCTCAATGGTGGACTGCGAACTGAGACTATAAACTCAAAACAAAAAACAAAAACCAAAAAACAAAAAAACCCCATGGTGTTTATGACAGCAGCAGAAGCCAAGTGAGAACAACCCTCTTCCCTTCCAGACAAGATCTCTAGTGGTCCAGGCTGTTCTTCTACTCTCTATGTAGCCCAGGCTGGTCCTCTACTCTCTACGTAGCCCAGGGTGGACCTTGAATGCCTGCACCTCCTGTCTATATCTTCCAAGTTCTGGACGACAGATGTGTGCCAACCTACTGGGCTTTAGATGTGGCTTCTGAGGGAAGGGATAGGTGATTTTTTTCCTCCAAGGCTCTGTCTGTGTGACAGTTTTGCACTGCTTTGGGGAGAAGCTGTTCAAACCTTGTTTGGAGAGTTGTTACACTTTAGTCAGTGCCCAGACCTCAACCTGGGAAACTGAAGCAGCTGAAGCTAAGGCCCTATAGTTTGGGAGAAAGGAAATTTAAAGCCATAGTATGGGAAGGTCCTGCTTGTGCTGAGGCAGGTCTTCCTCCACCCCTCCCCCTTTCCCTCTCCCTCAAATAATACGTGACAGTATATATTTTAAATTTTCGATCACTTTCCAACCTCTTCCTCCTGATCTCTTTCCCTAAAGCAGAGGAGGGGAAAAAGGAGTCCAGTTCCTTTAACACTTAAAAAACAATTTAGGGCTGGTGAGGAGCTCAGTGGAGGAGGTGCTTGCTGCTAAGCTGGGAGACTTGAGCATCCCTGATGCTTGCATGGTGGGAGGATAGAACTGAGTCTCACAAGCTATTCTCTGGCCTTCTAGTTAGCCAAGGCATGCAGTGCCTGTCAAAGCCAGAAGAGGTGGGAGTTCAGGGAGTTGTAGGCCACTTGGTGAGTATTGGGTCCTCCACAACAGCAGTCCACCCTGTTAATGGCTGAGCTGTCTCCCCAGCCTCTGAAGCTACCTATTACCTCAGTATGGTAAAGGCTTTCTTCTAAGAAGCTATAAACAGAACTAACCCAACAATAGCAAAGCAGACATAATCTGCTGTTAGACTGCTCAGGTTCACTGAAAAGGCTTGCGAGGTGAAGGGCTCTTTATGCCTGGGTGGGCTGAAGAAAGATACTTAATCACCTGCTGAGGACATGCTATGATCAACAAGCGTGTGCTGGAGTGACAGGAAAGATGAAGTACAGTGGAGAGATGGAAGAGATGGAAGTTGAGGTGTTTGTACGCCAGAGAAAGGTAGAACTGGAGACTCGATGGTGGTGAGGGATAGGCAGATAAGAGGAGACCATGGTGAGGTGTTGGCTCTGGCTGCTGCCAAGGGCTATGTCTGGGTCTGTGGTGCTGCTGTAGCTGGATCTGTGTTGTTGTCTGTGGCTCGAGTTACCACCAAAGGCCAAGCAGATGTCTGTGGTCTGGGCTGCCACGAGAGGCCGTGTGGATAGCTGAGAGCTATTCTGCCATGGGTGGGGGGTCATGCTGATCTGAGTGGCCTGTGCTGCCACCAGAGGTCATGGGGATGGATGCTGCTGAGGGGTCATGTCTGGCTCTGTGGCTCTATGGCATCTGGGGTCTATGTTGATGTACCAGGCCCATGCTGTTACCAAGGGCTATGTAGATGTCCCTGGTCTGGACTGCTGCCTGAAGCATTGTGCTTGCTCTACCCCTTGCTGGTCACCACACTCAGGAGAACTGACTTTGCCCCTCACCTTGGCAGCACAGTAAAGTTGACCCTGATGTCTGGAGATTGGGTGAGCCTGCCTAAAGGCTTGAGCTAGAGAGAGCTGGCCTTGCCTATAGTCTGCTGTGGGGTGGCTTGGGAAAGGGAGAGATCCCCTGCCTTGCTCCTTGCCACATGTAGCAGGTAGGAGAGATGGCCCTCAGGTCATGAGAGTGGGTGAGCTATCCCTGCCTTTCACTGGTTGCAGCACTTGGGAGAGCAGACCTTGCACCCCACCTGGGTAGCACAGAAGAACTGACCTTGTTGGCAAGGGTGTGGGTGAACCAGCCCAGAAGATGAGAGAGCAGGAGAGTTGGCCTTGCCTCTCACTGGCTGGCACTGGGTGAGTTTGCTGGGGCAGTGCCAGAGAGCTTGCCCTAGTGCAAGAGAGCTGCTGGGCTGGCCAATTCAGCTACCACCCAGACCAGATCCAGGCCTTTGAGTTGGTCCACTTCAACATCTACCCTGTCTATGGAGTGCTGGAGTGTGTGAAGGGGCCAGTCCTGCAGATCTAAAGCTGCAGGACCTCCATGACACAGGGCAACAACAGGATATCTGAGAGAAGCTCGGGTGAGGATTCAGTATTGATGGTGAAGCAAAAGCCAGAGGCCTTGAATCGGACCCATGACTCATTGCAGTGAACATTTGCAAGTAAAGGAGGGTGGACAGAAGTGTGCGCTGGATGGCACACTGTGACACACTGGGGCTTCTGCAACAAGTTAGTTTTCTTCTATCTTATTTTCTTTTGGGGGGACATTGCAAGGACAGAGATACAAAGGGATGGGAAGATGCGTGATGTGAAAATACAAAGAACCAATAAAAAGTAAAAAGTAAAAAAAGTGAAAACAGATCCCCCCCCCCCCCCGACTCAAGGTCAGTGGGATGTTTTGTTACTTGAGGAGTCTGCACCTCCCCCACGGGGGGATCTCTGTGACCATCACAGTCAGCAGAGAGATGATCCATGAGAGGCAGGAAGGGAATTGGCTTCCACATGACTAAGTAGCTGGTGTTGGTTCACACTCTGGGAGTCTGACACCGAGTGGTTTATTTCAGGCACATTTCAGCACAGCACATCTTGGTGAAAACTTCCTGGTAACAATGAACTCAAACGTGTGTGCACAGTAAAGCACACATAAATCTCCTGGAGGAGCAAAGTAAGTAAAGATCAGACATGGCTATACCAAACTTTTGTAAAGCGCATGCGAGTCCTCCTTTAAAAAGCTGTAGATGGACTGAGAAAAACAAGCTCACAATAAGGGTCTGGGAGAATGACCAGATGTGGTCTTGGCCATGCAGCACAAAGTCAACAAGTTATTAATCATGGCGGTTTCCAGTTGTCTGCTGGGAAAACAGGTTGTGAGTGCCTTCCTTTGAAAGAAAAACCCTGTGTGTTTATCTGTGGGCACAAGGACCTCATGCCTCCTGCACTGGTGAATTGTGTTGCTTGCAGGACAGTAGGGGATGAAAGTCCAATGAGGGAATGAAAAGCAAACAATATGGAGTATTAGGAGCATCACAGCAAATGGCCACTAGGAATTTTGGGAGGCCCCTGGGTAACTTTTCCTGAAAAAACCAAAAACAAAACAAAACAAAACCCAAACCTCTGTTCGTCCCATATAAGGATCTGACCACAAATAGAAGAAACATCCCACCCAAATCCAACTTGATGAACTAATTGAGCTGCTGGGATTATTTAAAGGAGCACAGATGGCTTAATAGCTCCTGTCAGCAAGTCCGTCTCAGCTGCACGATGAGCACACTTGGAGCTTCCTGAAGGACTTTCCAAGATCTTGATCATACTGCTTATATAACTCAGGGTGGTGGTGGTGGTGGCTTGTGAATCCTCTAAGTTTCAGGGACTAAGACTTGTGAGTTATTTATTGTTTACTTCCTGAGTCTTAACAACTTCCTTCCCAGATGGAATGTTTCCATTCAGGAAAAATTTCTCTACAACATCCAGATGATGAGCTAGCTACCTGGGTGTCCCAAGTTCAGTGTAAGCCACTCTGGAGTATGAAGGCCTTTTAGTAAATTCCCAACCTTCCCAACTGCTGCCTTCCTGGCTCTGTCCGTGTGTGTGTGTGTGTGTGTGTGTGTGTGTGTGTGTGTGTGTGTGTGTGTCCATGTGACTCCTATGCAGAGCCCAGAAGTCCATGTTAGATGTCTTTCTCTATTGCTGCCCAGAAGTCCATGTTAGATGTCTTTCTCTATTGCTCTCCTCATTGTTTCTCTGGGACAGGGTCTCTCCTGAGCCTGGAACCCACTGATCAGCTGTTTCCATTTCCAGTCCTGGGACTGCAGACACACTGGCCTACTTAGCTTTTTATGTAGCACTGGGGATATGAACTTAGGACTTCCTGCTTCCATAGCAAGCATTCTTAGTCATTGAGGCTTATCCCCAGCCTCTTATAAGTTAATTGTGATACCTCGTCCCCACTCCTGTCATTCTGCTTCTGCCTCATCTCTTCAGAAATGCTTGTGCATGTGGCTATCAGTAACTCAACACAACATTTCTAATGATTGATAAAGAAACTATAAACTGTTTGATATTTCTTTTTCTTTTGGGAGGTGAAGCCAAGTACTTCCTTTTCTAAAAAAAAAATTTATTTATTTTATTTATATACTGTAGCTGTCTTCAGACACACCAGAGGAGGGCATCAGATTCCATTACAGATGGTTGTGAGCCACCATGTGGGTGCTAGGAATTGAACTCAGTACTTCTGGAAGAGCAGTCAGTGCTCTTAACCACTGAGCCATCTCTACAGCCCCTAAGTTCTTCCTTTTGATGTGGCTGACTTAGTGACTTCTTTCTTTTTTTATTTCTTTTTTCCTTCTCGCTCCGGCCCCGCTCACTCAGTCTGCTTGCTCTGACAGCATTAGAGCTCATTGATGTTGCATTGGAGGTGAGACTGTGGACGCCCTCTCACATACATATGCACAAACATATGCACACACACATGAATATACACACATGTACATATACATGTTGCGTGTAATTATTAAAAAACAATCCATCCTATTGTTGGCTTGGCCCTGGTCAGTGGTCTTGGTCTGTTCCCAGCCCGGTACTTAGCTGGAGCTGAGACCAGATGTTTCTCCTTGCCAACGCCTCTCCCACCAATGCTGGCTCTGCCTCTCCGGAGCTCCAAGAAAGCTCTCTGGGTCCCCGTGCCCTGCTGTGGTTACCTTTCCACTGCAGCTCAGTCCTTGCCCAATCTTCCCATCCCAAAGCCTGGCCAAATTCCGCCTCAGCTATGTTCTTTCTGTCTGGCCCACCTGAGTCGCCACGAAATGGAAAACACCAGACATCTTAGTTTAGAATCAACAGATAACACAACGGCTAGGTGTGGAATCTATTGTCCTAAACTCATCAATTATTCTATGTTAAAAATCTTCTAGTGGCAGATTTTGGTGGATTCCACAAGGCCAGTCTCCTGGCCCAGTGATTGGCTTCTTGTCGTCTTTATTATCCAATCAATTGATTAGGGAAAATTCCGATACATCTGCACACAGACACATGCATGCATGCACACACACATGCATGCAGTGCACACACACATGCATGCAGTGCACACACATGCATGCATGCGTTCATGCATACATACATGCACACATGCACACATACACACATGCACATTTAGGCACATACATGCACACACACAGGAGTGATAGAGCAGATCTAGGCTCCTTCTAGGGAAACCCAGCCACCACTTTTGTATCAGCCCACCATATGAACAGGCAGCAGAGTGAGGGCACACCCCTTGGTTAACCACCTCCTCCTCTTTGTCTTTCCTCCACCTTCATCTCTGCCTCCCTCATCTCTTCCTTCTCCATCTCCCTATCTTCTTCTCCTTCCATTTCTCCTCCATTTCTTTCCCCTCCTCCCTCTCCTTCCTTTCCTCATTCTCCCTCTCTTCTCCATCTTATTTTTTTCTCTGTCTCCTCCCTCATCTCCCTCTCTTCTTCCTGCTTCTCCTTCATCTCTCCCTCCTTCTCTGCTTTGTCTATAACCACATATCAGGTGTCCCCTTCAGTCATGCTCCATTTCACTCTTTGAGGATAGGTCTCACTAGCCTGAGGCTCATCAGCTCTGGTGGCTGACTGGCCAAGGAGACACTGTCTTCCTGTCTTGGCCTCCCTGGAGCTCTGATTGTCTATGCTGCACCAGGTTTTTGTGTGGGCTCTGGGGACAGATCTGAATACTCAAGGGGCAGCCATGTTCCCTATTGTCATTTCCATATGTCTTCACTGCTGCTTGTTGCTCCTCTGCATTCCACAAATGCAGAACCCTTATCTATCTCGGGCACTGTCAGTTTCTAGCATCTTGAAGACACCTGTCCTGTCCCTGTCTCCTGAGTCTGGGATTAGAGGCATGTTCTACTATGCCTGGCTTCAAAAAATATTTTTGAATGACTATATATGTGCACATTTCTGTTCCTTGTGAGGTTGTGTGTTCATGACCTATCACTGTGATAAACACCATGGCCCATGCACTGTATAAAAAGAAAGGCTTATTGGCTTTTTTTTGTTTTGTTTTGTTTTTCGAGACAGGGTTTCTCTGTATAGCCCTGGCTGTCCTGGAACTCACTCTGTAGACCAGGCTGGCCTCGAACTCAGAAATCCGCCTGCTTCTGCCTCCCAAGTGCTAGGATTAAAGGCATGCACCACCACTGCCTGGCCGACTTACTGACTATGATGGTGAGGTGAAAACATGGTGGCGGAAGCAGGAAGCTGAGAGCAGAGACAGCAAGCTGGGGATGGCACATGGCTCTGACCCCCAGAGCCTACTCTGGTGACATACTTCTTCCATCCAAGCTGTGTCTCCTAAACCTACCCAAACAGTGCCACTAACTTAGGACTAGACTGGGGGTGGGGGCATTTTCATTTAAACCACTAGGTATTGGGAAGTCTTTCCAAATTGCAGACATAAAGAATTGAACTGATTTATATAAGCTCATAAGATGACGAATGCTTGCAGTCAAAAACCCAACCAACCACTACCACGACCCTCCCACAAACTTCCACAAAAACAAAATAAACCAACAGCAAACCCCTTGCTAGGTATGTGAGTTTCTTCTCCCTTAGCCATGACACAATACCTCACATTGATGAGCCATCACTCCTGGTCTAGAGTGTAGAGTGGTTTTAACATCAGAAAACCACAAAAACAGTTTGTTTATGTTTATTATTTTATTTATTAGTGACAAAGAAGGGACTCAGGACTTTCATATGGGGGCAAGCACTCTCTCACCCTGTTTAAAATTCCCAGGCAACTCTTTTAATGGGAGAGGAAGGGGTCTGAGGATCATGGATTGGCCCTGAGCCTAGAGACTTCAGGCTGTGCTCAGAAATTAGCATAGCCATGTGATTGAGTTCTTGGAGGGCTCATTAGGCATGAAGGTGGCAATCTTTTTTTTTTTTTTTTTAATGAATTGTAATTTTCTGCAGATATGTGTTTTGCCTGCATGACTGTCTGTGCACCATATGCATGTCTAGTGACTGCAGAGGCCAGAAGAAGGTGTCAAATCCCCTGGGACTGGAGGTTCAGCTGGTTGTGAGCTACCATGTCAGTGCTGGGAATTGAACCCAGGTCCTCTGCAAGAGTATTTGGTGCTCTCCAGCATTTAACAAAAGTTTATTCTCGTGGCCTAAAGGGATTTCCCCAAGAAGAAACAGCTCAGTAAGCAGATTGGTACAAATAGGCACAGGTTGGTATTTGTAGATGAAGAATGACGTCCTTTATGTGATGGGTTTTCCCCTGGGGACAAAAGACAGATGCGGTCCATACATATAGGAAGGAGAGAAATGAGGTGGCCAACAGATTTTATGGATTAAGTGGGAGAACTTGCCATTTCTTTTTTATTAATTAATTGTGTGTGTGTGTGTGTGTGTGTGTGTGTGTGTGTGTGTGTGTGTATGCATCCCCGTGCATCCCTGTGCATGTGGAGATCAGAGGATAACTTGTAGGTTCCCTTCTGCCCCATGAATTCTGGGCACAGAGCTCAGACTTGACATGCTTGGTGACAAGCGTCTTTTTTTTTTTTTTTTTTTTAATGCTCAAACACAGCCGTACTTTTATTAACAAGAACAGAGTAATCTGATCACAGGAAATACAGGTGTGAAACAAATGATATCTTGGGTGACAGAATACTAAGCATGGGGAGGCACCCATGTGTGTCTCACAACTGTTGAGTGTGAAAGTGGCCTGCTAGCAATGAAAGACAAGAGCAACACTTACACCACTAAATGACTGCAGACCACATTAGGTGACAAGCGTCTTGACCCTCCCAGCCTTCTCATTTCCTGAGTCCTTAGTTCCCCATGCAGGTTTTATTAGTTTTTATTTCCCCGGGGATTCCTTTCTGAGGAGCCCACCCAGACTGATGTGTTGGTGACACTGTTTGGGTAGGTTTAGGAGACACAGCCTGGATGGAAGAAGTATGTCACCGGCGTAGGCTCTGGGGGTCAGAGCTATGTGTCATCCCCAGCTTGCTGTCTCTGCTCTCAGCAACCAGTGTTCTTAATTGCTGTGCCATGTCTACAGTCCCAACAGATGAGATGCTTGTGTGATCAGGCTCATCCCTGTTCTGTCTATAAGAAATAACCTGCTGTGGTAGCACACGCCTGTCATCCCAAGACTCGGGGGGTTCAGCCTCAGCTACATAGGAGATTCAAGACCAGCCTGGGCTACATGAGACTGTCTAAAAAGAAATCTGATGTTCTTTATTTTTTTTTACTTTCAGCTCTGGCCAAAAGTGAGCCAGTCAGTACTATCTCTCTCTACTTTTTCCAATTTTCTCTCAGTTTGGCTTTTTGTGAGACTTCATGACATGTCAAGCCTCCTCTGGGCAAAAAAGACAAAACTGACCATGTATCTCTCAAAGGAAAGAGTTCGGTAGCCAGGCATGGTGGTATACACCGGCCATCCTAGCACTCAGGAGGTAGTTGCAGGAGGATCAGAAATTCAAGGTCATCCTTGGCCAACTACACAGTGAGTTAGAGGCCAGCCTAGGCTACAAGTGACCGTGTCTCTCAAAAAAAAAAAAAAAAAAAAAAAGTCCAAGACTTATGAACTGAGAGGAATTTGGGCAAATGTCAAAGGAATGAATAAAGCAAGAGAGACTGTGTGGGGCCTGCATCTCTTCCCAGTAATTTGTATTTATTTTTAAAATTTAAATTTTTTGTCTGATTTTTTTGTTTTTTGAGACAGAATTTCTCTGTGTAGCCCTGGCTGTCCTGGAACTCACTCTGTAGACAAGACAGGCCTCAGACTTACAGTGATCCACCTGCCTCTGCCTCTGGAGTTCTGGGATTAAAGATGCATGCCACAACCATGCAGCTGAAAATTTAATTTTAAAAATAGTTTAGATTACTCGCGTCTGGCCACCAGCTCGGAGCTTCTCTGCGCCCTGCGGGCTGGCATCAGTCCCAAGGCGAGCGGGGCAGGTCTACTAGCCGAGTCCGCGGCAGCGCGTCTCGCAGCGAGAATTGAGAGGACCACTCGGCAAGAGATAGGCCCAGGAAAACGAAGAAATGGAGCAGCTCCTGCAGAACGGACAGGAAGACCGCCCTGTGGGAGGAGGTGCGGGCCACCAGCCTGCTGCAAACAACCACAGCCACAGCCATAACCACAACCACCACCGAAGAGAACAGGCTCACCAACTTGCCCCTAACTTGCGATGGACCAATCCTAACAGGCAGATTAATGATGGGTTGGGTGGGGATGGAGATGGTAGGGAAAAATGTTCATGGAGGAGATGAGAGAAATCCGGAGAAGCTTAGGGAGCTACAGTTGAGGAATTGTCTGCGTATTCTTACGGGGGTGGGGGGGCTCTCTAGTCACCATGATCATCATGATGAATTCTGCCTTATGTCTTGACTTCGGTCATTTCCCCTGAGAGTCATACTGTGATTCCCGCTCTAGTCCTTTCCCTTGCATTTTCCTGACATGCCTTTAATGACCTGGTGAGCCTTGTGTTATTTCCATGTGCCAGGTGGGGCTTGTGTTGCCAGCTTCTAATTGGAGATTGCCTTCCCACTCGGTGTGAGTTTCTGTCAGCAGTACAGTGTTGCCCATTTACATGGAAAAAATGTAAAGTCAATAAAGCAACTGAAAAGCAAAAAAAAAAAAAAAAAAAGTTTGGATTTACAGGCCCAATAGCATTCATAATTTGTTCTCTGAGGTAGGTTAACTTAATGCTGCTTGTATTCTAATGCTAACCTGGGTCCCCTAAAACTGTTTTCATGATTGGTCCACACTTAAGACACTGAGGGACTCTGCCCCTAGTTAGTTCTGATTGGTAAATAGAGATGCCAGCAGCCAATAGTTGGGGAGAAGAGACATAGGTGGAATTTAGGTTTCCCAGGCTTGGGACCACGGGGAAGAAGGGAGAGAAAGAGAACCTCCATGCCTTAGGAGAGTGTAGAGGAGAGGAAGGAGAGAGCCTCCATGTAAAAGGGGCAAGGGAATGTGGCCCAGAGGGACTGGGTCAAGAGCAGCCAAGATAGAACACAGAAATTAGTAAGTAGTGACTCGGAGTTATCGGTGGGAGGCAGATTCTAACAGCATGGAAGGTGGGCAGTTGCCCAGCTACTTAAGTTGTGCAGCTTAAGACGTATTAAAATATAAGGCTGTGTGCGTCTTTCATTCAGGAACATAAATGGCCCACCCCAACATCTCCCCTGTGAACTGCCAGAGCATGTGAAGGGCAGGTCCTGGGGATCTAAAGCTGCAGGATCTCCATGACACAGGGCAACAACAGGATGTCTGAGAGGAGTTCCAGAGAGGATCCAGTATTGATATTGTAGCAGAAGCCTGAGGCCTCAAACCAGACCAATGGCGCACTGTAGTGAACGTTTGCAAGTAAAGCTGTTTAGGTGAAAGGGGTACTGAGTGGCACGCTGCAGCTTACACAATGAGATGCTTTTAATTTTTATTTTTACTATTTATTTACCTTGTTTTTGTTTTCTTTTGGTGAGGGAGGTTGCAAGGGCAGAGGGCAGATATGGAGGGGCAGGGAGATGAGTGGGATTGGGGTGCATGATGTGAAACTCACAAAGAATCAATTTAAAAAAGTTAAAAAGATACACTACTTACATAAAAAGAAAATAATAATGTTGACCATGTGAGGTGCCTGAATACCTCCACCGACTTCCTCAGAGCAGGGTTTGTGTCACCATCAAGCCATGGAGAGCTGTGGGCTGTCCTAGCTCTCCTGCTGCTCACAGGGAGACAGAGACATGGATGTTAGCATTCTGTCTAAACTCCACCCCACAGTTACCTGGCAACAGACAGTAGGCCTGGCCCACTATAAAAGGGGCTGCTTGCCCCCTCCTCTCTCTCTTGCCTCTCTCTCTTGCCCTCTTGCTCCCCTCTCTCCCCATTTCCTTCCCCCCTCTCCACGAGGTCAGGGCCGGCTTCTATTTCTCTACTCTCTCCCTCTCTCTGCCTTTCTCTGCCTCTACTACCCTCTTAGCTGCTCTCCCCATGCCCTGAATAAACTCTGTTCTATACTATACCGTGGTGTGACTGGTCCCTCAGGGGAAGGGATGCCTTGGCATGGGCCCGCTGAGACACCCCTTCCCCTATACCTGACTACACACCCATAGAACATATTCTTATATCTCTTTATCTTTTTATTAACACATCAGTGGACACACCCTTGGATTCCCTGGGGGCTCATCAGCCACAAACAAAGTCCAGGAAGGTGATTAAGGTGAACTGTTAAGTTCTTTAGAGTATTCCCAAGAGGTTTCACAGGAAGGGCCAAGCTGAAGCTCCCTCCCTTATAGGAGGAGGACCTAGAAGCTCGATGGAATCCCTGAGATGCTAGCCTGTCAGTCCTCCCGGACTTCCCTCAGGCTGTGTGGGATTCTGCCCTCCCTGCATGCAGGCCTCAGGGTTCGAGAGAATGCGTGGAGGGCACAGGGCTCTTCTGTACGGCAGTAGGAGGTATCCATGCTGGGCGGGCCTTTACAGTGACCAGTCTCTCTTGTCATCACACTCCACTCAAGCTCTGTACATAAACCCCTACACATCCATGGTTCCCCAGGCTGGACCCTGGTGAAATTGCAATAGAGTCTGTTGTGAGAGGTCTGTATGGGTACTTTGAACTTTTGTGTAGGGAAAGCATCCCCGTAATGCATGTGCTCTGAATACACTTGGTATTTATTTCTAATTGGTCTGAAGTCTCAGGAGTGGGCGTAATGTCTAGCCTCATCTTGATGAAGCTTCAGACCATGTGACTCCTTACAGTGTGTGTGTGTGTAGTAGTTAATTTTCTCCTTGCTGTGACAGATTACCTGACATAGCAACTTAACAGTGGGAGGGTTTATTCAGGCTCATAGCTAGAGGCTATAGTCCATCATGGTGAGGGTGGCCAGGCAGCAGGAGCTGGATGGAGGCCACTGGTCACATCACATCTGCAATTAGAGAACAAAGAGATGAATGTTGGTGCTCAGCTCACCCTCCCAGCCCAGGACCCCAACCTGGCTCACCCTCCCAGCCCAGGACCCCAGCCTGGCTCACCCTCCCAGCCCAGGACCCCAACCTGGCTCACCCTCCCAGCCCAGGACCCCAGCACAGGGATAGTTGGCACAGGAAGGGTCTTGCCTCTTAGACACACACAGACATATAAATAGATATTAAAATAATGTTTTAAAAAGTTCGAATCTGAAGGGAGATGGAGGAGGCCTGCATCTGAAAGACAGGGAAGACACAGGGTGGAATGAGAGAAGTGGAAATGGTGGTTGGGATTTATTGTGTGTATGAGATAAGAAAAATAGTCAGAGATGTGTTTCCAGTGACTCCATACTCAGTTGACAATGACAGTCCATCTGATAATTTCTTTTAAATTTAATTTTTAATTTCAAATTTTTTTCAAGACAAGGTTTTTCTGTGTAGCCCTGGCTATCTTGGAACTCACAGAGACCCATCTACTTCTGCCTCCTGAGTCCTGGGATTAAAGGCGTGCGCCACCACACCTGACTCTCAGATGCTTCTTTCTTCTAGCAGGTGACCCATATCAAAGTATCCATCCGTGACCAGATACCCCTTCTCTAGAATACTTGTACACACTGGCTTATGTCTGTGTGGCTCCCCTTTGACCTGTGTCCAGTTTGTTTGTGCTGAGATGCCACTGTCTAAGAGCCTCTATCTAGAAGCCAGCTGGGCTCAGTAGAGAACCCAGAAGAGACTTATACCATATAGAGACTGGTCCAGGCTTTACAGGGCCAACGGGAAGTGGACATGGGTTAAGTATGTCTGGTGTACAAGTAGTGTGGGACAAGAAGAAATTGAGAAACACAAAGCCCAAGTGGGGCTCAGAGTGTTTTCCCCTAAATAATTTCCTTGGTGTGTTGAGTAGGTCTTAACATCAATTTGACATAGGCTAGAGTCACTTGAGAAGAGACTCTATTGAGAAAATGCCTCCATCAGATTGGCCTGTGGTACATTTTCTTGAGTAATGGTTAATGGGGAGCAATCCAGTAAACAGTACCTCTTCATGGCCTCTTATCAGCTCCTGCATCCAGCTTCCAGCCCTGCTTGAGTTCCTGTCTTCACTTCCCTGGATGAAAGGCTGCAAGCTGTAAGCTGAAATAAACCCTTTTCAATCCAAGGTGCTTTTGATGACTGTACTTATCAAAGCAATAGAAATCTAGTACACTTGGCCAAGTTCTTATTAGGATTAGAGCGAGCAGATGTGAGTGCTTCCGGTTTTCCCTGAGATGGATAGGTGGCGTTGGATGCACCTATACCGTTGTTATAGGGATG
Organism: Uromys caudimaculatus; assembly: GCA_028551405.1. NCBI lineage: Eukaryota > Metazoa > Chordata > Mammalia > Rodentia > Muridae > Uromys > Uromys caudimaculatus. The sequence goes on along the minus strand of CM052709.1, from coordinate 37,751,381 downwards.
TGTGTGTGTGTGTGTGTGTGAGAGAGAGAGAGAGAGAGAGAGAGAGAGAGAACGCTATCCCACAGGGTACAGTTACAAGGGTGTGGTTAGTAGAGGGAGATATTTAAAATCGATTGCATTGAGGAACTGGGAAGAGGCAGACAACAAAACTCTCCCCATTTTGACTCAAATTTACTTCTAGTCTGTGAAAGTCAGAAACTTAGAGGCCCCACTCTATATATAGTGAGTGTTGGGCTTCTTCTCCACTCCCAAGAGAAAACTCAGCAGTAGATGGGGTGGCTTTTAACTCAATTCTGTTTTAACTACATGTATTCAGTGTCAGATGCCATAGGTGGAGGGCTCTGTACCTCGAGACTGTCCCTCAAATTTCCTATGCCACCCTAAGCTCCCAGGTTGGATTTCGTTGGAGAAGTGGCACACAGGACTCAGAAACACCAGCGTTATTGCTCAATTGTGGAAGATGTTATCAGATGAAGAGATGGCATGGGCCACTTTTCTCATAGTGGTGACAAGATGCCTGTCTAAAGCAACTCAAGGAAGTGTTGATGTTGGGTCATGGTGTGAGGGGACAGAGTCCATCATGGAGGGAATGATACGGCAGGAGCATGTGCTACCTGGTCATAAAGAATCCACAGTGACAAAGCACAGGGATAAATGCTTGGCTTGTTTTTTCTTTTCTTTTTTCTTTAGTCTGGAACCCCAGCCCATGTAAAAGTGCCCTGAGAGGATGAGGAGGTGGAGGTGGAAGAGGAGATGGAGGAGGAGATGGAGGAGGAGATGGAGGAGGAAATGGAGGAGGAGATGGAGGAGGAGATGGGGGAGGAGATGGAGGAAGAGATGGAGGAGGAGATGGAGGAGGAGATAGAGGAGGAGATGGAGGAGGAGGAGATAGAGGTGATGGAGGAAGAGGAAGAGATGGACAAGGAGCAAAAGGAAGAAAAAAAGGACATGGGGGTGGAAGGGAAGTAATCAACAGTAGACGTGATCAATCCTCTTCACCTCATGAAGGAGAGCTATTATCCAAGGCCTTCTGGCTACAGGATCTCCACTCCCAAGAAGTCACTGGAAGATCCCGAGAGCTGAGTGGATGGAGAGGGAACAGTGCCAGGAATGACTTGTTGACCACATACAGAAGAAATTGATGAAAGGGTTGGAAGGAGAGAAGTAGGAAAAAAAACAAATTCATGGTGAGAATTTGGAGGAAATTTAAGGGTCTGGAGCTCTGAGGCCATTTTAGAGGGTGTAGTGGAGGACCCTGTGTGGTTACTTGTGATGCGGGCATCTTGGGAAGACCTTGGGCCTCAAGAGTCAAGATAGGCAGAATTGGGAACAATTCTGAGTAGCAGGAACTTCTGTGGAAACTCCAGAGCCAACAAGGAGAGAGGAAAAAAACCAAAAATGAAAGTAATCACATAATCTGGGCCCTGGGGATTGCACCTGGCACCCCGGCTCTTGGGAGCAGAGGAAGAAGCAGGAGTTGAATGTCGTCTTCAACTTTACAGCTAGTCTGAGGCCAGCCTGGACTACATGAGACCTTGTCTCAAAAGTCAGTCAACCAACCAATTGACAAAGAAAATCGAGATAAATCGATCAGAAAACAGTTGAAAGCTGGAAGTTCACCTAAGAAAACTATATGGTGGGGGTAAGCCCAGGCTGGCTTACAGGACAACATCTGTCCATCATTATCTATGTATCTATTTATGCACATGTGTATATGTGTATGTATGTATGTATGTATGTATCTCTATATATGTGTAGGTATGCATCTATCAATCTATGTACTATTATCTATGTATATATCATTATCTATCATCTACTTGTCTCTTGATCTATTATATATGTATCTATGTATCTAAGATCTATCTATATATCTATGTATCTATGTGTCTTTATATCTACCTATGTATCTGTTTGTCTATCATTCATCTATCCATCCAGAGATACTCTATTCTCTGTGTGTCTCTCATCTATCTCAAAGCCATAATAAAACACATAGACACATATATCAATGGAATAGGATTGAGACTAGACTCCTTTCATGGACAGCTTACATCACTACCTGTCGCCATTGCCTGCAAAAAATAGGGAAAAATAGAAAAATGAATTCTCATTAAACAGAAATGCTTCTGTCTGTTAGAGGGAACCATGAATATAGCAGACAGGGAGACTCTAGGAAGAGAGAAGTCAGCCAAAAACAGGATGCCCAACACGTGTGGTTAGTGTCAGAACTCACAGGGAACACAGACAGCTCAGCAGCAAACCCTAAAGCAGAGGATAACCACAAAAACCCAAACGGCAAAAACCTGATTCAAAATAGGCAAAGGAGCCTGGCTAGATATGTCTTTTTTATTTTATTTATGCATGCATTTATTTACTAATTTAACTTTTTATTGTATATTCTTTTTGTCTTTTTATCTCTTAATTTAGTTAAATGTCCCAGCCCTCGAGGTCATCAACGTGGACCTAAGGAGGGGATTGACAAATGAAGGACGAGAGACACGAGAGAAATGAGAGCAAGTCTGTATTCTGATCAAGCTCTGAATGGCTGTGTTCTATACAAGTTTATATAATGAAGAGCAGGGAGGCAGCAGGGATGGGAGGGAATTCCACGAAGTGATACATCTTCTGTAAACGAAATTCCTTGAGCAGATAGGACACATTGTCATAGCAACTATCTTTATTGCTTAACTGATGGCCATATCTCTTTACTGTAATTGCTCATCCGTAAGGAATGTGCCTGGTTTCTGGGAGGCCTTCAGTTACTTCTCAGGAGCAGGGACTTAGGCCTATAATCACTCCAAGCCTAACTCTAATACAAAATGGCATTACCTAGGTTAATAAGAAAAATCCTAACCCTGTTGGTTCCTGGCAGTTAAACAATTTTATGGGCCTATCATCACAGTGTTTTGTTCAGTAGGTGAATCCCTTTGTTTGGCTCAGTTCCTGCCTCTTCTCTGCTTTCAGATCTCATGCCTCATGTGGGTGCTGTGTACATTCATGTATTCTGGGCTGCACAGTGGAGCACACTGCTTGCTTTCTGAGTGGGGTTCATTTCATCTCACACAAGGGCTTCCAGTTCTATTCATTTCCTTGAAAATGGAATAATTTCATTCTTTATTACATATTGTGCTGGTAGTTTTTGTTTCAACTTGATACAAGTGGGTATCACCTGGGGAGAGGGAACCTCAACTGAGAAGATACCCTCATCAGATTGGTCCATAGGCAAGCCAGTGCTGCATTTTCTTGATGGATGATTGATGGGGGAGAGTCCAGCCCATTGTGGGTGGGGACATTCCTGGGCTGGCGGTCCTGGGTTCTATAAGAGGCAGGCTGAGCAAGCCATGGGGAGCAAGCCAGTAAGCAGCACCCCTCAATGGCCTCTATATTAAGGTTCCTGCCCTGACTTCCATAGGTGTAAGCTATAAGGTGAAATAAACCTTTTCTTTCCCCAATTTGCTTTTTCCAGTGCTTTATCACGGTAACAGAAACCTAATTAGAACATATACAATCCGCTTTTTCACATTTTCTTATTTTTGCATATTTAAATTTTTGTATATATTTATGTCTGTATAATGTATGTACTTTCATTTTATCTTGTGTACACTGTGCATTTACACCATTTTCTTCGTTTGTTTGTTTGTTTGTTTTTTTTTTGGTTTTTCGAGACAGGGTTTCTCTGTGTAGCCCCGGCTGTCCTGGAACTCACTCTGTAGAACAGGCTGGCCTCGAACTCAGAAATCCACCTGTCTCTGCCTCCCAAGTGCTGGGATTAAAGGCGTGCGCCACCACTGCCCAGCCAATATTTTCTTAATAATAATTAATGTAGTGTGTATGTGCACATGTGTGGTGTGTGCACATGTGTGCTGTGTGTACATGTGTATGTGTGTGTGTGTGTGCCCAATTCTGTGTGAACTTGAGAGGAGGCCAGAGGAGGATGCCTGGGGTTGTTCCTATTGCTCTCTGCTTTCTGATTCTGGAGTCAGCTGTTTTGTGTTTGTTTGTTTGTTTGTTTGTTTGCTTTGTTAGGCTGGTGGCTCCAGGGCTTGAGAGATCCTCCTGTCTCTGGCTCCTGTTAGTCATGCCTATCTTTTTATGAATGTGCTGTGGAACTCAACTCAAGCCCTGTGCTTGCAGAGCAAGGGAACTTTCCACCAGGCTGCCACATTTTCCTTATCACCCATCTGTAGTTAGGGACATAGGCTGGCACTCATCTTGTGTGCAGAGCTATTTGGGGCCACTTAGCAGGAATCTGACATTGGGCCAGGACAAGGAAGCAAGCTCCGGCAGGAATCTAATTTAGGCTAGAACAGGGAAGTAAGCTGGGGAGGACTCTGATTTTAGGCTAGAACAAAGAAGTAGGCTTCAGGCATGAATATGACTTTGGGCTAGGACAGGGAAGTAGGCTCAGATATCTCCTGTCATCCTGATAAGCCTTTTGAAACAGTGATCACAGAAGTGATACTTTGTTTACTGCCTTGCTTGTTCCTTGACTATTTGTGTTTGTCTTGTTTGTTCCTCAACCTAGAACTGACCTTATTACTTGCATGTAATTAAAATGGTATAAAAGCAGATTGGGGAAAAAATAAACCCGCCTCAACCTCAGAACTGGCTGGGGTCATGCTACAATGTTGTCTAATTGTCTTTTTTCTTTTTAATTCTCACTCCTGCCCTGGAGAACCTGGAGAGACATTTGGACAGAGAAATATACAAGAAGGGCCAATTTGATGCAGCCAGGGGGCATTTACTGGGAGAAGGCAGAGGCCTAGAGGAAGGGTCAAGGGGGTAGAGGGGAGGGGTGAGGGGAGTGCTAGAGAGTACTGTGGGGTGAGTGTGAGCCCCATGTAGGAACATGGGGTGAATGTGAGCCCCATGTAGGAACATGTCATAATGAAACTCTCTACTTTCAGCTCTAGCCGAATCAATTAATGGGATTGTATTAGTCAGGGTTCTCTAGAGTCACAGAACTTATGGGTAGTCTCTATATAGTAAGGGAATTTGTTGATGACTTACAGTCTGTAATCCAACTACCCAGCTATAGTCAGCAGCAAAATGGAAGTCCAAGGATCTAGCAGTTGCTCAGTCCTACACGGTATGCAGGCAAAGAAGAGAGAATCTTCCTTCTTCCAATGTCCTTATGTAGGTCTCCAGCAGAAGGTATAACCGAGATTAAAGATGTGTACCACCACGACTGGATCTGGGACTTGCTTTGTCCCAGGCTGACCTTGAACTCAGAGAGCTCCTTGCCTCAGTCTCCTGGGATTAAGGGTGTGTACTACTTTGCCTGGATCTAAGCTTTTCATGACCACTGTGCCTTAAGATCTCCATACCAAGATCCAGGTCAGAAACTTGTGTCTTCCAGCCTCAAGATCTGGATCACAGGTGAGCCTTCTAATTCTGAATTGTAGTTCACTCCAGATATAGTCAAGTTGACAATCAGGATAGCCACTGCAGTGGTATACAGACTTGATGAAGTATTATTCAGCACTGAAAGATGCTACTGCATATTGTTACTTAGACATGGAAAGTAAGAACACTGAATTCCCTAGAGCCCTGTGAAGTGTGTGGGACAATGCTCAGCTGCTTTGGTTGTGTTATCGGAGTCAGTCAGAGGCCCTGACTGAGACTCTAGGAATTTTCAGCAGTAACAATGATAATAATACTGGCTGTTGATGGCTTTTCCACAGAAAGAGAAACATGCAGGCAGGAGGTCAGCTGAGGAAATGGGAGACCTCAATTTGTTGAATAAAAGTGACTGTTTTGCAGTGTGTCTGTCCCAGATCTCGAGTTTCAAAAGCATATATGTGTAACCAACCTGTTTTGTAAATGAGACCTGGTCAAACAATTGAGATGACATATTTACATGCCATCACTTGCCCATTCTTCCTTCTTTCTTTCTCTCCCGCCATGCCCCCTTTCTTCCCTGTCTCTCTCTCTCCCCTTATACTTCCTTTCTTCCCCTCTCTCCAATCCCCCCTGGTTTTTTTTTTTTTTTTTGAGATAAGAGCACACTATGTAGTCAAGGTTGGCTTCAAACTTACAAACCTCCTGCCTCAGCTTCCTGGGAATGTTGGGATGACAGGTGTGTGCCATGACGCCCAACTTTATACTCACAAACTTTCAGAAACAAAATAGAAATGGCACCTACAATGCCAGCATCCTGAGGGGGAAATATACCATTTTCCTGGCAGTGAGACAAATGCATCTTAAAGGAACACACGCCTAGGGCCAGGTGTGGTTCAGTCCATAAAGTACAGGGAATCCAACCTAGGTCCTCTGGATGAGCAGCCATCCTTCCTCCAACTCCCACAAGGTTTCACTGTATAGCCTTGGTTGTCCTGGAACTTACTCTGTAGACCAAGCTGGCTTTGAATTCAGATCTGTCTGCTTCTGCCTCCCAAGTGCTGGGATTAAAGGCGTGCACCACCAGGGCCCCTCTCAGTTGTCACTTAGTATCATAAATCAAGTTACTACACAGCTGGGTGTCACTGAAGGGGAAGTTTCAAGGTTGCACCTGTTGACATCATCCTGTGTGGACGGTGGAGATTCCCCCTAGTAGCTTTATTAATACCCCAGTGCTCAAACCTTGAAAATCGGAGCCCTTTCCCATCACAGTATATTTCCACTGAGGTCATTTTTATTTTACTGAAGAACACATCCTTTTATGGTTTACATAGCAGAGAACAGAGTTTCCTTATAATCCACTCACCGTTTCTGCCTGTGAATATTTGCTACAGCCTAAATGAACATGTTCCCAGAATCCACACATTGGAACTGGACAGACTGTTGAATAGGACTAAGACGTAGACAGTCAGGAACCCTGTGTTCAGAGCTCCAGCAGCCATGTAAACTTTGTGTCTGATGGTGCCTGTCTGTATTCCATGCTGGGGAGGTGGACACAGGAGGAACCTGGCAGCACTGGCCAGCCAGTCTAGACTAAAGAGTAAGCTTCTGGTTCCTGGAGAGATCCTGGCTCTAAACAACAACCAGTTTCATCTTGCATGCAAACTGTAGGTGCTGTGTTCTGTTCTTTAGAGCATAAAAAAGATGCTTGGGGGGGGGGGGAGGGATGTCTGCCAGGTTAGCCATCTGTTTAAGGAACTTTCCTCTGTCCATTTAACTCTTTGACATTTAAACACACACACACACACACACACACACACACACACACACACACACACACAGAGGCACGCACGCATGCACACACGCACTCATGCATGCACGCACGCATACCAGGCATAGAGTAGAGGGAGCAAAATTTGCACTGCTAGGGGTTTCACTTTGCCTTGGCCTCATCTCTCTCCCTATTCCATCCTTCCCTCCTGACAGTTGTATAATTTATTTTCTACCATGGGAAAACCTTGATAAATTCTAGTTTCACAGGCCCTCACAGTTAAGAGTTGCCTTAGAGCCGGGCAGTGGTGGTGCATGCCTTTAATCCCAGTACTTGGGAGGCAGAGGCAGGTGGATTTCTGAGTTCGAGGCCAGCCTGGTCTACAGAGTGAGTTCCAGGACAGCTGGGGCTACACAGAGAAACCCTGTCTCGAAAAAACCAAAAAAAAAAGAGTTGCCTTAGACTGTCAGACAGGCCTCAGTTTTTAAAAATCTTCTGTGCATGGGTGTTTTGCCTTTATGTCTGTTGGTGCACCATGTGTGCACTGTGCCCACAGAGGCCAGAATGGAGTGTTGGATGCTCTGGAGCGGACTTAGAGCAGGCTGTGAGGCGCCATGTAGGTGCTGGGACCAAACCCAGGTCCTCTGCAAGAGCAGCTGGGGCTCTAACCGCTGAGCTTTCTGCTGCCTCCGAACTCAGTCTTTTGAAAGACCCTGAAGGTGTTAAGGGCTGGAGGATGTTGAATTTAAAGTAAATACATTTTGTACTATGAGATGCTCATAGGCCTATGGGGTACAGGAGTGGAATGTTCAGGTTTGAATCTAGGGTCGCTGTGGACCCTTTGGAGGTGGTGCCTAGCTGTGACCTATCACAGGGAGCTTTGAAGGTCAAGCCTAGAGTGCTTACTTCCCACCCAGAGGCCTCCAGCTTCTGCACAGGCCTCCTCCACGGTACTGGGTGAGGAGTGTTACTAAGAACAAAATTAAAAAAGGACCTGAAGCTGAGAGGGAGCTGGGTTGTAATAGGTTTTCTCGGCTGACAAAATAAGCCAATTCAAGCCGAATTGAGAGTAAAAAGACAGGTTTGTTTGGGGTTGGCTCTCGGGAAGATTCACCGGTCCCAAAGAACGGGGCCAGGGAAATTGCCCTGCAGACGGGGAGACAGAAGAGGGGGAGACACAGAGAGCTGTGCATGCAGGGAGGGAGAGAGAGGAGAGGGGGGTACAGTATCAGTTTTAGAGGGAAGTGCCTCTGGGGGAGGGGAAGCCCAGACCCTAGGTTGGAAAGTTCGGGGTAGAGGGCGGGGTATGCCCCCGGTACTCTAATGTAACCTGTAACTGAGGAATGCTGGGAGAAAGTGGAGGCCGGGTCCGCTTTGATATGTTAAAACCCGGACGGTGTGGGGAGGCGAGGGGAAGGTGGAAGGAAGTATCAGCCGACGGATATGTGTACTATACATTTATAAATACGTAGAACTTGAAAAGAAAAAAAATATTCACAAGCCATCCTGGAGTTGTGGTTAAGGGTATACTAACTGAACTCCAAAGAAAGTCTCGTCAGCATTGCGGGACGGCAGCAGAGGCAGGGTGAGGTTGGTGCAGAGGACATCTCCGCGGGCCAGGGGCGTCAGGCGTTGTAATGCCACTGTACAGTCCTGTCCGAATCTCCGACGCAGCAAGCAGATGCTGTGCGTAGGTGGGGAGCAGATGCCCACAGCCAGGGTGGCCCTGTGCCGCAGGGTACTGCCTGAGGAAGAGCAGTTGGCCAGTGACACCTGGAGATGCAGCCTGTAGATGCCATCTCGACGGATCCGCAGATGGCCCTTCTCCAGCTCTGGTCCGTGTGTGAAGGATCTTCCCAAGGCTGGGCCCGCTCCCCAGCGCAGTGTGGGGCCCTTCCGAGGATCTGAGGACAGAAGTTAAATGGAACGAGAACCGAAGTTAGACAGGGGAGAAGAAAAAAAGAAGAGGGAGGTGGATAGGCACACAAGATGTGGGAGAGACAGAGAGATGGGAAAAGGTAGGTAGAGATAGAGAGAGAATGTGAGGTGCATACACACACATAGAGGGAGGGAGGGAGGGAGGGAGAGAGAGAGAGAGAGAGAGAGAGAGAGAGAGAGAGAGAGAGAGAGAGAGAGAGAGGTCATAGAGATGCAACTCTACATGTCTGAGAGGACATGGACAGAGAATCCAAGAGGGAGAGCCACAGGACACGGTCATGAAAAGCTTAAGGCTGTCGCAGCTCTGCCATGGTTGTCACTCTGCAGACTTGATGCCCGGAGCTGCCTCTGAGTCCAGCCCAGTCCCTCTTGCTGTCTCCAGCAATACCCTGGGCTCAGAGGACCACAAGGGTTTGGGTCAGCATGACGTTTCCTGGGCGAGGGAAAACTGCTCTTGGGCTGAATACATGCTAGGCCATCTACCAGGATGAAGAAGGGACCTACAAAGTCACTTGTTCCCATCCTTGTGATGGCTCACTAAATTGTCGGCTGCCTTAGTCTAGAATCACCATGGAAACAGATCTCTGAGCTCATCTTTCACCAGTTATATAAATGGCATTAACTGAGGTGAGATGACTCACCCTGAATGTGGGTGGGGCCATGCCACAGGCTGGGGTCCTGGACTAAATACAAAGGAGAAAGTGCTGAACACTAGTTTTCATCTTGCTACTTCCTGACTGAGGATGTGAAATGACCATGGGCCGCAGCCTCCTGCTTCCATGCCGGCTCTCTTAAGTTGCTTTTGTTTATTATTCTGCTTTGTTATTTTGTTCCAGCAATTTAAAAAGTAATAGGATTGTTGATTCGAATATCTTAATTCCTGATTAGAGCAGCTTAAAGTCACTTCCCAGAAGGGAACCTTAAATAACTGAGGCAGAGAGAGAAAATCCATTTAATTAGTTATTGATTTTGGGACAGGATCTAGCTATACAGTGTAGGGTAATCTCACGTTCATAATGCTTCTGCCTCAGTCTGAATAACCAGTGTGCCCAGACAAGATGGATTTATTAAAGTTATGGTTACTTGGTTATTAATCCAAGGTTCTTATCTAAGTACTAATAAATGTTACTACTAGAAGTTTTATTTTTAAATGTCGAGACACAATCTTGCTGTAGTTTGAACTGACCTGGAACTTGCAATGCCCCTGCCTCAGCTCTGTAGTGTTAGAATGACAGACTGCATCACCGTATCCCATAGAGTCTCACTTTGAAGGAGGCATCCAATCCCAGCATGACACAAGTACCACCTTGGTTTAATTCTCTGCCTATATTTCAGCATTTGAGTTCTCCTTGGGTTGTTTGTGGGAGTGTCATGGAACCCAGAATCACTCATACATTTTGAAAGTCCTCTGCCACTGACATCCCAGCCCCTCAGAGTGGGAGTCTAGGCAGGTGCTCCTTGCTTGAGCCTTGCAGGTCCCCAATTCCTCATTGCTCTTTTCACTAAGATGCAGCCTGCTCTTAGAGGTGGGTGGAGAAAACAAAGGGACACCTGGATCGTCTGGATCACCATAGCTGGAGGGAAGGAGAGGGCAGACAGGTGGGATGTCCCCGGGGTCATGCCCTCAGTTTACTCCAGCATCTCTCTATCTTCTTTTCTTCCTTCTCTCCTTTCTTTCTCCCTTTCTCAATTTATTTTGAGACAAGGCCTGGGCTAGCCCAGGCAGGCCTTGAATTCTATGGTTATGAATTCCTGATACTTTTGCTTACACATCTCCAGTGCTTGGATGGCCGGTGTGCACCACCACACTGGGTTTAAGTGGTGCTAGGGCTTTGTGAGTTCGAGGCAGTGCTCAACCTACTAAGCCACATCTCATAGTAACTCAGGTTGGCTTCAAACTCTCAGTGTAGCAAAGGATGAGTTTGAACTCCTGACCCTTCTGTCTCAGTTACCCTAGTGCTGGGCTGACAAGTGTGGACTAGCAGCCTGCTTCATGTGGTGTTGAGGATGAGGGCTTCCTGGATGCTGGGTTCAGGCTCAGCCAACTCAGGCCATTCCCTTCATATGTCCGTCCCTCCCTCCGTCCTTCTTTCCTTCTTTCCCTTTCCCTTGCTCTTTCCTGCCTTCATCCTCCATCCCATCCCACTGGATTCCCAGCCTTACCTGTGAGATTCAGCTGTAACTCAGCTATGTGCATCTGGAAGAAAATACCAGAAAACAGAGAAAGCACATTAGGGCCTAGGGCTTGAAAGACTCTCTGGTCCTGTGTGCCGGCTGGCTGCGGTCCATCCTGCTTGCCCACTGACCCAATTAGCGATTTTTTTCGTTGATTTTTCTTTGCTGTAAAGTCTTTTAGAGGCCCGCGCGAAGTTGCAGGCCTCACACAAAGTAACAAGATCGCCCAAACAATCTAACGGTTTGTTTTCCCTGGAACCCTGGGCTTAGGCCACTCTTCCCACTACTTCTCCAAAGACACAGGTGGGCGGTGCCTGGCCTTTCAGCCACAGGTGGCTCGGGATCCCTTCCACCCCCTCAGCACCAGCTAGATAAGACCCCAGCAACATATGCGTTAGTCTCGGGCATGGAGGGGAAAGCGTAGGGACCTAATCGTCCCGGCCGCTCAAGGCGGCATCTTTCCCAGTCCGGGATCCCCCGTCTGCTCCCGAGCAGCTGGGACCGGCCTGACCTCCATAGTCCCGCCTCTCTTGTCTTCTCTCTGTTTCATCTTCCTCTTTTCCATCCATCTCATTCCGATTTTGCGCACCCCGCCCCCGTTCGTGTCCTTTGCCTGTACTCTAGCGCATTCGCTAGGTACACCCTCCCAGCGCCAGTTTGGTTCCCTCCAGCAGATGGGCACCTGAATACTTTCTCTCTCTCTCCTACTTCTCTCCTCCTCTCACCTCAGGAGGCTCCTGCAGCCTCTGCTGCTGCTTACTGAGGAGCCCGCCACAGTGGAGCCACCAGCAAATCGCAATAAACACCACCAGCAGCCATGGCAGCAGGCGCTGGAACCCGGTCCCGCTCCAGCGTACCCAGGGGTAAGGGCGACCTTCCTCAGGCATCCCTGCACGGATAGCGGCGGCCAGAAAACAGCAGGAAGCTCTAGCCTCCTCAGCCGAGCTTTTGAAGCTTCTGCCTGCCTTGACCTGCCCTTAGAACCCCGGGGATGTCCGACTCAGGGGAAGAACTGGGCCTCTTCTCGGAGGGCAGGGAAATCCCCTGGAGCTTGTGGCACCTCCTGCTTCAGACTGTGTCCCTCAGGCACAGAATATTTTGTCTTCCGATTGGGCACCCAGCCCCTGCTGCTTCTGCCTGGTGTTCATTCATTCAACAAATCGTTCACTGAGCATCTATCATTGGTTCAGTACTGGGCTGGGTGCTAGGAAATCAGGATACATCTGTATCCAGGGATCCCTTGTGCTCCCCAAAATATTTGGACACGATTGTAGGCTCTTCCATGGGGGCCATTATAAATATCTCATATTGGAACTCACCATATAGCCCAGGCTGGCCGAGGATTTGCCATGTTGTTCGTAGTGACCTGCAAATTCCTCAAGTAGCCCAGGCAGGTGTGGAACTTGTCACGTAGCCCAGGCTGACCTCTAACTCATCCTTCTGAACACAGGAGTAGTTAGTTGGCTTTGTCTCTATAGCTAGCATATTGATTAGCTACTGCCCTCCTCTATCCATGTCACCGGGAAACTGAGCACATGACCCTATCTGAAAGTAGGCACAGCCATTGCACTCCTACACTTACTTCAGCTGTGGTAATTAGCACAAGATGTCCCCGCAGGGTTCGTCAGGGATGGGGGCTGGGTCATGAGATTCCGCCCCTCCCTGAGGCTTTCTGGGCAGTTTTGATTGCTGAAAGAGGAAGGTCATTTTCTTCAGTGTTGTGGCCACCGGTAAGTTGGCATTGCCGCTGAAAAAACAGCTCCCTGCCCATGGCTCAGTGCAGCACACACAGAAAGAGACAGGAAAACCTGTAAGGCAATGGTGGTTGCGGGGGCAGGGGTGTTGAGGGGCAGCACTTGCTCAGAAGAAAACGTTCAGCACGAGGAGGGGAGTGGACTAGAGAGGGGAAAGGTGGTAGGCATGACTAAAATTCCTTATGTGAATATATGAAGCTGTCAGACAATGAAGAACAAGCCGGCAGGCAACCAGGCCTGGTGCTTTCAGGTGGTCTCCACTTTGCCCTAGCCTCATTGCCAGATGAGAGTTTACTTAGAACAAGCAGAGGCAAGAAAACACTTGGGGGGTGGGGACTGCTGAGCTGGGCAGCAGCTGCCCCAGCCTGGCAGACCTGGGCCTTGTATCTCTCCTGTCCCTGGTGTCCTCTCCTCTAGGCCTTCGCTGGGCAGTCTAAGAGTGCTATGTGTTCTTCACGGAAGTTCATTTTACCCAGAATCCAGTCTGTTCTATAAAATGTCGGAACACACCTACAAGCTCAAGTTCTTCTGAAGTTGAGATGTTCAGTAAAGGAAAGAGTACCAGGGAGAGGTGGCCTCTGAAACAGGTTTGAGCTGGCCCAGTTAGAGGCCACCACCACCTTCAGAGACTGCTTGGGGGAGAGCTTGTTAGTCAGTGGCCCCTGGATCTAATCTTCTGCAATTCTGATGTAGTGAGATTAACATGGGGTTGGAGAGACATCTCAGAGGTTGAGCGGGTCTATCCCAGAGAGAGGACTCACTTCCCAGCACCCATGTCAAATGGTTTAAAATGATCTGAAATTCCAGTTCCAGGGGTATTTGGCAACTCTGGTTTCCATGGGCACCAGTGCTCATGTGCACATTCCTTCCCCATACACATAAACAAAATAAAACAAACCTTTTAAAAAATATGAAGTAGGCTGGAGATATATATGGCTCAGCGGATACAGGCACTGAAGTGGAAACTTCAGGGTTCTTTGGAAAGTCAGTTGTGTGGGATGGTGTTTTGCTGAGGCAAACACATAAAGGAGTGTTTTCCTGAAGTGTACACAGGTGACAGACTAAGGCAGATTCGTGAAGGAATGTTTAGTGAAGCAGACACGGGAGAGAGGATGCTCTGCTGAAGCAAACACGTGCAAGGACACGTGATGAAGGATTCTTTGCTAACAACACGCATGTATTGGTCCCCCTTACATTGCATCGTTGAGCTGCATTTGTTGGGACTCTATAGAGAGAAAAGCACCAAAAAACTTCTGGTGGTATGCCGCAGTTTCTTGTGGCTTCCTCTGACTCAGGCTGATTGGCAGAGTGATGTCAGCTGAGGCAAGACCCTTGGAGAACAGTGATGTTTGGAGGGAATAAAGAGAACTTGATGGACAGTGACAGAGGCGGGGCTTGGCTTGCTTATGGAGCTAGCTGTGGGTCTCAAGTCTTTGCCGATCTTCACTTCCCTAAGGCACAGCTGAGAGCTTCTCCTGGCGCTGCTAGGTAGTGCCACTGCTGCAGATTCATTCATGTTTGCTATCCTGACTCTACCGAACTGGACTGCTGCTGTATCTGTGAAGTGTTTGTGAGGGGATTGAGTGGCCGTTGCTAACCTGTCAACTGAACTGCCGATTTCCAGACAACACAGACAGGAATTGCTCCAAAGAACCTTTCTAAACAGATCCACTTGTCCCGTATCCTTTCTTTCCCACTACATCTGACGGGTGGTGGGCTACAAGGAAGGTTAAAGTGTTTAACAACCATCATTAAAAATAAGGTGTGAAAAAGTTAAAGTTTCAGGTACAGGCTCCGTCAAGCAAGAATGAGAACTCTGAGTTTGATACCTGAAAGTGGGGCTCATCAGTGCCTGTCTGTAATGGTAGCCCGCTGGGAAGCAGAGACAGAAGGATTGTGGCAGCTCAGTGATCAGCCTAGTTGAAATGGAGCCTTCCAGGTTCAGTAAGAGATCCAACAGGTGCTTGTAACTAAGTTGTTTCTTCAGCTCCATTGTGGGGCTTTGGGGCATCAATTGTATGTGGTTCATGCTAGGGTTCTTATTGCTGATGAACGCCATGACCAAAGCACCTTGGAGAGGAAAGGATTTATTCCTTTTTATAGTTCCTCATCAGTGAGGGAAGGCAGGGCAGAAAGTCAAGGCAGGACTGAAGCAGGCGTCTAGGAGGAGCTCTGGCCTACAGACTTGCTCAGCCTGCATTCTTGTAAGGCTTAGGACCATCTACACAGAAATGTAGTGTGCTGGGTCTTCCTACATTGAACATTGATCAAGGAAATGCAGTTCTGCCTTGCCAAAAGGTCAGTCTGGTGGGGTAGTTTCTCAGTTGAGGTTCCTCCTGCTAAATCACCCTATTTGTATTGAATAAAACTATGCAGTACACTAGGAAATTAAATTCACAGGTAACTACAGCTGGAGGACTTTGAACTTTATAAACAATCTATGTACCAATGATTTAAAACATGTTTTACTTATTTTATATTATTATTATTATTACTACTACTACTACAGTGGTGAGAATGGAAACTAGGGTAGTGTATAGTTGGCAAGTGTTTCTCATTCATCATTTATCCGCACCTCATCCCACTGGCCTTGGGGTGTGGCTCAGGGGTGGAGTCCCTGCCTAGATTCCTCTGGGGAGGGGAGGAGGAGTGGTCAGGGATGAATTGGTCCTGTCCTGTCTCCCCCATCTCCCCAAGTCTCCCGGCCTGCTAGAATCCCCAGTGAGGGGCTGAGGCTATGTTGAATATAAAGGTTGGTGCTAAGTGCTAACCTAACACTCCTACTACAATAGGCTGGACTTTGATCCCTAGCCCAGTAGGCTTTCTGGTTCTTGGGGAATCTTCTGTCTCCTTTCTCTTGCTTCCTAGCTGGGAAATGAGCTTTCTGCCCCTTTTAGAGGCCCTCCGGGATTGGTCTGCCACCTCTTGGGTTGATCCCTTTCAAACTGAATGAGGGGGAAAAAAATTCACCTCAGGAATTCCATGGTAGTGGCAGGGAAGCCACCTGGTCGCTCACTTTATGGACGTTTGCCAAGAGCAGGGCTCTCCCCCACCTGCAGGTTCCTCCCCCCCCCCCCCCCCCCCCCCCCCCCCCCCCCGGCCACAGCCAGGTCGGGTTGGGGTGGAGAGGGGTAGGGCAGGGCTAAGAGGATTAACTCTTGGGACCACAGAACAGGAAGAAGTCCATTTCCTTCTGGAATCCTAGGGACATCAGTCTAGCCTCGGTAGCCGTCTGCTTTCTCCTCAGGACCACTGGAAACTTCTCTCCCATCATGCATCTAGGCATCTAGCAAATATTGAAACTGCTAGGTTTCTCTTGGTCAAACTTTGTCTTTTCCTTACCTTTTTTTTTTCTCACTTGGTGACTCCAAGTTGCTTCTTCCTGCCTGTGCATAATGTACTTTGGCCGTATCAGCATTTCTGTTGCTGTGATTAACACTGTGACCAAAAGCAGCCCTGGGGGGAGGAAGGGTTTATTTCACCTAAACTCCCAGGTTGCTTTCCATCAAGTGCTGAGGGAAGGAAGTCCAGGCAGGAACTTGGAGGCAGAAGTTGATGTAAAGGTCATGGAGATAGGCTGGCAATCCCAGTTAGCCTAGACCCTCCTGGTTCCAAACAGTCCCTTCCTTCACAGCCCTTTAGGTGAGTTTCAGGGGGTGGTCGCTTGCAGCATGACTGGGGGGTTGTCTGTAGCCACACACCTGTGATCACTTTAATATCTGGAAGTCTGTGGGGCCATTGAACTATGAGGTCATTGTACAGTGTTTCTGTTTTGGTCAATTCAGGCTTTTATTTTTGTGAACTTTTTGTAAGATTTTATGTTCTTAAGATGGAAATTCAGATAGTCGAGGGATTAAGGAAGTGACTGCTCTTTAGACTTTGGACTCTCACGCTGTCCTGTGTGCTGCATTGATGTGGATTCTGAGTCTCCATGGGAATTTGAAAGTGGATGAATCAGAATGCTTAGCTTATAAATCTTTTCCTCCAGAGAGGAATTTTGTTGGTTTCTACACCAGCCATGTAAGCTGGCCCATGCTGACTGTATTATTTTCTATCAGTCTAGTGACTTTTAATAATTTATTTATTTATTTTTAAAATCTAATTACATCTGGGCAGTGGTGGTGATGCCTTTTGTCCCAGCATTCGGGAGGCAGAGGCAGGAGGATCTCTGAGTTCAAGACCAGCTTGGTCTGCAGAGAACCAGGATAGCCAGGGCTACACAGAGAAACCCTGTCTCAAAACATCAATTTTTAAAAAATTACTTGTATGTGAGTGTATGCTCATGTGTGGTCTGAGGAGTCCTGAAGAGGAGGTTGCCCCCCCTCGGCCTGGAGTGTTGGTGGTGGTCAGTTGGGAACTGAACCTAGGTCCTCTGCAAGAACAGTGCACTGAGACAGCTCTTCAGCCTCTCCCTCAAGCACCTTATGTTCCTATGGAAACATTATTTAATTATTGGACTGCCATTGGGACGATCCCTCATTTTCATACGCATTTGAATAGTGGATGGGCACTCTGTGGTGCTGCTCTGTGGAGGGCAAGGCCTGTGGCTCTCCATCAAGCATAAGGTAGGATCCTTTCTTCAGATCTATTTTCAGTGAGTTACCAGCAAATTAAATTTCAGATGAAATGTATTTTCCAATTCGATGAAATAAAAAATAAGGAGCCTTCACAGTGTGATCTTATGCACATCTCATGTCTGCAATGCAAGAGGGGTGTATGGGGTGATGGATGAAGGTGATGATGCTGACTGAGGTGAATAGTGGTGTTCTGGCTGGTTTTGTGAATCAATTGACACAAGCTAGAGTTCTCAGAGACAGGACCCTCAGTTGAGGAAATGCCTCTATGAGATCCAACTGTAGGGCATTTTCTTAGTGCTCAATGGGGGAGGGTCCCACTATGGGTGGGGCCATCCCTGGGCTGGCAGTCTTGGGTTCTATAAGAAGCAGGCTGAAGAGGCGGGCTTAGAAAACCCCCTGGATCCCAAAAGCGGGTGGCTGAGGCAGGAAACTTTTCCCTGGGACACTAGGATTCCATAGTCAAGCAGCTCCGGGAGAAAATTTTCTCTCCCAGGAACGCGGAAAAGCCCCTAGCGGGGGCAACACGAGCCCCAGAGCTCACTGATTCTGCCCGCTTTCCGCGGGCCACATAGACTGACAGACAGTAACATCTGGCGGCGGCCGGGAACCTCAGCTTGGGCCACAGGGCTCCACAGCTAATTAGCGCCCGGACAAAGATCCCTCTCAGGAGCTCGGAAAAGTCTGGAGAGGGCCAAAGACACACCCCACAGCTCACCAGAAACTGCCCCGAACCCGCAAGACACAGGGACCAAGATCAGACCCGGTGCCACAGCTCTCCAAACCCAAACACCTCTCAGAGAGAGCTGGTCTTCAAGGAGTACTGACACAGAGACCTGCAGGAGGGGCAAGCCACAACCAGACAGAGTAAGATCAGCTAACCACAGAGTCAACAAGATGGCAAAAGGCAAGGGCAAGAACATAAAGAACAGAAACCAGGAGTACTCTGTACCATCAGAACCCAGCTCTCCCACCACAGCAAGCCCTGGATACCCCAACACATCAGAAAAGCAAGACTCAGATTTAAAATCATTTC
>CM052709.1:37609188-37726487 GCA_028551405.1 Uromys caudimaculatus | reverse complement strand
CCCCCCCCCCCCCCCCCCCCGCCCCGCTGCAGAGGAGAAGAAAGATGAGAAGGAGGAGGAGTCCGAGGAGTCTGATGGCGACATGGGATTTGGCTTGTTTGATTAAATTCCTGCACCCCTGCAAATAAAGCCTTTTTATGTATCTTGAAAAAAAAATATTTGTTTTCCAAGTGTCTGTCTGTCTATCTATCTATCTATCTATCTATCTATCTTTAAATGACAGTTGCATCCAAGTTACATGCACATATATAGAGAGAGTTAAATCTAGCATTGAATTTGAATTACATGCACACATATACATGTACAAATGCCCTAAACAAGAGTTGGATCACACATATATACTTATGTATAGATTTTTAAGTGTAAGCCTTTTGTTACAAGTTTAAAGCCAAATCTTGTTGAGGATTGTATAGATTTTAAACTTATAAATCCTTAGATAAGAGTTTATAGCATAATCTTAAGATATTTTTTCATTTTCTTTTAGAGAGCAGAGAGTGAAAAGAAGTCAGAGATAAAAGAATTTTTAATAGTGGGAAGTAGAGATAAGAGATTTTGAGAGCATAGCGCAGAACCAGTTTAGATATAAAATATTTGGGAATCATTTGTCCATGGCAGTGAGAATTTGGATATCAGATGCACCAAATTCTGGCCATTGAATGAGACCAACTTGTGGTAAAATCTGAGTTTACAAAGTAAAAGAGAAAGGGAAAGCATTTACTTTAAAGCAGGCTGGCTGCAGAAAGCTAATGGCCCAGTCTATGTGGGTAGGCTGTAGGAGCCAAAGCCATTCAGATGACACAGAGGGCTGGAGAATTGGTCTCTAGAATTTCAAATTAGATTTGCAGACAAATGACCAGCACATAGGTGTGGAGTGGCCGCAGCTGCTGCAGCAGGAACAGGTGCGTGTGTTGAGAGTGCTACAGTTTCTGCTCCTAACTAGGTCGACTCTGACTTGTTGCAAACTTTCAGGCAAGACATTTATGCAGTGTGTGTGGAGACCAGAAAGAAAAAACAGGTCATAAAGTGAGGAAAAAAGGAATAAAGAAAGGAGAACTTCTTCATGTTCTCCCTGATTGGTTGGGCTGTATATTGAGGCCAGATTTGATAAGTTTAGAAGCTAGATGGAGAGTTCCGAGATTATGAGGACCCAGTTTCCGAGGATGAGGATGAGGAGGGGAATCCCAGGCCTGGGTCCGAAGTGTCCCAGAGACGCAGCGGAGACTGAACTGAGAAGTCACAAGCTTTTCAATGGGTCATCACCTATTGGACAGTGGCTAGTGCTAAAAGCATGAGCAGACACCTGGTACCAGGGTTTTTAAGAGAAGCCAAGAGGGCGGGCGAGAAACTGTTCTGGAAAATCAAAGTTTCATCCAGAGAAGTGGTTAGACTCAGAGAAACATTTAAGTCAAGTTAGAGAGAAAACTCACTAATTGTTGGTGTTGGGCGGACTGCGTAGCAATCAGCGGACCAGAAAGCAGATTGGAGTTGTGAAAGAACAAATTTAGTTAGCGAAGAAAAAGGAAGTAGGAGGTAGGGGGTTGTGTGTGTTTGAATGAATGGGGTGTGGTGGTGAGGTGGGATGTAGGTGGGGTTCTGGGGTGGTATCTAGCAGGTAGCCTCATGTTACTGAAGGTGTGTTTCTGAAGGATACTGGAGGTGGCTGTCTTCATGGTGCTATGGAGTGAGTATATTGGCTTCACCTCTTGTTCCTGCCTTTCACAGCCCTCAAAGCAATCTGTCCATTAAGAAAGGAAGTTTCTGAAGCCAGGACAGGAATGAGAATCTTCTTCTTACATTGATCTTCTGTTGTTTGTTACAGCAACGGAAAGCTGACCAACAAAATAATGGACATGTAAATTTGTTTGATGATCATAATAATCTCATCATGTCAATCAAAATGCCATGCCAGGGGCTGGGGTAAGTGGGTTCAGTGGGTAAGATGCTTATGTGCAAGTATCAAGATGAGAGTTTGAACATTCAGGGCATATGACTTAAATGCCGGATATGTACTGTTTATATATGTAATCCCAGAGTCCCAGTGAGGACATAGGAGGTGGAGACAACAGGAAAAGCCCTGGAAATTCACAGGCCAGGTGGGCCAACTTGCATACACACACACACACACACACACACACACACACACACACACACACACACACACAAGCAGGCTATATCTTATTCATATATTATGAGAAGTCAGCTCGGGAACTTTGGGATATCCCACCAGGGTTCCCTCTCCCCCTCCGAACACATAGGCACCCCTTCCCTCCTGGAAGAAACAGGATCACATGGGCTGCAAGGGAGGGGCTGATTAAGCTCCTGCTACCTCATTCCCTAAAGACCAATCACAC
Source organism: Uromys caudimaculatus (assembly GCA_028551405.1). Lineage (NCBI taxonomy): Eukaryota > Metazoa > Chordata > Mammalia > Rodentia > Muridae > Uromys > Uromys caudimaculatus. The sequence continues at coordinate 37,724,136 of CM052709.1, read as the reverse complement.
TGTTTAAAAGTCACACTGTTCTGCCAATTACATTGTGCTTAATGACTGCTGCTCTAAAATCTGGATATAAGGTCCCTGAATGGGCGCTGCAGGGTCCCTCTCCCGTCTTGGTATGCAGAGCGACCTCAGCATGCTGAATTAATGAATTCCTCGTGCATTTTACATCAATCCCAGACTCCATGTGTTCACTCAGAGGGTCTCGGATAAGTTAAGGCTCACTAGAGTCTTACAAATATATCTTTCAGAAAATATTTAACTCCAGGCAGTAGTAGTGCATGCCTTTAATCCCAGAACTCTGGAGGCAGAAGTAGGAGAATCTCTGTGAGTTCAAGGCCAGCTTGGTCTACAGAGCAAGGCTACAACAGAGAAAAGCCTGTCTCAGAAAAAAAAGTATTTTGATGGGCATGGTAGACCATGCTGTTTTGTTTGTTTGTTTGTTTCTTTCTTTTTAAAAAAAATAAACTAATAAAATTATTTTAGAATATACAACTCAGTATTGACTTTTTTTTTTTTTTTTTTTTTTTTTTTTTTTTTTTTTTTTTTTTTTTTTTTTTTTTTTTTTTTTGGTTTTTCAAGACAGGGTTTCTCTGTGTAGCCCTGACTGTCCTGGAACTAACTCTGTAGGCCAGGCTGGCCTCCAACTCAGAAATCCGCCTGCCTCTGCCTCCCAAGTGCTGGGATTAAAGGCATGCGCCACCACTGCCCGGCAGTACTGACTTTTTTTAAATCATCAAAATAATTTCTAATAGTTAAATTGCTCTTAAATATTCATGATATCTTCTGAAGCTAAAAGTAATGTGCACTCAACCAGTTTTTAAAATCTATTTGGAACATTAAACATGATAGAAGTAGAAAAAAAATCTCTTATGAAGTCCTTTATGAAATGAAATTGTGACAAGTTCCTGATTAGACAGAAACCATTTCATCTCCAAGGGAGATTACACAACATAAACTGTGGCTTCAAAGAACGAATTGAGTAGTGTTCCTTCTGATTCTATTTTGTGGAATAGTTTGAAGAGTATTGGTATTAGGTCTTCCTTGAAGGTCTGATAGAATTCTGCACTAAGCCCTTCTGGTCCTGGGCTTTTTTTGGTTGGGAAACTTTTAATGACTGCTTCTATTTCTTTAGGGGTTATGGGACTGTTTAGATGGTTTATCTGATCCTGATTTAACTTTGGTATTTGGTATCTGTCTAGAAGATTATCTATTTCAACCAGATTTTCCAGTTGAGTATAGGCTTTCGTAGTAGGATCTGATGATTTTTTGAATTTCCTCAGATTCTGTTGTTATATCTCCTATGTCACTTCTGATTTTGTTAACTTGGATCCTGTCTCTGTGCCCTCTGGTTAGTCTGGCTAAGGGTTTATCTATCTTGTTGATTTTCTCAAAGGACCAGCTCCTGGTTTTATTGATTCTCTGTATAGTTCTTTTGGTTTCTACTTGGTCGATTTCAGCCCTGAGTTTGATTTATTTCCTGCCATATACTCCTCTTGGGTGTATTTGCTTCTTTTTGTTCTAGAGCTTTCAGGTGTGCTGTTAAGCTGCTAGTGTATGCTCTCTACAGTTTCTTTTTGGAGGCACTCAGAGCTATGAGTTTTCCTCTTAACACTGCTTTCATTGTGTCCCATAAGTTTGGGTATGTTATACTTTCATTTTCATTAAATTCTAGGAAATCTTTAATTTCTTTCTTTATTTCCTCCTTGACCAAGTTATCATTGAGTAGAGTGTTGTTTAGCTTCAATGTCTATGTGGACTTTCTGTTGTTTTTGTTGCTATTGAAGACCAGTCTTAATCTGTAGTGATCTGATAGGAGGCATGGGATTATTTCATGCTTATATCTGTTGAGATCTGTTTCATGACCTATTATATGGTCAATTTTGGAGAAGGTACTATGATGTGCCAAGAAAAAGGTATATATATTTTTTAATTTAGGATGAAGTGTTCTATAGATTTCTGTTAAATCCATTTGTTTCATAACTTCTGTTAGTTTCACAGTGTCTCTATTTAGTTTGTGTTTCCATGATCTGTTCATTGATGAGAGTGGGGTGTTGAATTCTCCCACTATTATTGTGTGAGGTGCAATGTGTGTTTGAGCTTTAGTAAAGTTTCTTTCTTTCTTTCTTTCTTTCTTTCTTTCTTTCTTTCTTTCTTTCTTTCTTTCTTTCTTTCTTTCTTTCTATATATATATATATTTTTGAGACAGGGTTTCTCTGTGTAGCTCTGGCTGTCCTGGAACTCACTCTGTTGACCAGGCTGGCCTCAAACTCAGAAATCCACCTGCCTCTGCCTCCCAAGTGCTGGGATTAAAGGCGTGTGCCACCACTGCCCGGAGTAAAGTTTCTTTTATGAATGCGGGTGCCCTTGCACTTGGAGCATAGATGTTCAGAATTGAGAGTTCTTCTTGGTAGATTTTTCCTTTGATGAGTGTGAAGTGTCCTTCCTTATCTTTTTTGATGACTTTTGGTTGAAAGTCGATTTTATTCAATATTAGAATGGCTACTCCAGCTTGTTTCTTGAGACCATTTGCTTGGAAAATTGTTTTCCAGCCCTTTACTCTGAGTTAGTGTTTGTATTTGACACTGAGATGTGTTTCCTGTATGCAGCAAAATGCTGGGTCTTGTTTATGTATCCAGTCTGTTAGTCTATGTCTTTTTATTGGGTAATTAAGTCCATTGATGTTAAGAGAATAGTGATTGTTGCTTCCTGTTATTTTTTATGTTATTTTTATGTTTGTGTGGTTATATCTTCTTTTGGGTTTGTTGAAAGAAGATTACTTTCTTGCTTTTTCTAGGGCGTGGTTTCCTTTCTTGTGTTGGCATTTTCCATCTATTATCCTTTGTATGCCTGGATTTGTGGAAAGATATTGTATAAATTTGGTTTTGTCATGAAATATCTTGGTTTCTCCATCTATGGGAATTGAGAGTTTTGCTGGGTATAGTAGCCTGGGCTGGCATTTGTGTGCTCTTAGGGTCTGTATGACATCTGTCCAGGATCTTCTGGCTTTCTTAGGCTCTAGTGAGAAATTTGGTGTAATTCTGATAGGTCTGCCTTTATATGTTACTTGACCTTTTTCCCATACTGCTTTTAATATTCTTTCTTTGTTTTGTGCATTTGGTGTTTTGGCTATTATGTGACAGGAGCAATTTATTTTCTGGTCCAATCTATTTGGAGTTTGTAGGCTTGTATGTTTATGGGCACTCTTTCTTTAGATTAGGGAAGTTTTCTTCTATAATTTTGTGGAAGATATTTAATGACCCTCTAAGTTGGGAATCTTCACTCTCTTCTATACCTATCATTTTTAGTTTGGGTCTTCTCATTGTGTCCTGGATTTCCTGGATGTTTTGGGTTAGGAACTTTTTGCATTTTGCATTTTCTTTGACTGTTGTGTCAATGTTTTCTATGTTATCTTCTGCCCCTGAGATTCTCTTTTCTGTCTCTTGTATTCTGTTGGTGATGTTTGCATCTATGACTCCTGATCTCTTTCCTAGGTTTTCTATTTCCAGGGTTGTCTCCCTTTGTGTTTTCTTTATTGTTTCTATGTCCATTTTTAGATCCTGGGTGGTTTTATTCAATTCCTTCACCTGTTTGTTTTTTCCTGTAATTCTTTAAGGGCTTTTTGTGTTTCCTCTTTAAGATCTTCTAACTGTGTACTTGTGTTCTCCTGTATTTCTTTAAGGGAGTTATTTATGTCCTTCTTAAAGTTCTCTATCATCATCATGAGATGTGATTTTAAATCTGAGTCTTGCTTTTCTGGTGTGCTGGGGTATCCAGGGCTCACTATGGTGGGAGAACTGTGTTCTGATAATGACAAGTAGCCTTGGTTTCTGTTGCTTAGGTTCTTGCCCTTGCCTCTCACCATTTGGTTATCTCTGGTGTTAGCTGATCTTGCTGTCTCTGACTGTGGCTTGTACCTCCTGCCAGCCTCTGTGTCAGTACTCCTTGGGGACTAGTTTTCTCTGGGAGGAATTTGGGTATAGAGAGCTGTGGCACAGGGTCGGCTCCCGGGTGCAGATGGAAACTGGAAGAATCCTGTCCCCTGCTATTCCTTGGTTACTGTGTCCCAATGGCTCTGGGCAGGTCCCTCTTGTGCCAGGAATTTGAGCAGAAGTGGTGGTCTTACCTGTACTCACAGGTGTGTTGGCACTCCTGGGAGACCAGCTTTCTCCTGGAGGTATTTGTGTATGGAGTGCTATAGCACAGAATCAGCTCTGGGTGCAGATGGAAACTGGAAGGATTCTGTCCCAGACTGCTCCTCTGTTCCTGTGTCCTGAGGGCTCAGGGTGGGTGAATAGAAGTGGTGGTCTTACCTGTGCTCACAGGTTTGTTCTCACTCCTGGGAGACCATACTGCTTTTTGTTCTTTTGTTTTTGTTTGTTTGTTTGTTTTTGATTGTCATCTCAACTCTTGGAAGGCTGAGGCAGGAGGATTATGAGTTTGAGGCCAGCATGGGATACATAGAGATCTCAAAAAAAAAAACAAAAACAAAAACAAAAAAAACCACAAATGAGGTCTAATATGCATTTGATAAAATACACTTAAACCTTTAGGAAGTATAGTACAGCCTATGGATGACTAACTGCATCATGGGTACTGGTGAGCTTTCAGTGATGGGCTGAGACACTGAAGGTAGTTAGCAGCTGCTTCTTAGATTATGCTACATAAGTTTTCTTAAGTGGTGTGTCAGAAGGACAAGTCAATTGACAAACTTTATCAGCTTTCCACTGACTTGGCAAAAATATCCTAAAAACGGGGATGCATGTTTTCACTTGTGGTTTTGAGGTCCAGTCCATGGTTGCTGGTTAGTCCTGGTTGCTTTTAGGCTCACAGGACAATGAAACCTCGGGGTTGAAGCCTCTGGCTAGAATTGCTCATTTACAGATTGTCAGGAAAGGGAGAGAGGTGTGTGTTGGGGGAGTGTGTCAGGAAGGAGAAGAGGGAGAGTGAGAGGGGAGAGATGGGAGAAGGTGGGGAGGGTTAAGAGGAAGAGCAGACAGACACAAAGGACAGAATTTGCTTTAAGGGTGCATATCCTCAATAACCTATTTATTCCAACTAGTTCCTTCCCTCTAGTTTTTGGCCATCCCCAGTCCCTTAAGCCCTGACTGACAATGGCAGCATCCAATTGTCCCCCAGGACCCCACAATGGAAATTGCTGCAGTGGGTACCAAACCTTCAACAACGCAGATGCCTGGAACTTACCGTCCTGCCTGGGTGTCCTGATGGCTGAGTTCAGATGTGTGTCACCACCATCAGCTTTCACAGATGTAAGGGTCTGAAGATTGCTGAAGGAAGACCACAGACTCAGATAGTGTGCAAAGACAAAGAGCATTTATTCTCCAGAAACGTCTAGCATGCAAGGGTTACCATTGTTGAGAATGGCAACCCAGACAGAGATGTCTGAGTCCCTTTTATAACAGACTGCTTAATTGCTTTTGAGATAACAGCACACTTCTAAAACTTAGGGCACATTCCCAGGAGTTACAGAAACCATTAAAGGTCATAAAGAAGATATATACTACAGGGCCCTAGGTGCAAAAATAGGAGACAAGATTTTGACTGGGTTTGTCTAAACAAAACTTTAAGAATGGCTTAGTTACAGTCTTAAACTTTCCATGATACTGCAACTAGTAACAAATGGTGAACATTAAGCAAGATCATTGCTCCTAGTGTATATGCATGTAGGCATTCTCTGTTATAACCTCTTATTCAATTTATGACTGAATTTATGTACAGACCTGCAGTGATCTTTTTACCATGTGAACACGTGCTCTGAGAGTCATACAAGTACTGAGAACAAAGGGCAGAGATAAGTTCCCCTCCCCCTTTCTCCCTATACTTAAATTTCTCTAGCCTCCTGTTGTGTTACTTTGAGGTGCTAACCAGAGACTGCAGTTTCCAGCCTTAAAACTGACTTAAAAAGCCGGCAGTGGTGGCGCACTCCTTTAATCCCAGCACTTGGGAGGCAGAGGCAGGTGGATTTCTGAGTTCGAGGCCAGCCTGGTCTACAGAGTGAGTTCCAGGATAACCAGGGCTACACAGAGAAACCCTGTCTCGAAAAACAAAAAACCAAAACAAAACAAAAAACCAAAAAAAAAAAAAAAAAAAAAAAAAAAAAAAACCAAAAAACTGACTTAAAGTTAGGCAGATTGGCTGCAAGACCAGAGTACCTTATTAAGTGGCTTGTGGCCTAATTTCTGGGTGTAGATAAAATGGGATATGAAAAATGAACTCACAGCCACTAAAAGAAACATTTATGTATTTGTGTGTGTGGCATGGGGATGCACACGTACCACAGCACCTGTGTGGTTCTCTCCTGCCACCAAGTGGGTTCTGGGAATCAAACTGGGCTGTCAGGCTTGGTGGGCAGGCACCTTTACCTGTGGAGCTTTCTCGCTGGCCCAGTCATTTTTAACACATAAGATTTTGGGGGAACATTTGAGGCCTGACCCTTAAGGAGGACTGTGTGGGAGGAGAGGCTTATGGGGTTGGTTTTGAGTATTAGTCCTCAACTCTCCTCATGCAAGGATCCTTTAATTCAGTTCCTCATGTTGAGGTGACCCCCAACCATAAAATTATTTTGTTGCTACTGAGAAGTCAGCTCAGGAACTTTGAGATACTCCACCAGGGCCCCCTCCCCCCTCTGAGCACATGGACACCCCTCCCCTCCTGGGAGAAACAGGATCACTGCAGGCTGGAAGGGAGGGGCTGATTAAGCCCCTGCTACCTCATTCCCTAAAGACCAATTTAAAAGTCACACTGTTCTGCCAATGACATTGTGCCTAATGACTGCTGCTCTAAAATCTGTATATAAGGTCCCTGAACAGGCTACGCATGGTTGCTCTCCCATCTTGGTATGCAGAGCGACCTCAGCATGCTGAATTAATAAATTCCTCTTGCATTGTGCATCAATCCCCGACTCCATGTGTTCACTTGGGGGGGGGGGGTCTCCGGTAAGCTAAGGCTCGCCAGAGTCTTACACCACTTCATAACTGCAATTCTATTACTGTTATGAATCATAATATAAGTATCTGATATGCGACCTTCGAGAAAGGGTTGTTCGACCCCAGAGGGGGCCAAGACTCATAGGTTGAGAATCTCTGTTTTAGAGGGTGGAGTCTTTTTTTTTTTTTTTTTTGGTTTTTCGAGACAGAGTTTCTCTGTGTAGCCCTGGCTGTCCTGGAACTCACTCTGTAGACCAGGCTGGCCTCGAACTCAGAAATCCACCTGCCTCTGCCTCCCAAGTGCTGGGATTAAAGGCGTGCGCCACCACTGCCCGGCTGGGTGGAGTCTTGATGCTATGACAAAATTCTAGAGAAAGGCAACCAAAGGGAGAAAAGTTTTATTCAGGCTCGCAGCTCCAGGGTGCCTGTCGTCCTGGGGAAAGCGGGAGGTGGGGAGGAGGAGAGGAGGCGGGGGAGGCGGGGAGGCGAGGAGGCAGGGAAGCAGGGAGGCAGAGTGAGAACCTTAATATAAACAGCTGAACCAGGAGCGCTGGAATCACCGAGGTGACTGTAGCTGTTTCTCCTTTCCATTGCTTGAGGGAGCGTGTGGGTTTTCCGCCTCTCCTAACCCTCATAGATGTGCCCTTTTGTTGACAGGATGACAACAACCAGAACCGTTTGTCCCTGCAGGGAGCTCAACAGCCTGCAGTAGCTCTGTCTGTGACAGGGAGAGCTGGTCCCAGCAGACACCAAAGAGAACTGGGGAGGACAGCAGGCAAGCCGCCTTCCCAGGCAGGCATTCTGCAAATGCTCCTTCCAGCAGTGCCACCTGCTGGCCACACCCGGCAAGTCCCCTTCTTACCTTACTAGCTGCTATTAAGAATGTCTTAGTATGGATCTGAGTTTGAGGCCAACCTAATCTACAGACTGAGTTCCAGGACAGCCAGGGCTACATAGAGAAACCCTGTCTTGTAAAACCAACCAACCAACCAACCAACCAACCAACCAACCAACCAACCAACCAACCAACCAACCAGAAAGTCTTAGTGCGTTTGTGTGCATGCGTTTGCATGTACATGTGTGTGTGTGTGTGTGCAGATGAATGTGAACATGTGTTCTTGTGTTAGGGGTGCATGGGGTATGCACATGTACAGCTACAGGTCAATACTGGGTACTTCTTGTATTGCTCTCCATCTTGGTTCAGTTTTGTTTTTATTTTAAATTCTTTCTCTGTCCCTCTTTGCCTCTGTCTTTCTGTCACTGTCTCTGTTTCTCTGCCTCTGTTTCTCTGCCTCTGTTTCTCTGTCTCTGTGTCTCTCTGTTTCTGTCTCTGTCTGTCTCTCTCTCTCGTGTGTGTGTGTGTGTGTGTACAGGTGCCCCAGAGTCCATGGTATCCCTTGGAGTTGGGTTACAGGTACCTGGGAGCCTGGATCCAGTGCCGGTTAGAGCTTCTGTAGCACATCTAAGCTACCAACCTGTGCTGCAGCACCACCTTCATTTTCCAGACAGGCTTTTGTTTTGTTTGAGACAAGGTCTCACTATGTAGCCCTGGCTGTTGGAAATTCCCATGCCTCAAAGCAACCTTCAGTAACCCAGCAACAGAAGACACATCATCATAAGCTGCCAAAATGTGACAGATTTTCATGACATATACGTGATTCTGTGTCTCAAAGAGCCCAGGTGAGTTTGGGAGCAGGCTAGAACACATGCAGAGGAAGTTCACCAAACTAATGCAGTGCACCCTGGTGGGATTGAAATTGTCCCTCACTAGGCTCCCCAATGGAACTACAGTACCCCAGGGGACATTCTAGCTAGAGATCAGTTTATAACTTGCCTCCTGGCTGGTCTCCTAGACCACCTCACAAAGGCCCTCTTTCAGTATAGTGATCTAGACCCTGAAAACACAGAGGCTAAACAACTCTTTATGACCTATTTCCTTCCCCAGAGTTTCCCCCAACAGTAGGGGAAACACACTTAGAGAGAAGATCCCTAATTCCACAAGGAGAAATCTTGGATCTGGCCTTTAAGGTATCCCATGGGAGAGATGAAAAAGCCCATATACAAACTGTCAAATGCTGGACAAGGCGCTTGGCGACTGCCTACGCTCCCTTGCCTCCTAAGGCTTGAAGACTACAAGATCACTGCTTAAAGTGTGTTCAGGAAGGTCACTGGGCCTGGCCTTCCCTAACCCCTGCAGGCTCTTCTGGCCATGTCCAAAGTGTATGCCATGTCCAGAGCTGGCCCTACCACTACTGCTATGTGGTGGTTTGGCTGAGGGAGAGATGCCTTCCTTCCTCACCCCTCTTCACCTGGAGGTCATGAGGGTGGGAGAGCTGGCCCTGCCCCTCACCTACTGCAGCACTTGGGAGAGCAGACCCTGTTCCTTTCCTGGGCAGCATGGTAGAGCTGGCCCCTGGTGATGTGGGGTTGGATGAGCTGGCTGCAGGGTGTGAGAACAGGAGAGCTGGCCCTACCCCTCACTGGCTGCAGCATTGGGTGAGCTAGCTGGGGCAGTGCTGGAGAGCACATGCTCGTGGTGTGGGTGTGGGAGAGCTGGAGGACTGACCAGCTCAGCTACCACCCAGACCCAGATCCAGGGCTTTGAGTTGGCTCACCCCATGAACTGTTGGGCCAGTCCTGCAGATCCAAAGCTGCAGAATCTCCAGGACACAGGGCAACAACAGGGTATCTGAGAGGAGCCCCAGTGAGGATACAGCATTGGTAGTGTAGCAGAAGCAGAGGCCCTGAACCAGACCAATGACTCATTGCAGTGAACATTTGCAAGGAAAGATGTATAAGCAAAGGAGTATACTGTATGACACACTGTGACACACTACAGCTCCCACAATGAGATTTAAAAAATATTTTTAATTTAAATATTTTTTATGAGGCTGCAAGGGCAGAGGACAGATACAAAGGGATGGGGTTGGGGAGATAAGTGGGCTTGGGATGCATGATGTGAAATTCACAAAGAATTAATAAAAAAAATTTTAAAAAGGAACATTGGCTATTGACTCTTGCCTGCTTCCCTTCACCATGGTGTGGGGACATCAGACCCAGATCACCCTCCAGCAGACCTCGCAGGCAATAAATGACTAAGGGGCCTGGGATGCTTTGGCCTGACCTCTGTCATCTCTGACAGGGAGCCCTGAGTAGTCATTACAATATCTAGGTGGCCCATCTCCTTCCTCCTGGACACCAGGGCCACTTGGTCTTGTCAGAGCTTTGGGGACCCACCTCTCCTTATTTTCCTATTGTCAGGGGATGGGCATACCCTTACAAACACCAGACCTTACTACTCAATTGCATTTTCAGGGGTGTTCCTGTCACCCATTCTTTTCTGGTGGTGCCAACCTGTCCTGTATCCTTATCCTTCGCTCCTCCCCCACTCACCTGACCCCAAGCCTGCCAGCAGCCTTTCTCCTTCTAGTCACCCAACCAACTCGTCCCAACACATTTGCTTTGCCTACCTCCCAGATGTCTGACCCCCCCCCCGCCCCCAAGTTTGGGATGTCAAGAACTCCACTGTTGCTAAACACCATTCCCCTGTTGTCATCCAATTACAGGATCTTATGGAAGGAAGTTGGAAGTTCAGTATCCACTCTCTCTCTCTCTAGAGCCTCAGGGGACTTTAAGCCTATTATCTCCAACCTCCTAAGAAAAAGCTACCTCTTCCCACATCCTGTACTTTCAGTTTAAGAGCTTGATGGAACCTACCTCCTGGTTCAAGAGCTCTAGCTCATCAACTCTGCAGTGGCTCCCCTCTACCCTGGTTTTTTTTTTTTTTTTTTCCTCCTTTTTTATTTTTGATACTTTATGTACATTTCCAATGTTTCCCCTTTTCTGAGTCTCCTCTTTGGATACCCCCTGTCCCCTCCCCAACCCGCCTCTAGGAGGGAATTCCACTCCCCCCCCCATCCACCCATCCCCATATTCCCGCCTTGACATTCCCCCCCTCTACCCTGTTATAACTAACCCTTATATACTCCTTTATGCTATCCCCTCAGGGATCTCCCATTTCTCAGTCCTGGACCTCAAGGGCCTTCTTCTCTATCCCCCGACAGCGAGTCACAAAACATTTTTGCTTTCACCCGGACTGACCCTGACACCCACATTTCTATTCAATGCATCTGGACTGTCCTACTTCAGGGGTTCCAGGATAATCCACACCTATTTGGTCAGGCCCTGGCCTCAGATCTAGTGTCTTGGTCTCTATTCAATGTAAACTTATGCAAACTGTAGCTGACTTTCTCCCCTGCAGTCAGTCCTTACAAATTAGCCAAATGAACACCTCTGCCTTTCTAAATTTATTGTCCAACTAGGGCTACAGAGTCTCACCATCTGGTTTAGTTTGAGTTTCTATTATTGTGACAAAATACCATGACCAAAATGCAAGTTGGGGAGAAAAGGGTTTATTTGGCTTACACTTCCATACTGTGTTTCATTATTGAAGGAAGTCAGGATAGGAACTCAAACAGGGCAGGATCCTGGAGGAAGGAGCCGATGCAGAGGCCATGGAGGGTGCTGCTTACTGGCTTGCCCTCATGGCTTGTTCGGTCTGCTTTCTCATAGAACTGAGGACCACCAGCCCAGGGATGGCTCCATCCACCACTGAGGGCTGGGTCCTCTCCCATTGATCATTAATCAAGAAAATGTCCTACAGCTGGATCTCATGGAGGAATTACATAAACTAAGGTCCCTTCCTCTCTGGTGACTTTAATTTGTGTCAAGTAGACACACAAAACCAGCCAATATACCATCTAAGGTGCAACTGTCTGCCCCTCAGGTCACCTACTTGGGACTAACCATTACCCCAACCCACAAAGCCATTACCTTGAATAGAAAATACCCAGTGTCAAAGTCCCCTCTACCAAAGAGGAGATTTTTATCATTCCTAGGAATAGCTGGCTTCTTACATTCCTGGATCCCCTCCTTTTCCCTCCTCACCCACCTTTATATGAAACAGCCCTTGGCCCCTCACATGAGCCCCTTCTCATAGCCATTACTAAGTCATTTCATAAACTGCAACAGGCCTTTCTTCAGGCTCTGACCCTACACCTCCCAAACCTAAATTAAGCTAAAACGTTAGACCTTACCACCCAGGGACGGACACCTTGCATACATACTTTAGCAGCTGAAAAGCTCCTTATTCACATATCCAGGAAACTAACTTTTGGATCACATCCTATTATCTTCTCCTTCCATAACTTGTCCCACCTCTTAGCATATGAAGGCTTATAAACTCTTTCTTCCCCCTGGGTTCTTTCTCTCCAGGTGGCACTAGCAGAAGACACCACACTTACTTTCTAATCATGCATACTCCTCAACATCTCAAATCTTCTTCCCTGACCAAACGCAAATTACTCCCCATCTCATTCTTGCATTAAACCTTAGAGGAACTACTGCCCTGTCCCTCACACACACCAGAGGGCATATTGCCTCAGGCATCTATACCTGGCATACAGAGGCCAGCTCCTTTGTACATGAGGGCATCTGAAAAGGAGGCTATGCCATCGTGTCAGATACAGAAGTGGCTGAAGCACAGGCTCTCCGTGCACACACTGCTAATCAACAGGCTGAACTAATAGCTTTTACTGTGCATTCCAGTCACCACAAGGACAATCTCTTAATGTCTACACAGACTCCAAATAAGCACTTCACATCCTCCTATCACACAAAGCTATATGCAAAGAGTGCAAACTACTTACTACAAAAGGAGGATCAATAATCAACTCAGACCAAATCATGGCCATGCTAAAAGCCACCCGTCTCCCCACCGCTATAGGGATTGTCCAGTGATGGTCCCACCAGACCCACAATTCCATCATCTCTAAGGGATAACTGAACTGATGAGGAGACCAGAGCTGGAGCGCTGGGAGGCCCAGCCCTGTCTCACCCACTACAGGACATTCTTGCATTACCACTCACATCTCCACTATCACCCCTCAACACTCACAAATTCTCTTTGATCTACACCAGCTCTTCCATCCTGATGGCCAAGCTTTGTCTCACTTTGTTAAACCCAGCTGCAACCTACACCCAAGGATTTGTGTTTCTGAAGGGCTATTGGTACCTCTTAAAATCTGTCAAATGATAAACCCCAACTCATTATTGCAGCCCCACTTTTCCAACTCATCAGGCCAGAGATTCCTCAAGTTGACTTTACCCACATGCTTCCACTTAAATGTGTTAGAGTTGAGGTTTTGTCTTTTACTGTTTATTGTAATGCTAAGTGTTGGGCTCCAAGATTTGGAATCTGCACATAGCCTGAGGGACCCTGCCCCCAATTAATTCTGATTGGTAAATAAAGATGCTAGCAGCTGATAGCTGGGGAGAAGAGACACAGGTGGGGTTTAGGTTTCGAGGGTTTGAGACCATGAGGAAGGGAGAGAAGAGAAAGCCACCATGGGATAGAGAAGCAAGGACAACACCCTGGGCTAGGGACCAAGAGAACATGGACCAGAGGGCTGACTAATTGGAGTTAAGAGCAGCCAAGATGAAACAAAGAAAGCAATAATGGGGTTATCAATAGGAGGTAGTTTTTTTTGGGGGGTTCTGTTAAAATTTCTTTTGTTTTTCTTGTCTTTTCTTGGATATTTTATTTATTTACATTTCAAATGTTACCCCCTTTCCTAGTTTCCCCTCAGGAAACTCCCTATCTCATCCCCCCCTACCCCTGCTTCTTTGAGGGTGCTCCCTTACCCACTCACTCACTCCCACCTCCCGCCCTGGCATTCCCCTACACTGGGGCAGCGAGCCTTCACAGGACCAAGGGCCTCTCCTCCCACTGATGCCCGACAAGGCCATCCTCTACTATATATGTGGCTGGAGCCATGGGTCGCTCTATGTGTACTCTTTGGTTGTTGGTTTAGTCCCTGGGAGCTCTGGGGGATCTGGTTGGTTGATATTGTTGTTTTTCTTATGGGGTTGCAACCCTTTCAGCTCCTTCAGTCCTTTGTCTTACTCCTTCATTGGGGACCCTGTGCTCAGTCCAATGGTTGGCTGGGAGCATCTGCCTCTGTATTTGTCAGGCTCTGGCAGAGCCTCTCAGGAGACAGATATATCAGGCTTCTGTCAGCAAGCACTTCTTGGCATCCTCAATAGTGTCTGGGTTTGGTGGCCATATATAGGATGGATCCCCAGGTGGGGCAGTCTCTGAATGTCCTTTCCTTCAGTCTCTGCTCCACACTTTGTCATATTTGTTCCCATGAGTATTTTGTTCCCCCTTCTAAGAAGGACTGGAGCATCCACACTTTGGTCTTCCTTCTTCTTGAGCTTCATGTGGTCTGTGAATTGCATCTTGGATATTCAGAACTTTGGGGCTAATATCCACTCATTAGTGAGTGTATACCATGTATGTTCTTTTGTGACTGGGTTTCCTCACTCAAGATGATATTTTCTAGTTCCATTCATTTGCCTAAGAATTTCATGAAATCATTGTTTTTAATAGCTGAGTAGTACTCTGTAGAGTTAATGGGGTCCTGGCATCTGCTCTGCCACAGGGCTTGGCCACGGGAAGTTTTGACTGCACTTACCCCACAACTGTCCCTGGGCAGGTATTGGGCTATGGAGAAACTGCAGGACTGGCATTTGTGTTCTCTTAGGGTCTGTATAACATCTGCCCAGGATCTTCTAGTTTTCATAGTCTCTGGTGAGAAGTCTGGTGTAATGCTGATAGGTCTGCCTTTATATGTTACTTGACCTATTTTCCTTACTGCTTTTAATATTCTTTCTTTGTTTTGTGTATTTGGTGTTTTGATTATTATGTGATGGGAGGAATGTCTTTTCTGGTCCAGTCTATATGGAGTTCTGTAGGCTTCTTGTATATTTATGGGCATCTCTTTCTTTAGGTTAGGGAAGTTTTCTTCTATAATTTTGTTGAAGATGTTTACTGGCCCTTTAAGTTGGGAATTTTCACTCTCTTCTATACCTATTATCCTTAGGTTTGATCTTCTCATTGTATCCTGGATTACCTTGATGCTTTGGGTTAGGAGCTTTTTGCATTTTGCATTTTCTTTGACTGCTGTGTCAATGTTTTCTCTGGTATCTTTTGCCTCTGAGATTCTCTCTTCTATCTCTTGTATTCTATTGGTGATGCTTTCATCTATGACTTTCGATCTCTTTCCTAGGTTTTCTATCTCCAGAGTTGTCTACCTTTGTGATTTCTTTATTGTTTCTATTTCAATTTTTAGATCTTGGATGATTTTGTTCAATTCCTTCATCTGTTTGCTTGTATTTTCCTGTAATTCTTTAAGGGATTTAAGTGTTTTGTCTTTAAGGACTTCTACCTGTTTTCCTGTGTTCTCTTGTATTTCTTTAAGGGAGTTATTTATGTCCTTCTTAAAGTCCTCTATCACCATCATGAGATGTGATTTTTAATCCGAATATTGCTTTCCCAGTGTGTTGCGGTATCCAGGGCTTGGTGTGGTGGGAGAACTGGATTCTGATGATGCCAAGTAGCCTTGTTTTCTGTTGCTTATGTTCTTGCACTTGCCTCTTGCCCTCTAGTTATTTCTAGTCGTATCTTCCCTTGCTGTCCCTGACCAGAGCCTGTCCCTCCTGTAATCCTGGCTGTTTCAGAACTCCTCAGATTCCAGTTGTCTCTGTGATCCTGTGAATCTATGATCCTGTGATCCTGTGATCCTGAGATCCTGGGTGTGTCAGAGCTCCTGGGTATCAAGCTGCCTCTGGGATCCTGAAATCCTGGTGTGACCAAGCTCCTGAGATCTTGTTGTGTCAGAGCTCCTGGGAGTCAAGCTTTCTTTGGGTGTTGCAGGGTTGGGTGGGGAGCCAGAGCCCTGGGTTTGCTCTGGGCACAGGTGCAAGCTGGGAGGAACCTATGCCTCTGGCTGGGTGGGGGGTTGTGTTTCTCTGGTTCCTGTGGGGGTCCCAGTTACAATGGGTGTTGGAAAAGATGTTGCGGCCTCAACTGTGTGCCAGAGCTTCAGTGCTCCTGGGTGTGTCTGATCTCCTGGGAGTCGAGCTTCCTCTGTGATCCTGTGATCCTGGGTGTGTCAGAGCACCTGGGAGTCGGGTTCCTCTGGGTGTTGTACAAGTGGGTGCAGAGCCAGTGCCCCAGGTCTGCTGTGTGCACAGGTTCAGACTGGAAGGACAGGAAGTAGATTCTAACAGCATGGAGGGTAGGCAGTTGCCCAACTATTGTGCTGCTTAAGACATATTAAAATATAAAGCTGTGTGTGTGTCTTTTATCCAGGAACATAATAGTCTAAGGTGGGAAGGAACCCCACCCATGGGATTTTATGAATATTTTGTGCTACATGTTAGATTCCTCCTGGTCTTTGTGGACACCTTTGCAGGGTGGGTAAAGGCATTGCCAACACCAACAAAAGAACTCAGACAGTGTCCCACGTCCTCCTGTGGGAGATCATTCCCACTTTGGAATTTCTGCCTTCCTCCAGTTGGACAATGGCTCTGAACTCACCTCCCATATTTCCCAAATCCTACCAGAAGCCCTCAACGTCTCTTGTCATTTCCATACTCCGTACTCCATACTCCGAGTCCGAGTAGAGCAAACTAACTGCTCTTTAAGAAACACCCTTGTCCAACTGTCACAAGAACTTCCTCTCAGTTGGGTAAAACTCCTATTGTGGCTCTTCTCAGGCTATGTGCTCTCCCCAAGTGACCTCTTTGCATCTCATCATTTTAGCTCATATATATATGATTGGCTCTGACTCCATCTTCACCCAAACCCTTGCCTCTCCCTGATTACTCACTCCATTATCTGTCATCTCTGGAAATGTACTGACTACTACATACCTCGGCCACAGGCCAACTCCTGTCTGTGCCCAATTAACCTGGGGATTAGGTTTTTCTCTCCCCTCTGGACCAACAGCCTTCATCACTTTTCCCTAAAGGTCAGGGACCCTCCAAGTTACCTTTTGTAATCCACATAGCTCATTGGTTTCAACTATGCCATCTCAAGCCCTTTACACATCTGCCTCAAGATAACTTCGATTTCTACATATCAAAACCAACAGGGCCCTGCTCCCTAAAGTTTCACAGAACACCGAGGTCAAACGCCTTGTCCCTAGTTCCAGAAGAATGAGACCTCGCCCTGGCAGTCATGCTTGACTCTAATGGATGTAGACTTTTTCTCCTAATCCTCCTATCTGCTTCTGTCCAGAATAAGTCTTACATATAGAGACTTGAGGTCCAAGATCATAACTTCTTTAATATCTCCTCTCCTAATAATACAAACCTGTCATTTCATTTCCTGTTTCAGACTCTGACCCTGGCCTAATGGCTCCTTAATATCACCTAACCTGGCCACTTTGAGGATTGCTGGATGTTATTCCTCCTGGTATTAGCTCACAACTGCCTCTTACCCCTCTTACCTCTTCTCCCATAACCTTGAAAATACCCTTACCTCACCAATCACCAACTGTCCCAAGTGTAGTGCTGCCACAATTCCCTACCTTTACTCAGATCACCCTCTTTGGCACGGCAAACTGCTTTAAGGCATCCAAGACATTTTATAGTGGTGTTAAATTTCTTAGACTGCAAAAACCCCTCAATCCTTGACAACCCATCTTATCCCCAGTGCCTACAATCCACAACATCTCAATTCTTTGTGGTACTCAAGTCTACCATCATCTACCTGCTAGTTGGTCAGGAGTTTGTGCACTCGCATTTCTCTTCCCCATGTTGGGGTGATACAAGGAGAATAGCCCCTACTGGCTCCAGTTGTGGACTCAATTGCTGCCCAACATAATAAAAGGTGGTCCTGTCTGTTACAGGAATAACTGTGGGTGTCACCACTGGGACAGCCAGACTCACCACAGCCCTCATTTTGTATCATCAGTTTTCTTCTCAGTTCATCCTGGACTTCCAATGGCTGTCCCAAACCACATTCAGCCTTCTAGGACAAACGATTTCTTGGCTGTTGTGCCACTCCACAACCGACCAAGAATAGATGCTCTTACAGCTGAAAAGGGTGGCCTTTGCCCTTCCCACCAAGAGGAATACTGCTTCCATGTCAACCATTTGAGTATAGTAAAAAACAAAATCCGACAACTTCAGACCTCCAAAGGAACAACTCAATGCCTCCAGCCTCTGGGCCTTTGAGAACCCCATATGGAAGTGGATACTTCCCTTCCTGATCTCCATCATCATTTTCTTTCTTTAACTAATGGTGCTCTGCTTTATCAATTTATTCTCTATTTTTCTCCAGTAACAAATTACAAAAATCTCTAATCAATTAATCAGCTTTTGTTACATGATTGCCATCTGCTAGCCACGGAGCTGGAAACTCATGACTACCAAATATGTCCTGATGGTGAGGATCAACAGTGCCCCCACAATGTGGATGCTTCAGACAGCAGGAAGCAGTTTAAAGAGTACAGTGTCCCCATCAGCATCCCTCATCATCTACCTTTAAATATCTCCTTGCCTTTTATAATAAATAAGAGAGAGAAATGTTGGAAAATCCAACTCCCCATGCTGGTCTGTGTATGAGACAGTGTCTGTACTGGCTAGATTTGTGTGTCAACTTGACACAAGCTGAAGTTATCACAGAGAAAGGGGTTTCAGTTGAGAAAATGCCTCCATGAGATCCAGCGGGAAGGCATTTTCTCAATTAGTGATCAAGGGGGGAGGGCCCCTTGTGAATGGTACCATCTGTGCGCTGGTAGTCTTGGGTTCTATAAGAAAGCAGGCTGAGCAAGCCAGTAAGTAACATCCCTCCATGGCCTCTGCATCAGCTCCTGCTCCTTGACCTGCTTGAGTTCCAGTCCTGACTTCTTTTCGTGATGAACAGCAGCACGGAAGTGTAAGCTCAATAAACCCTTTCCTCCCCAACTTGCATCTTGGTCATGATGTTTGTGCAGGAATAGAAACCCTGACTAAGACAGTGTTTTCAGAGATCTGTGGGGTTCTGGCCTGGCCAGAGCAGCCGAAGAGTTGGACTCTTTAAAGGGGAGGGAAAGTTGATCTTCCTCAGGATATGGAGCATGGGGCATGGGGCATGGGGCGTGAGGCATGGGGCATGGGGTGTGGGGCTCAGCTAGCCAGCAGGGTGCATAGGATCTAGGCAAGCTGCTGGGTCTCTTCCACAGCCACTGCTGCTCCAGAGTCTGTGCAGTGAGGCAGCTAGGAGCCAAGCTTGGGACCACTGAGCAGGAAGTGACTGAGGTAAGCTTGAGCAGTTTCCAGTGGGAAAGCTTCTGGAGAGAATTCTCTTCCCCACAGTGTCACAGCTCTATTGACACATGCTCTCGGATGATCTTTGATGAAATAACTCTCATGCTTTATTCCGTGTAGACAGGGCCTTATATACATTTTGGGGTATGCTGGGGTCTAAAAGCAGATGCTTTCTATTGGCTTGGTCTGAGATGTTAGGGATGCCTCATCTGCATGTGGAGGGGCTTTGTGTGCTGCCCCTACATGATTGATTGTCACCATCCTCTCCATGGGATGTTGTGGTCATTTGTTCCAAGGCAGGAACCTGGTCTGGAGTAGGTAAAACACCTACCATCCTCAGGTATGGGGATACCGGGGTTTCTGAACTCTTTTGACCTTACCAAGTTTCCTGGCAGCCCACTTTCAGT
This sequence comes from Uromys caudimaculatus, assembly GCA_028551405.1. Lineage (NCBI taxonomy): Eukaryota > Metazoa > Chordata > Mammalia > Rodentia > Muridae > Uromys > Uromys caudimaculatus. The sequence goes on along the minus strand of CM052709.1, from coordinate 37,704,629 downwards.
AATGCAGCGACAGTGCTATGTCATCACCAGCTGCCAAAAGTTGGGGTGCTGGCCATGGCTGCTGTGGAGGCAAAACACGGGGAGCTTGACTGCACTTATCCCATGCCACTGCCACTGGGTGCTGCGCTTTAGGGAAGCACTGAGCAGTGCTCAGGGGGTGGCAAAAGGGGGCCTGTGGGCTGAGGACAGCAAACCCAGGGCTGGGGAAATGGGGAACTCCCACTTAGCTCATCAGTGAAGGTTGTCTGGAAGTTCAGAGAGGTCTTCTTCTGGAGACTTAGGCTGGGGCTCTATAAGCCGTCTCCATGCTCCCCACAGTGGTTTTCAATGAAAGAGACAGTCATGTGTATCCATACTGTTTACTGACTATTCATCATGGAAAATGGATGTGTACCCACTTCTCAGGGTGGACCAGAGATTAAATACCTTTGCAGGGAGGAGTGTCTGGGAAGGGAAGCTTATTGGCTAAACCCTAAGGGCCTCTAGGTACCTCATAAGCATGGAGAACTCTGTTCTGGGCTATGTGACTGACATAAGGAGTGTGGCATGTGTTCCTGGTCAGGAATCTAGTGGGGAGCAGGGAGGCACCTACCAACTCAGGTGCATACCCAAGTTCCGGGAGCTCTGATCTGCTCTACCTTACCAAGTCTTCTGGCATGGTCCATTGTCCCACGAAAGTCATATATTCTATCTATGTGCATGCACTATATATACCTTTATGAGAAGCCCACCCTCTTTTCCCCTGCTGCCCCCTCTCAGAGGCAACCTCTGCATAATCCTCTACCGATCTGTACTGGCTAGTTTTGTGTGTCAACTTGACACAAACTGAAGTTATCACAGAGAAAGGAGTTTCAGTTGAGAAAATGCCTCCATGAGATTCAGCAGTAAGGCATTTTCTCAATTAGTGATCAAGGGGGGAGGGCCCCTTGTAAGTGGTACCATCTGTGGGCTGGTGGTCCTGGGTTCTTTAAGAAAGCAGGCTGAGCAAGCCAGGAGAAGCAAGCTAGTAAGAAACATTCCTCTATGGCCTCTGCATCAGCTCCTGCTCCTTGACCTGCCTGAGTTCCAGTCCTGACTTCCTTTTGTAATGAACAGCAATTGGAAGTGTAAGATGAATAAACCCTTTCCTCCCCAACTTGCATCTTGGTCATGATGTTTCTGTAGAAATGGAATCCCTGACTAAAACAAATTGGTACCAGGAGTGAGGTATTCCTGTGACAACCTGACCATGTCTTGGGGAGGACTGTGGAAGGACTTTGGAATTTTTGACTAGAAGATCCATTCAGCATTAAGAGCTTTGTGGGATGTTCTGTAGGAGCTTGGAAGATAATGTTGAAAACAGTGCAGAAGATGGAGGCCTGGCTTGTGAGATTTCAGAGGGAAGATTAAAGACTCTTATCAGGGCCATTGCTAGTTTGATTTAAGATTCTGTGGTTTTGGTTAGCTGGAGCTGAAGAAATCAGCTGTGATTAAGAAGATACCAGAACTACTAAAGCAAAACCATTGCATTGTTGGGACTATTGATGCTGGTTAGCTGGAGCTAAGATAGCAGTGGTTAAGAAAAGACCAGCATCATTGGAGTGAAATCTTCTGAGAATTGTTTTCTGAGAGCACAGAGGCTGCATTCCAGAGACAGCCAGGGTTGTACCTTGTGCTGTGGCTGGACTTGGTAATGTGTAAGAGTCACCCAGGTGGTACTGGTTTTGAAGGCATGAAGGAGTCATGAAGAGTAGTTGAGGCCTGGGCACTGTGAGAGGCCATGGAAGGCCATTGGTGAAGGTGCAGCCTCAGTTGCAATTGACAGCCCAGGACTGAAGGGGTCATGCAAAGGAGGTGAGGCTTGGCACCATGAAGAGAGCCTATGTGAGGCTGTTGGTAAACCTAGTTGCAGTGAAAGCAGTGTTTTGGAGATACCAGTACCATGAGATGACCACCAAGAACAGCAGCAGCAGTGGACTACAGGCATCTGGAGCCTAGTAGACAAGGTGTGTGCTACAAAGGGCAGAGCTGGAGAAGTGACTCAAGCCCTTGGAGGAATCCAGAAGATCATGAGTGGATCCCAGACATTGGACGGTTGGAGTTTGATTTTGCATTTGATTGTGACTGTGACCTGATATTTTTCTCTCTTGAAGAAAGAAGGTGTTTCAGTGGAGCCCACAATTAAGAGACTTTGAATTTTTAAAAGACATTGAATTTTAAGAGATTGGATGTTTAAAAGGGACTGAAATGTTAATATGTAAGAATTTGCAAAGACTGTGGGACTTGTAAAGTTATTTAGATCTTGGGGATGAATAAGGAAGTAAGGGTCAAGGCTTATTGGTGATGGTTTGTGTGTCAAGTTGACAAGGGGTCAATTGTACTGGCTAGTTTTGTGTGTCAACTTGACACAAACTGAAGTTATCACAGAGAAAGGAGTTTCAGTTGAGAAAATACCTCCATGAGATTCAGCGGTAAGGCATATTCTCAATTAGTGATCAAGGGGGGAGGGCCCCTTGTAAGTGGTACCATCTGTGGGCTGGTAGTCTTGGGTTCTATAAGAAAGCAGGTTGAGCAAGCCAGGAGAAGCAAGCCAGTAAGAAACATTCCTCTATGGTCTCTGCATCAGCTCCTGCTCCTTGACCTGCCTGAATTCCAGTCCTGACTTCCTTTCATGATGAACAGCAATTGGAAGTGTAAGCCAAATAAACCCTTTCGTCCCCAACTTGCATCTTGGTCATGATGTTTGTGCAGAAATGGAATCCCTGACTAAAATACTACCCCATAACTCTCTTGCATGAGGCCTGTTGCATGCTGTGACTTTGTGGTGTCCCTCTGCTTCAGTTTATCAAGGTTCCCTTCCTTCTACTTCAAAACCCTAATACTGGCTGTCCCAGAACTTGGTATATAGAGCAAGCTGGCCTTGAACTCAGGGATCCACCTGCCTCAGGGCTGAGATTAAAGGTATTTGCCACAGGCTTTTCCAGACAATCTTTTACTGAATCCAGAGCTCATTGATTCACTAGGCAGGTGGTCATTGGGTCTCAGAAGTGCTCCTGTCTCTCACTTCCCAGTGCTGGAATTACAGACACATGCTGCCATTTCTTTTGTGGATCCTGAACAAAAGCAGCCAAGAGGCTCAAAATATAGGGGCCAAAATTCAACAATAGCAGGAGAACAATTAAGGTCTTAACAGGGTAGATATGAAGGTGGTTAACTAAGAGGTTAAACCAATATTTGAACCAGCCCTGACTTTGTTCTCTCTCTTCTGCTTGGCTAACCCTACTCTCACCTTGGCCATTGAATCTTTAACAACCCCAGAATGGTCTATATAAAAGCCACACTTTTCAGCTAAGGCAGCCCATAGCCTTCTTTGCTGGAGGAAAAGTTAAGTCTAATCTCCTCCTATTCTGTAGTACTACTGCTGATAATGAAGTCAGTGATTCTTTAAGATGACTGATGGAAGCTTCTATTCTCTCTATGTCTAAATCAGTGACTGCCCTCAGACTGTCATAATTTTCCCTTTGTAAGACCAAAGTGGATGTCCTGGTGGCTGCCCCAGCCACCCCCAACCACAACAGAAGGGAGACAGTGAGTGCTGTCCAAAGGTACCACAAATAGTCATGATCAAGGTCGAGTGATCTTCAGCTTGAGCAGATTGTCCATCTTCTGTACTGTCCAGTGGGGGTCTCTGGGGAATGGGGCATCTGCAGGTTTCACATGGGAAGCGTGCACCCAGGCCTTAATACCGTCTACCTTGAGGACTGTGGGAGTAGCTAGCAGTGCCAAGAAGGGTCTCTTTCATTTGGGTTCCAGTGACTGTGCCTGATGCCTCTTTACATAGATTCTGACACCAGTCTGGAAGCGATGAGGGGGTCTCTGGCATCTCTGAAGCATTTAAGGCGGACAGTTTGGGCCAAATCTCATGCTGTGGGATACCTCCTGGGAGGGCCCAGTGTACACTAAGGGAGTTGGGGTAACACACAGGATCTCAAAAGGGGTCAGGTTAAAATGGTAGGGGGTGTTCCAAGCTCAGAAAAGGATCAAGGGGAGGGGCACCACCCAGTCCGAGCCAGACTCCAAGGTCAATTTAGTTAAAGTCTCTATTTTTTGGTTTCTATTCATTCTCTCTACCTGCCCCGAGCTTTGGGAATGGTACTCACAATGAAGTTTCCAATCTGTCCCCAATACTTTTGCCCCCCCCCCAGCTTATCTGAGAGACAAAAGCAGAACCATTGTCTTATCCACTTGTCTTAGGCACTTCAAACCTCAGGGAAATTTCCTCTAATATCTTCTCGGATACCATGGCAGATGTTTCCTGCTTGGTAGGGAATGCCTCAACTCGTCTAGAGAAAGTATCTATGAACACCTGGAGGTATTTGTAACCACAGTTTCCTGGCTTAACTTCTGTAAAATCGACCTCTCAATATACTCTAGGCTGTTCTCCCCTAGGTCTTTTGCCCTGTTTATTCTTGGCTGCATAAACATTCACTTGCTGGCATACCTTACACTGTTCTACTATCTTTCTGGCCCAAAACCTGAGTCTTATTATATATACTCTAGGTCCCTCAACTACTTGGACAAGCTTTTTATCCCATAAACAAGTCCATCTGTGCATTTGGCCTAGTAAGTCTTTTGCTTGCTTTCTGGGGAGCATAGTTTTCTTTCTTGTGTGCCATTTCCCTTCCTTCTCTAGGTGAGAGTTGGTAGGGTGGCCAGCAATCTGAGTCCTTTCTTCTTCAGTGTATTCTAAGTGAGGCCATCCTTTAGTCCAGTCCCATTTCCCAGCAGGTGTTTTTTGTAGGCCAATAACCAGAATAGGCTCCTGCATAGCCACTTCTCGAGCCACTAGATCTGCCTGGTTATTGCCTGGGCCACTGACTTTCTTCCTTTCTGATGTCCTGGGCGTGAGTAATACTCACAGTTACTGGCTTCATTGGGGCATCCAAGACATCTAGGATTTCTTGTTTGTTTCCTCTGGTGTGAGCAGTCCTCTCTCTTGGCATATAGCTCTGTGGTCGTGGGATGTGGCAAAGGCATACCTGCTATCCATGTAGATGTTGATTTTCTTGCAGGCTCCAAGTTCTAAGGCCTTGGTGGGGGGCTCCACTTACTGCGTTGATGTGTCAGGGGTTAGAGGTTCCACCCAGATGACATTTGTGCTGTTCACCACAGCAGCACCTGCTTGTCTCTGACCTTCATGGAGAAAACTGCTCCTATCTATAAACCAGGTAGCCTCAGCTTTTGGCGGGGGGTCAGTCAGAGAGGTCTCTTCTTTTGGGCCAGCTAGTTGCGGCCCATCGGGCAGGAAATGTATCTGGGCCCCCATTTTGGAGAGTATGTCTCACCCCAACAGAGGGTAGAGACAGTCTGGGGTGACCTTAAATGAATGGGATACCCAGCCCATCCCTAGGTCCACTGTTCTTTGGGTAGTCCATGACTACATCTTGGTGTCAATGGCTTCTTGGACCCAAGATCTTTTCTTGAAAATGGGGCCATCGGCTTGGAGGATCGAGTGTTGAGCCCCTGTGTCCACCAAGAATTGAGTGGGTTTTCCTCCACTCTCAGAGTTACCCTGGGTTCGGGGAGGGGGTCCAAACCCTGTCTCCCCTAATCACTGTCTTCACTCAGGGCTAACACCTTTTGCCGCTTGGGGTCGCTTTTCCCAAGGCCGGGGATTTCTTGTTCCCTGCTTCCGTTTGTTAGGACACTCTTAGGCCTAGTGACCTCTCTCCACTGGTCTTTTTCTGTCTCTTTTCTCTGCTTCCCTAACTACTGTAGCCGGACTTCCTGAAGATTCCTTCCCTGTCACTTTTCTTCCTTTTTCTTTCTCTGCTCCTTCTCCTCCCCTGTCTCCCTGTTATGGTAGACTTTCTCAGCAATCTGCACTAACTCCCTCAATGGCCTATCCTGTCTTTCTAGCCTCTGAAGCTTTTTTCTGTTATCTCTACTAGCCTGGTCTATAAAAGCTATTGTCACAGTAGCTTTGTTCTCCTTGCTGCTGAGGTCATAGGGTGTATATTGGTGGAATGACTCTATGAGCCTCTCTAGAAAGGCGGCGGGTGACTCATCCCTGCTTATCCTCACATACCTTGGTCAGATATGTGGGTCGTCAAGTGGCCCCCTTGAGACCTGCCGACAGTCTGATGATGGACTTTTAGGAGACCCTTACTTTCTGCCATAGTCAGGGAAAGCCTGCTGTTGATGACAGCCTGGTCAATCGATGGTGTCTGAGGGGGCATTCTTTCTAACTTCATCCTAGGTGGGCTAATGAGTAAATAAGACAGTTTTAAAGAGATTAATTGACCCCTTCGAAAGGGAGATGGGATCTCCTCCTGCTCCTCCCTCCGGTAAAGGGGTTGGGCCATAGGGGCCAGGGTAAGGGGATATGGAGGAGGAGGGCCTTGAAGTAACAGGTCCGCTGTTGAAGGATCTTAGAGGATAGATTTCTTCTCAGGTCTGGATCTCTCCTCCCAGGCTTCTTTTTTCCTGATGGCCAGGACCTGTGAGGCGGGTCTTGGGGGAAAGAAAGGCCTTTATCTATGAGGGGGGAGGGGGCCCTCTATTAGATTCTCTCCTTCCTGGTTTTCTTTTCTTTCCCTAACTTCTGATGTTTAACTGGGTAAATTCAGTCTGTCCGATGTCAAAACAAAACAAAAAAAACCAAACAAACAAAAACAAAAACAAAACAAAACAAAAAACCCCCCCCAAAAAACCAAAAACCAAAACCAAAAACAAAAAACCCAAACCGTCAGTCAGTTTAAGTCTTGGAACAACAACAGAACACAGAGGAAAACAATTAACACACAGACAGCTCGATCCTGCTACCCCTGCCACGGATGGCAGGTATAAACAACTAACACACAGTTCATCCCTTCCACAGATGCAGAACAGACTTTCTCAGCCAGCTCCAGCTACACTGAGATAAACCAGAACCAGGTGGCCTTGCCGCATCAGCCAAAGCCATATCTAGAAGGAGGAGCCCTCTCGACTCCTTCCGGGGGCCCGAAGCGTCCTCCAGACCCCCATGGTTGCAATGTTAAGGCACATTTGCCCACTGCACTTGACACTCCACACACCGTGGGCTCTCTGAGTCCCCTGAAGCTTGCAAGCAAGACTTTTAAACAGACTTACAGACTCAAGACTAAGACAAACGTTGAGACGTGGTTATCTGCCCAAGCCATTCCATATGTAAGACTCTGGGGAGCTTAACTTACCTGAGACCCTCGAGTGAACACATGGAGTTGGGAATTGATGCAAAATGCAAGAGGAGTTTATTGATTTAGCATGCTGAGGTCGCTCTGCATACCAAGATGGGAGAGCAACCACGCGGAGCCCATTCAGGGACCTTATATATGGATTTTAGAGCACATTAGGCACAATGTGATCGACAGAACAGTGTGACTTTTAAACTGATTGGTCTTTAGGGAATGAGGTAGCAGGGGCTTAATCAGCCCCTCCCTTCCAGCCTAGTAAACCTGTTTCTTCTGGGGGGGGGGGGGCCCATGTGCTCGGAGGGGCAAGGGGACCCTGGTGGAGTATCTCAAAGTTCCTGAGCTGACTTCTCAAGAGATACCTTATCTGAGGTTAGGCCTTCTGTGCTGGGCAGTCCATCCTGTGGTTAATCACTGAGGATGCAGGAATGCAGTCTACATGAGGCATCCCAGCACCCATTAATGTGGTCTTAGGTTACCTAACTCTAACAATATAGTAATAAACTGTCTACCCATCGTACGCGTAAGGTACTTTGCTTTTGCAGTTGATCTGTCATCTGAGTTGCTCTGAGGCTAGACGCTGCAGTCTCCTCTTTAGTCCCTCAGAGCAAAACAGTGGGAGGCTAGGTAAAGTAGCCTTTGTTCTATCTCTGCAGGAACTACAAGGCCCTAAGTTGAAATCTCAGGAAGAAAAGGGAGGGAGGCCTGTTTCTGCTCTTTGTTCTCAGCATCAGCATTCGTATGCCTTTTAGAGTGCATGATCACATGGAAAAAAGTTCATTACAATTATGCACATAAATTGATTAAGAAGTTTATAACAGAGAATGTCTACATGCATATCTACTAGGAGTAATTATCTGGCTAAACATTCATCATTTGTTACTAGCTTACTGGTTCACGAAGAGTTAAAAACCATAGCTAAGTTGTCTTGAAGTTTTGTATAGATAAACCCAGTCAATATTTTATCTTCTGTTCTTCCACCTGTGGTATAAATCTTTAGCTCCTTCTTTATGACCTTTAGTTAATGGTTTTTACAGCCCCTTGGAAATGTGCTTTAGGTTTTAGAAGTCTGTTATCTCAGAAGCAAGTAGGTTTAATAAGCAAGTTCTGTTATAAAAGGGGCTTGAATGTCTTTGTCTGAGGTTGCCATTCTGAAGCAGTGGTGACCCTGGCATGCTGGTTCTTTCTGCAGAATAAACGCACTTTGTTCTTGCATACTATTTGAGTCTGGGGTTTTCCTTCAGTAATTCTCAAACCCTAACAGAGAGATAGCTTGGTTGCTTCAGAGGCTGCTGCATAGCATGAGGTCTCCTGCACCCACATGAACACATGTTTATCACCCCAGTGCTAGAGAGGCAGAGACAAGAGGGTCCCTGGGGTTCACTGGCAGGACAGTCTAGCTTATGGATAAGCTCTGAGGTCAGTGAGATATTCTTCCTTAAAACAAAGGAGAGATGAGAGTTCTCAGCACTTGGAAGGCCAAGACAGGTGGATCATTGTGAGTTCTAAGCCAGCCAGGTCTACAGAGTGAGACCCTGTCTCAAGAAGTAAATAAAAAAAATAAGGTGAGAGCAACAGAGGAATACCCATGACATCATCTTCCAGCCACCACACACATCTTCACGCATGTGCATACACAATACGCTAGCTGTGTGTATTAGAGACTTTTCTCACAGTTCTGAGCTGACAGAAACAACTCCCAGCTCAGGGTTTCAGGGGACTTGGGTGCATGATGGTGTGAGGGTGTGACAGCTGAGGTCTTTGGCTGTTGCTGGTGAGAGCCTGAGCCCTGGCCCCTAAAATATTACTCACATCACAGCATGAGCCCTGAAGGCACAAGTGATTGAAATCAACAGCACAGATACAAATGTGATGACACTAAAATATAATTTAAGAATAAGCGAGGCATTGAGGCTGGGCACAGACCTGTCATAACATCCCTCAGAGGCTGAGGCCAACTGCACAGTAAGACCTGCCTCCAGTACAAGAGCAATAAAAGGAAATCAGAAACAAGAATCAAGCAAACAGGCTGGAGATAGAGCTCTGCATGTAAGGCTCTTTCTGTTCTTGCAGGGTACCTGAGTCTGGTTTCCACGGTCTGAAACTTCCACTCCAGGGCATCTGGCCTCTTCTGGTCTCTGCAGCCATACTTACAAGCACAGACATGCACATACTTTAAAAATAATAAAATAAATGAAACCCCTAGGGAATTAGAATAGTGTATTGTTTTAGAAAAATGGCAGTAGTAGGCTCTTCTCTAGGGCCTGTAACCTCTCCAGTCACAGTCACTTGGCTGGGTTAGAGCATTCTCTCCTACTGAGTGGGGCTTAAGTCCCATTAGATGGCTGTTGGTGGCCTCCAAGATCTAAGTGCCCCTATTGCACACTTAGGTTTATCTGGCTGTGCTGGTCATGGCTGTTGTTCACAATTGGGTAGATGTGCTAGTTAGGTTACTACTGCTGGGATGAGACTCCATGACCATGGGAGCAGCGCGGGGAAGAAAGGGGTCACTGGACTCATACTTTCACAGCACTGTTAATCATCAAGGAAGTAAGGACAGGAACTCAAACGGGGCAGGAACCTGGAGGCGGATACAGAGGTCATGGAGGGTGCTGCTTACTGGCTTGTTCCTCATGGCTTGCTCAGCCTGCTTTCTTATAGAACCAGGACTCACAATGGTCTGGTCCCTCCCCCATCAATCACTAATTAAGAAAATGCCCCACATGCTTGTCCAGATCTGTGTACTTTATGGATTTGGCCTTTGCTTTAGTTTTAGCAGTTTGCTCTTTCTATGCGCTGAGTTTTATAGCCTGAATGGTACTGCCATCATGGAGTCATTGATGCTAAGGTCTTCGGCCCTGTTACAGTACTCCTTCAATAATTACATAATTAGGAAAGCTTGGGGGATAGAGTTTGGAAACTGTCATCTCACTCCCTGTATCTATCAGCCAATTTATCTGTTGGACCATTCCCCTGATCTTTACTGGGATTTGGGGTTCCTTCATTGATTCTGGGGTTGTTGATTCTGCACATTCTTTGGTCTGACTAGGGAATCTGTCTTTGAATCCTCCTCCTTGAAGCTGTCCTATTGGTATCTGATCTCATGTTCCAAATGACCTTAATACCCCTGATTTTCAGAACAAATGGAGAGTTGGAGCTTGCCCTGCCTTTATCTAAAAATGGCCACATTTTAGGTGTGGTTTTCCATGGTGTTGGTTTGGTTAGATTCTTTACTACATTTGACTGGAGAGATACTTTCTTATCTATCTCCAGCTTTCTAGTTTGTTTGAGGAAGTTGATAGCTTCTCCAATAGTTTGGCAATTGGCCAGAGTTGATGTCGTTGTCATTCTCAAATTGGAGGGACACTCTTCATTATAATTTCCCTTATGCTAAGGAGCAGCAGTGATGCCCGTGCCTTACACGGCTTACATTATGGTTAAGCGAAGTATGCCCACTGCCTAGCCAGCGGCACTGCTTCTTCCACATGTTTCCACTGTTCTTAGGTTAAGTGTGGGAAAGCCTGCCCCCCCACAGCAGTTACCCAATCCAATAAGGGTGAGTTTCCCTTTTAACTATGTGTTCCACACACTCTAATATTTTGGGATTTTCTAAAATCTCTTTGACGTCCTTCATTTCTTCTGAGGTCAATACTACTGTATTAACCCCCTTTTCCCATATGTGAGCTATATAGGAAGCATCCTTATCTCTTTTTTGTGTGAACTCTTGTCTTATTTGCTGCAGCTCTGTCCTTGTAAATGGTCTGGATTCTACTTCATTGGTCATGTGAGTATTTTGGGTTAACCCGTGTATAGTGGGTTTGGCCTAATGCTGCTTATATTCTAATGTTAATTTGGATCCCCAAAATTGTTTGCATAAGAGTCCACATGTAAGATACTGAGGGACCCCAGTTGGTTCTGATTGGTAAATAAAGATGCCAAGATGCTGGCAGCCAACTTTAGGATTCCCAGGCTTGGAACCTGGAGGAAGAGAAAGGTAGAGAGATCTGCCATGCCAGGAGAGCGTGGAGGAGAGGAGAGACGCCATGCCTGAAAAGAGTGCAGTGCAGAAAGGCTTGGCCACCGTGTGAAGGAGCCGGGATAATGTGGCCCAGAGTACAACCCTTATTTTACAAGTTAAGGTGGGGAGAAGGTTCACAAGAAGTCACGAGGTAGGAGCATGGCAGCATCCAGGCAGGCACAGTACAGGAGGAGCAGAGAGTTCTACATCTTCATCTGAAGGCGGCTAGTGGAAGACTCACTGCCAGGCAGCTAGGGTGAGGGTATTTAAGCCCATAGCCACAGTGACACACCTACTCCAACAAGGCCACACCTCTTAATAGTGCCACTCCCTGGGCCAAGCATGTACAAACCAACGCAGTCCTGTTCAGAAAACCCCTCCCTGCTGTCTCCAGGGCACTTCCTGTGTGTTTTAAATATTTATTCTCATGTGTGAGAGCTACAGATAAATGTCACTCTCACCCATCCTCAAAGAAATTTCTCTTTGCAGCAGTTGGAGACCTTCACAGAAATTCACAACTGGTCAAAATGCAGAGAGTTAAATGATCTTGGGATGCTCTGGCCCTCTAATATGCCTTCATTGCAATCTTGGCACCCAAGGTCCAGGGAACATTGCAGAAGAGGCAGGAAGCTGTAAGAGCCCAAGGAGCAGGAGGCCTACTGCTGGGGAATATGTTTTACCTGGGACACGGAAGGTGCATCCATGACACTGCCACACTATAGTCACTTAACACCTAAACAGTGGCAACACCGGATGACACGCTGGTGTGGATATTACATGTGTCTTAACCCCTAATGAAGAGCTATGGGAAATTAATGGATGCTGAGAGAAGGAGAACTGGTCTTCTTCAGCGATGAGCCCCATAACAGCTATCCAATCCCAAAGCCAGATGGGCTCGGATGGTGTGTGTGTGTGTGTGTGTGTGTGTGTGTGTGTGTGTGAGAGAGAGAGAGAGAGAGAGAGAGAGAATATATATGTGTGTATGAGTGTGTGTGTGTGTGTGTGTGTATGTATGTGTATGTGTGTGAATATATATGTGTGTATTAGTGTGTGTGTGTGTGTGTGTGTATGTGTGTGAATATATATGTGTGTGTGTGTGTGTGTGTGTGTGTGTGTGTGTGGTCATGAACTTGAGAGGCAGTGGGAGATGTGGGAGGAATTGGAGGGGGAGAGGAAGGAGGGGCTAAAGAGAATACAGCACCTATGACGTTTCTTTCTTTCTTTCTTTTTTAAATTAAAACAACAGCAACAACAACAAAAACCAATATAAAAACAAAGAGCCCAAGTGAACCCACCACTGCTGTCCGAATTCAGAACCGTGCATCCCACAGGGCCTCGGGAAGAGGGCTGAGAGTCATCGGGAGGGTGAAGGGTGCTGGGTGTGTTGGTGAATCTACCTTTGGAAGCCACGGGCTGCTTTTGTTCTGACTCCTGCCTCTGTGACTGCTATGTGCAAAATTGGCCTGTAGGCGGCGACAGGGGGTGCTTGCAGCCTCGTGAGTAGATTTGGAGCTCACATGAGATAACATCGATTTTGAGAGATGAAATACATAAGTTACAGTTTCTAAAGGAATTTGAAATAGGAGTAGACGGCGCTATTTTTTAACTACGCAGAAGAAGAAAAAAAGAAATTGGAGCGAGGAGCAGGAATCCAAACAAAACAACAGAGAGAAAGATGAAATGTTCAGGGCAAGTCGAGCTGACCACGCATGCGCACAATCCTTAGTTCTACCCTCAGTTCACACCACATCCCCACACTCAGGGCAGGAGAGTCAGGGGTTCAAGGTCATCCTTGGCTGCACAGGGAGTTACAGGTTAATCTTGTGTCTTAATTAGGGTTTCCATTGCTGTGAAGAGACACCACGACCAAGGCAACTTTCATAAAAGACAACATTTAATTGGGGCTGACTTACAGGTTCAGAGGTTCATCCCATTATCATCAAGGTAGAAGCACAGCAGAGTTCAGGCAAGCATAGTGAGGGAGGAGCTGAAAATTCTGCATCTTCATTTGACTGCAGCCAGGAGAAACTGACTCTGGCCAGACTTAAGCATATATGAGACCTCAAAGCCCACTCCCACAGTGGCACGCTTCCTCCAACAAGGCCACACCTTTCTAACAGTACCACTCCCTATGGGCCAAGGATATTCAAACAACTACACCTGGGTTACACGAGGCCCTGCGGGTGGTAGCATCGACTTACCTGGCCTCTATAATCACATGTGCACACAAACACTTGCACACTCCAGAATCGAAAGGACTCCTAGAAAAAGGAAAGAAGTTGGTGAGATGGCTCAGTGGGGACAGGTGTTTGCCACCAAGCCTTACAACCTGAGTTGAATCCCTGAGGCCCACATGTCGGAAGACGAGAACTGACTCCCTAAAAGTTGACCTCTGACCTTCACATATGCCCACCTGTTCCATATACAAAATGATGTAATTTTTTTGGGAAGACAAAAAAGAAAGGAAGAAAAAGCATCTAAATAACTTTATATTCTGTAGTTTGGAATGGTATATTGAATATGCCATAAAGGTTTCTAAATAAAATATTAAAATCTGTTCTCCCATTTCAAGTTAAAATATAATAATTTTTAAAATACTAAAATTTGTTTTACCATTTTATTTTTTGAGTCAGGGACTCACTATGTATCCCTGGCTATTCTGGAACTCATTGTGTAGCCCAGGCTGGTTTCAAACTCAAGGAGATCAACCAGTACCTGCCTCCTGAATACTGGAAGTAAAGGCATGCATATCTACTGCCAGGCTGTTTTATCATTTTAAATAAAATATCAAAATATTTTTTTTGGTATGATGGCACAAGCCTATAATCTTAGCACTTGCGACATAGAGGCAGACAGATCTCTGTGAGTTCAAGGTCAGCCTGGTCTACATAGGGAGTTTTAGGAAAGCCAAGGTTACTCAGTGAGACTCTGTCCCTGAGATAAAAATGTTTTATCATTTTGAATAAAACATAAAAATATCAATTTTATTATTAAATTGTTATTGTGTTTATTAATTTTTAAAATATAATATTTTTAGTTTATTTGAGAATTTTACACAGGTAATGGATTATTATCACATTCTGTCTCTACTTCTTTACAGCTCTTTCTGGAAGAGCCCTGCTCAGCTTCGTGTCCTTTCTTTCTTTTGATTGGGTATTGAGATCAATTAGTGCTGCCCATGGGTGTGTGGTTCTCTAGGAGCTAGGTGCCCTACAGAAAACCAACTGACAAGGTGGGTGGGGTTGGTGAGCTCCTCTGTCATCCATGCTAGTTCACCTTGAGCAGGTGACCATGGTCACAAGACAAACATTATTAGACTGCATAATAAAAGGTAGCATGGGCTGATGTGAGGCTTAGTGGGTAAGCACTTGCCCATCAAGTGTGAAGAGCTTAGGTTGAATCTCTAGAACCATGTAAAGCTGAATGTGGATAGAGGGGATGGAGGAGACTGGAGGAGGAGATGGAGGAGGAGATGGAGGAGATGGGGGAGGAGGTGGAGGAGGAGATGGAGGAGGAGATGGGGGAGGAGGAGATGGAGGAGGAGGTGGAAGAGGAGGAGATAGAGGAGGAGGAGATGGTGGAGGGTGTATTTGCTTATATTACAAATGCTAATTATGTTTCCCAAGAAACTGTTTGCATGAGAGAGCCTGCATGTAGCTTCTGGGAACCTGGCCCCAGATGGCTCTGATTCATAAAGAAAAATGCCAGCAGCTAATAGCTGGGGAGGGCAAACAGGGGCAGGATTTTAGGATTTCCAACGCTTGGGACCAGGAGGAGAGAAAGAAAGAAGGAGATCTGACATGCTTTAGGAGAGAGTGGAAAGGGGAGACACAGAGGCAGCCATGAAGAGAAGCAAGAAGAGCGCTCTGGGCTCTGGGTCAAGAAAGCATGGTCCAGGGGGATACACAAATGGGTCCAGAGCGGCCAGGATGAAACAGAAGATAGTAAGTAATAACTCAGAGTTATCAGAGGGAGGTAGATTCTAGCAACATGGAGGCTCGGCAGTCACCCAGCTATTGTGCTGCTTAAGGTATATTAAAATATAAAGGCTCTGTGTGTGTGTGTGTGTGTGTGTGTGTGTGTGTGTGTGTGTGTGTGTGTGTTTCATTCAGGAGCATAAACCATTGAGGGGGTAACAACTCCGCCCAGGATTTGTTAATAATACTACAGGAGGGGATGGAGGAGGAGAATGGCAGAAGAAATGAGGAGTGGTTGGAGGGGAGACAGAGACAGAGGAGACCACTGTGCTGCATATTTTGCTGGCAAATAAAATCAATCACAATGGAAGAGTCTGGAATGATTCCAGCACAGGAGGTCTCTGTCTCAGTCACACATGCACATACACACAGAACACATAGGATTTATGGGAAGCCAAGTCCATGTTGATATAATTTAAAACATATCAGTTTATAAGCACCCATGAACATTTAAAGGCTAGGTAACCAGTCATGCTGCCTAGCAGGTGATGGCGGAGAAGTTCCACTTCTCTGTTGCTCATGGAATAAACCAAGGAAGGAACCTAAGCATCATGAGAAAGCCAGTAGTGGCTGACCTTCAGCCTTCAGACTCTTCCACGGAGAAGGAAATTTCCAGATTTCACCGTGTCATTCAGTGAGTTCCTCTTGGTGGCATTTGGAGGTGTTTGTAGTTGTCAGGGGAGAAGGTAGAGACCAGAGAGGTTGTTCCACATGCTGTGATGTGCAGCACACCCACCAGAGAGTGAGATCAGCCCAGTCCTGAGAGAACCCCCCAAACCCACAAGAACCTACATTTTATTCCATACTTGTTTGAGACACAGCCTCATCACATAGCTCAGGATGGTCCCAAAGTCTCAATCCCTTGTTTCAGCCTCCTGAATGCTGTGGGGACAAGTGTGCTCCACAGTATCTGGCCTGGATTTTACCATTTATCTGTAAGATGGATATCACAGTTTAAAGGTTTCTGCAACAAATGTATTATGCAAACAAAGCAAGCTGGGAAAGGTGGCTTACACTGGTTCTTCCAGCACTTGGGAGAAGGAGGCAGGAAGATTTCTGTGAATTCCAGGCTAGTCTGGGTTACAGAGTAAGACTCTGTCTCAAGATAAATACTCAATGAGAAGGAAATGGAAGGGAGAGAAGGGAAGGGAACAGACAAGGGCCGTGCCCACTGCACCCCACCCCTTACTCGGCCCTTGTCACCCTTCTTTCTATTTGAATAGAACCCCAACCCTGCTTCATACCAGCTTGGATTGAAATATTTCTGTACTGAAGACACCAATCAGGTTTTCCAGAGTCCCTAAAACCTTTAAGGAATTCATACTTTTGAGGGAGACAATACGGAGTCCTGTCTCGGCTTCTTCATCTCCCATTGCCTTGGTGTCAATCATGTCATGATGTTGGTACAGGCTCTTCCAGAGCTGTAGTATCAATAAACCTTTTTTCTTTGTAAAGTATTCAGGCTCAGGTATTGTGTTACAGCAACAGACAGTAGACTATGTTTCCCGTCTTCCAACTCTGAGCAGGGTCTCAGTTCTCCATGCCTGGCCTCTAACTGCTTGGGCCACTTCCCACTGAGCAACCTGCCCATTCCTGTCTCCTCTTCCAGTCTCCATTTATAATAGATTGTTGCACTCTACTGACCTCCTTATAGCCAAGGCATCTATTAAGGAGAATCTTTACAGATGCACATTGGGAAATTGTCCCACTTACCTTTGTCAGCTAGATACAGTCTAGCATCATTGGGCAGGGAGCCTTTACTAAAAAATTGCCAGATCAGATCAGATCAGTTGAGGCCATGTATATGACAGGTTGTTTTGACTGATAATTGACAGGAGGACCCGGCCCCCTGTGGGCAGCACCATCCCAGGCAGGTAAGCCAGATATGTATAATGACACTCACTGGGCATGAGTGGATGAGCCAGGGAACAGCCTTCCTGCATGGCTCCTGCCCCAGGGTCCTGCCTCAAGTTTCTGCCTCAACTTCTCTCAGTGAGGACTGTGACCTGGGAGTTTAAACAAAACCAAACCTCTTTCCTTTCTGAGTTGTTTTTGGTCAGGGCATTTACTATAGCAACAGAAAGAAAATTGGAGCAAAGACATCTGGATGCATTTCAGGACCTCAGTACATGTATGTGGGGGTGCCACACACAATGTGGTCTGTAACAGGGCAATATCACTTACATTTTGATTTTTGGAGAGAGTCCTGGAAGCATGCAAATCCTCCCAGAAGAGTTTTAGGGGAACTCAAAGACGAGTCTTGGACTACCATAAGGCATCTGAGAGGCTGCAGGTTCCCCACCAGGAAGTGACTCAGTGGCACCTCTGGGCAGCCTCAAAAAGCTTCCTGTACTTCAGCTTGACCATATATATATATACACATACATACCACCAGCAAGGCTCAGTATTGGCAGAGATTGCTCCATTGGCAATAAGTGATAGATGGTGGAGTGGAGATGATTGACAGCTGGAGCATGTGCAGACATGTGCACCTGGACACCTGCACCTGGAGTCAGACCTAGACACTTGTACCTATGGACCACCTTCCTCCACCTTTCATAGCTCAGGAATTTGGACAGTCCAGGGAAAGAAGGATGTTTGAAGGGATGGTTCCCATTGGGGTAGCCACCCCCAGCCTCCTGAGCTTTTCCGGGAAGATATGAACAGACACCTACTCAACCCACAAAAGGGCAATGACAGTATCAAGGAAGAGGTGGCAACCAAAAGCGTCTTGGTGAACCACAGAATTAACTGGGGTTGTTTACCAAAACTTTCATAGCTTATGGGCAGCCACACCATGGAGGAAAAGATCTGTCCTGGCAGTTAAATAGCTATTGATCCTCCGAGGGGTCTTTGAGCCCTTTCCCCACATGACAGGAATTTAATGGTTTAGTCTTGTGCTGGTCTGTTGATAATCACAGCTACCAAGTACTCGCGAGGGTGGTAACCATGGTGTACCCACAGGCCAGTGCTCCACAGCACTGGTGCAGCCGAATCTTCAGATACAAACAGAGTTGGATGAGTGATAAGAAAAGAACGTGAAGCCTTTTTGCACGCTCGTAGAGGATCATGGATGCCACACACCAGCCTAAATTTGTGTTTCTGAGGAAGCAGCCACTGAGAAAAGCACTGATGTGGGAGGTTGTATCAGCTAGTTCTTGCTCGTGTGAGCTTTGAGTGGCAATTGCTGTTCCTTTAATAAAATCTACAGCCCAACGTGAGGATGAAAGCCAGGTCACAGTCAGCCTCTCTGTAGGAGACACTTGGGTGTAGTGGGAGAGATAGCTGTGGTGAGAGGCCCATGCAACGGCTTTCACAAAAGGACAGTCACTACCATGTCAACTCATCACAATCTCCACCTTCCTGGTGTCTTAGTTCCTTTTTCTGTGACTATAGTGACATACCTGGATGAGAGCAACTCAAGAGAGGAAGGTTTACTCCAGCTCATAGCTCAAGGGTGCAGTGCACCATGGTAGGGGAGACACAGCAGCAGTGAGTGTCTCTGCAGCTCAGTTCCCTTTTATACAGTTGAGGATCCAAAGTCCAGGGAACGGTGTCACCCACAGTGTGAGTGTGGGTCATTCTGCCTCAGTAATGCAACTGAGATAATCCCTACATGCATGCACGTGTGGTCCCAGCACCGGAGGGGAGGAGACAAGAGGCTCACTGGGACATGCTGGCCCACCACACATAGTAAGCTTCAGGTCAGTGAGAGGTGCTGCCTAAAAATCAAGGTACACGCTGCCTGAAGAATGACATCAAGGTTGACCTGTGACTTCCACATGTATAAATACATATATAGATACATGTATACTACTGCATGGACATGTACAAACACACACACATACACACTCACACACACACACACACACAGAGTCACATGCACACACACAGATATTAGCTACCATGCTCCCCTTTTCTTTTCTCTGTCTCTGTCTCTGTCTCTCTCTCCCTCCCTCCTTCCCTCCCTCTGCTTCCCTCCCTCCCTCTTTCTTTCTTTCCTTCTTTTTGTTTTTTCAAGTCAGGGTTTCTCTGTGTAACAGTCCTGGCTGTCCTTAAACTCACTCTGTAAATCTGGCTGACCTCAGAGATCTGCCTGCCTCCTAGATACTGGAATTAAAGGTGTACCACCATCACCTGGCTAAGTTCCCCCTTTTCAAACACACTCTGATTAGTGTCCTGTGAATGATGCAAGACTGCCTTTGGCATAATAGTTGAATTGGAAATTTAACTGAGCTCATAACTATAACCATGTCAGTTAGTTTTCTGTCACTAGAACAAATGACAGACAATGTGGAAAGAAAACGTTTTGCTTTGGTTCTTGTTTCAGGCAGTTTCAGTCCATGGGTGGTTGTCCCTGTTGTTTTGAGACTTCTGGAATGTGTCATAATGGGAATACCTTGTGAGAGGAAATCACTCCATGCTTGGGAAGTGGAAGAGAGGAAAAAGGAGCAGACCGCATTTTCATTCTCTTCTCTGAGGGCCTGTTTCCAATGGCCTGATGATCGCCGAACAAGCCCCGCATTTTTTGTTTTTAGTGTTTTCAATTTATTCTTGAGAATAACTTTATCCCCTTTCAACTCCCCCAAGACCCTCCATCCTCCACTTGTATGTCCTCTTTCCTCTTTACAGTGCACTCAGCTCAATGAGAGCTGCCCGTATGAGTGTCCTACTCGCTGCTCTATTGCCATGAGCAGACACCATGACCACAGCAACTCTTATAAAAGGAAGCATTTAGCTGGGGGCTGGCTTATAGTCTCACAGGGTTAGTCTGTTATCATCAAGGGGGGAAACAGACAGCCATGGTGCCAGAGCAGTGGCTGAGAGCTTTACATTGCTGATCTGCAGGCACCAAAGCTTTTGAATCCTCAAAGCCACACATATGTGGCCCTCTTCCAACAAGGCCACATCTCAATCCTTCCCAAACAGTTCTGCCAATGATTTTCATTCAAATGCCACAATCATTGAAGGTCGTCCACTGGAGCATTGTGGAGTACTAGGAGCCACACTCTTGAAGAAAACGGCCTCTTCCTACTCCAGTCGCTGTCAGTTGTTCAGCTCCTCAGTTAGGGGTGGGGTCGTGAGTCCCTCCCCTCCATGCTGCAAGGTGGCCTGGCCTGATCCTGTGCATTGACAACAGCTGCTGTAGTTCACAGTTGCTGTGTCCTGTCATAGCCAGAAGACACTGGTTTGCTCTAGTCTGGCCTGATCAGACTCTTACTGTCTTTCTGCATCTTCTTCCATGATGGTCCCTGAGCCTTGGGGAGGGATGTGACACAGATTTCCCATCTGTGACTGAGTATTCCTCAGCCTTTTGCTCTCTGCACTGTGCCCCGTTGTGAGTTTCAGCATTAACTGTTGTCCACTGCATCAAGAAGCTTCTCTGAGGTCCAAGAGCTGTATGGATCATGGCATATCAAGATACTAATGTAGAGGGCATTTTCACACTATGTCCATTTAGCAAAATAACAGTAAGTTCACCCTTGGGGTCTGTGAGTGCCCAAAACATGGGTTCTTGGCTAGGTTTACAGTACTAGGTGTGGCTTTTCTCCTGTGGAGTGGTCCTTAAATCCAACCAGAAAGCAGCTAGTTACCCCCATAACATTTACCTCACTATTGCACCAATGGGCACATCTTGCCAAGCCAGTTATTGTAGTTTACACTGTTCACTGCTAGGTAAGACGACATGATTGGGTCTTATCAAGTTCTGGTGGGCAATAAAGAACAGCGGCAATAGCTAGTATTGCTTTGGAGGTCTCTGGGACAGCTTTTACCAACAATTTGGAGGGAGGTACCCATGCCTGGCACCAAAGCACCACCTCTGGGAAGACACATGTGCAGCACAGCAACAACTATATTTACATAAAGAATAGCTACTAATGATAAAAGAGCTCACTGCAGCCCAAGCTATATAGATGGGGAAACTGAGGCCCAGAGATGCCAAGGATGGACCTTAAAGTCACCCAGCTCGGAAGTGGCAGAGCAGGGATTTGAACTCTGAACATCAACTCCAGAACATAAGAACCATCAGATTTCTCTGTGATGACATCTCTCATTTTAACAGTGGTTAGCAGGTGGGCTGTAGCACCATCCTATGACATTGCTACACCATCATTATTTTGGGGGTCTTGGTAGGAGGTAAGGGGAAGAAGGGTCATCAGAGATAAGGGTCAGCAACTGCCTGGGGAAGAATGGTGTCTCAGGGAGCAGTGGGTGGTGGAGCCCCAGGGGTAGAAGAGGAAACACATTAGATAACCTTCTCAGAAACGCAGAAGTAGGTCAGTGTCTTGGCCAGGGGTTTCCTGCCTCTAGACTTTATCTGAAATTGCCAATGCCTACCTCCCCAGGACCAGCCTCCCTGGGGTACCCCTTGTCCACCATTCTTCTTGGCTCTCTTCCTTGCCCCTCTCCTCACACCTTTACCTTTTTTCCTACTTCCCTTTCTCCCTCACCCCTCCTCTCTCTCCTTCTAGTCTCCTCAAGGCTGAGAAAAATCAAGAATAATTTTTTTTCTTACAGCGGAAACTGCTGGTGGCTTTTTATACACTGTCCCCACACCTTGGTCTCATCAAAGAGATGGAAACAGGCCATGGTAAGCATAAAGGAAACTCCGATAGAGGGCGAGGCTGAGTATTTGGGGGCTTTTCCACCTCCCACCGGAGTTGCAAGGACAGGAAGTGGGAAGTCTGTGAGGACTGGCTCGGACTAGCTTGACTCCTGAGCAGAGAGAGCCCGACCCTCTGAGGTGTGGGCTCTGCATTTGAAGGTGTTGGGTAACTGCCCAGATGTTCAACTGGGGTAACACACAGCTTTAGTTCTAGATGCTGGGGAAACTTAGATAGGAGGCATGGGACTCGGCCTCAAAATATATGAAATATATAGTTCAAAGCTAGCCTAGGCTACTTGAGACCCCGTCTCCCAACAAACAAGCCCAAACAAATAAACAAACATAAAAGCACAAATGATATAAAGTGCCTCTCAAATACTATTATTTAATATTTTTTATTTTATTTATTATGCATGTGTCCTGCACGTGGGGTCCAGAGAATAGCCTCAGTTGTCACCTTCAGGAGCTATCTACCTTTTTTGAGGCAAGGTCTCTCCCTGAACGTGGAGCTCATTGATTCAGCTAGACTGCCTGGCTAGCGAACTCCAGGGGTCCTCCTGTCTCCGTTCCCTATTGATGGATTTCAAGTGTCCATCACCTTTATATGGATACTGGAGATTCAAACTCAGATCTTCATAATTGCACTTTACCCACTGAGCCATAACTCAAGCCCATTTGCTCCCCTTTGTGTCTTCCCACAATCCCATCAACTCCAGGAGTCCATCAGGCCTGGCACAATCTGTTCTAAGTGTGTTGAATAAAGTGCCCTCAAGGGCGTTGCCTCCCATCCCTGCCTCTTTATTCCTTGTTTTTGTTTGGTTTGGTTTTTCTGTTTTGGTCTTGTTTTTTCTCCCTTCTCTTCTGCATCCCCTCCTTTCCTCCCTTCCTCCCTTCCCTTCTGACCAACCATTCCTGGCATGTCTGTCACTGCTGCGCATTGGGTTGAGTACTGAGGTCCCATCAAGATGTCCCTGGAGGATACACGTGCTCAGAAGCTGGTACCTGGCCAATTGCAGCCATGGGGCCAAAGCTGTTATGGTGGCTAGAAACCAATGCAGCAGATGGATGGGAGAGGCCAGTGTGTGGTGGCAAGTCTGGAGCCCCGAGTGCTGCCAACATGGTCCTGATGACACTTTGGGGAGGTTTCTTGACTCCAGTCCAAAACCCAGAAAGCCCAAATCTCAGTTTCTGCATCAGAAGCATAAATACCCCATCTTTATTCTTTCTTCCTGAATATCAGGCAAATGGGCTGACCCCACGCTCCTGGGCTCTACACCCCAAGTCTCCAGGTCTCTGATTTGAAGATTGCCCAAGGCAGGTCAGCAGTCTACACCATCCGGAGCACTCCATCTGCAGAGTTCAGGGCTCCTTAAAGGGGGGGAACTGCAAACCGATTGCTGGGTTTGAGGTGAGTCCTGGAGAGGCCTCCCACAGAATACATTGTCACCGCAGCCTTCAGACCATGAAAGCTCCGAAATAGGACCTGGTGCCGTCACGTGGTCTGACCAGGCGGTTTCCAGGCACGCGGACCACCACCTCTTCCCCGGCCTCCAAATGTACCACGCCACCCAGGAAGCTGCTGTCCCACCAGACTCGGGAGCTGTTGGCTCGGCCACAGGGTGACCGCCGGCTGACCAGCAGTTCTAACTCCTTGGGGTAGCGGGACGTGCGCTTGTACAGACCATGAGTGATGGGGAGGCCATTGGCCAGCCCCTGGGGGCACCCCACACCGCTCAATTGCACTTTGGAGTACACGTAGTAGTAGCCGGCCTCTGTAGTCACCAGGGCCCCATCATGATACGTCAGGCCCCTCAAGAAGGCCAGACCAAGTCGTGTCTCCCACAGCAGAGGTCCACCAATGCCTATCAAACTGGCGTTGGCTCCTGGGAGGAAAGGAGAAAGATAATTGGTCAGCATCGTTAGCATTGTGCTTGCCCTTTCTGTGTGGCCTTATGCTAGTTCCCTCTGGTTTCACTGCCAGAGGCTGCTTGTCTGGGTCAACTCAGCCCATTCCTATCTTGCAGGGGGGAGAAACTGAGGCACAGGAAAGTAAGCAAAGTAATTTGGTGGTTATGCATCTTAACTCAGTTCATTCCCATCTCCTGCAAGGGTAGAAACTGAGGCACAGAGGAATACTTGAATACCAAAGAGGAAATTGAGGCACAAGGTACTTAACCTCCCTAGTGAAGTGTCAAAATTTTTTTAAAAATGGGGTTAGGACTTAGGAGGTGGAGCACTCGCCCAGTGTGCCAAAGGGTGCACATTCCACTCCCAGCACCAGATAAATCAAGTGTGGTAGTGCTCGCCTGCCATCCAGCTCTTGGGAGGTGGAGACAGGAGGGTCAAGAGTTCAAGGCCAATTTAGGCTACATGAGACCCTGTCTCAAAAAGTGTGTGTGATTGTGTGTGTGTGATTGTGTGTGTGTGTTTGTGTGTGTGTGTGTGTATGTTCGTGTGTATGAGTATATATGCGTGTGATATAGGTGAGTGTTTGTGATGTGTGTGTGTGTGTGTGTGTGTGTGTGTGTGTGTGTGCCCAGAAGTAAACACCCGGCAACTTCCTGAGTTTCAGCTTCTGTCCACCTTATTTTTGAGACAGAGTCTCTCACTGACCCCAGAAGTCCCCTGTTTGTCAAGGCTGCTGGCCAGCAGGTCCCAGGGACCTCTCTGCCTGTCTCTGCCTACGTCACAGGAGCGTGTGTCTGCCTGTGTTTGCCTGTTTCTGCCTCCATGACTGGCACAGGAGTTTGAGTTTAGCTTTTGACTCAAATGCCGAGTCAAAAGTGGCTAGCGCTTTGTACGTTGAGCCATCTCCCCATCTCCCACATCATCTTTTATGTGTATTCTGGTTAATTTCTTACTTGTTAAATTATAAATCAAACTGTCTATGCCAAAAGAGAAACCAGTACATAAAGCTGGGTGTAGTGGCCCACGTCTTTAATTCCAGTACTGCGAGACAGAGGCAGGTCTACCTAGTCAGCCCAGGCTACATAGAGAGACCATGTCTCCAAAACCAAAAATAAATAAATTAATAAATGTAGACTGTGGTAAATCTGTGTCCCAACATCTTCCGAGGCCTCCAAGGACTTGGGATCTGTTCACATGACTAGAAGGGTGAAGAGATGACTTTACCTAGAACCCCGTAGCTCTTCTCTGTGCTGTTTGTTAGTAAACAGTGAAAAAAAAAAAAAAAAAAAAAAAAAAAAGAGAGACCAGCAAGATCGCTCAGAGAATAAAGGTACTTGGGGCCAAGCCTGATTGATGACTTGAGATCAGTCCCTGGAGGCCACAGGGTGGAAGGAAAGACTCGTTCCCCCCAAGAGTTTTCTGCCCTCCACACTGTGGCGTGGACATGGGCAATAATAAATGAATAAAAAGAAGTAAATGTAAAACACTTTAAAACCCACTAAATAAATGCAAAAATGAATGCTCTAACTTATGAAGACCTGAGTCTCCCAGGACGCCCTAAACCCCACTCCATATGAAGATCTGGGGTCCCCCTTACCTGTAAGATGTGCTGCTGGGTTAGGCTGATGAGACCGTTGATCTGAGGAAGAGAGTCAGAGGTTAGAGACAAAGAGAGGAGTGTGTGTGTGTGTGTGTGTGTGTGTGTGTGTGTGTGTGTTGTGAGTGTGTGTGTGAGTGTGTGTTCTCACACACTGCCTGAGGGTACCTCTAGGTGTCAGGTTTTGCCCCTTCTGGAATGACCCAGATTCCTGCTTCTCTGGCCCTGGGGAGGGGCACCTGTGGGGCCTACAAAGTCACACTGGGTAATGACCCAGGGTGTGGTGTGGGGAGGTACAGAGTGGGAACCATTCCACCTGCTTTGTAGGGACTGGGGCCCAAACTCACCTTGTATCAGCTTCTCCCACGAGCCTTTGCCTCCATCCTGAAATGCAATGGGGATGTTTGGTAAGGACATGCCACACCCCAGAGTCTCACTGGTATATGGTGATGAGACTGTCTGGCCATGGTCACAGACACCACCCACAGACATGTGTACAGAGCCACACATGCACACATCACACACATATACACAATGGGGGAGGGGCATACACTTGCTAAGTAGCCTTGGATGGCCTTGAACTCTTTGAGACTTCTGCCTCCCCTGCCCAAGTGCTGGGATGATGAATTAACTAATCAAGTTGAGTATCTGAAATTCTTGAGACTAGAATTATTTCAGAACTGTTTTCTAGGTTTTTGGTTAGTTGAGGGCCAGTGAGAGGGCTCGGGGTAAAAGTGCTTGCTGCCAAGCCTGACTACCCGAGTTCAATCCCTAGGACCCATACAAAGGGAGACACGGAGAAGTGATCCCACAAAGGTGTTCCACATACATGCTGCAGCATGTGCACACGTGCTCATAACTACACACTAAATAAATAAATGTAATTAAAAAAAAACCACTTAAAAAGAAAACATAGTCGAAGACTCAGGAGCATATTGTTTATACAAGTGACCAGGTGTAACACAGAGACAGACACACCCATGGCTTGTCTGACAGGAACAAAGAGTGAGCAAATGAGAGAGCTGAGAGTGAATTGGGACCATTAAGCCAGTGGTGGACAAGGGTTTGGGCTGGAAGCAACAACTGTGTAGGTGGATCCCAGAGCAGCTGCTAGGCACGGCACGTGTATCAGATCCCCGTGTACAGATGAGAAGACTGAGAGTCAGAGAGGCAAGCTGACAGAAGCTCTGGGTTCTAGTTGGGCTCTGCCTGGCACACAATATACAGTCATAAAGAGACAGACACTGGAGAGGCCCCGCTGGT
The DNA here is from genome assembly GCA_028551405.1 of Uromys caudimaculatus. Taxonomy (NCBI): domain Eukaryota; kingdom Metazoa; phylum Chordata; class Mammalia; order Rodentia; family Muridae; genus Uromys; species Uromys caudimaculatus. The sequence goes on along the minus strand of CM052709.1, from coordinate 37,678,069 downwards.
CCCTCAAGCCCCACTTACTGGCAGATGAGCCACTATGTCCCCAAGACGCTGATGCAGTCTCAGGAGAAACCAGCCCTGAGTGGCCAGCCCAGCACCCAGCAGCAGTATCAGGGCCAGGCTGACCTGGACAGTGCTGCAGTGCCGTCTCTTATGGTTCTGTCCGAGCCTCCTGAATGGGATGTCCGTATGTCCGTCCACCACAAACACTGAAGGCTGTACCACACTCTCCATGCCAGGGCAGCTAAGGCTCAGAAACCCAGGGACAGGGTTGGCAATCCTGAGTTCCTCCTCAGGAGGAAACCACAATTGCCCAATGCTTGGGCTTTGCAAACTGCAAAAGGTTCCTGTGGCCCCTGGGACTTTTTAAAGCTTAAGTTTGGTGCCTCCCCTTTCCCCACACACCCTCCTCTTCTTCCTGTGCCCCCAGAAGGCCCAGCCCCCAGATCTCTTTCACTCGTGCGGCCATAGCTCACACTTTCCAGAAAATGTGATTCAGGTGGAGTGGACGGGGCAGCCCCTGCTCGACGTGCTTGGTGGCTTTGTTCCCCTCAGAGGAGCTTCTGTGGGTTCCATACAAGCTTCTTACACCACACTTGCATACGCACATGCTGGCAAGCACAGGCCTCTGTGTTTGCTTTAATCTGTGCATACGGGTGCAGGTGCTACTGTAGATGCAAGGTTCATGAATGTGTGCACACAGGTGTAGATGATCTGATATGTGCCTGTGTGCCGGAACAAGCACACAGGCATTTCCTGATGTGTGTGCAGGCCCATATATGGACACACATGCTACAGTGTGTATCATCTATTAGCACATGCACATATGAACTTTAGGTGTGTTCACATGTATGTCCATTGGAGATGGCGCTGGAGCAGATTTTCAGATACCACCTTGTCCCCAAGTTTTCAGCCTGGATCTCACCCCCATCACACACCCTCCCAGATACTGAGGACTCGAGGGCTCAGTTAGAAGACTCACCAGCCTCCCCTTCTCAATGTCAATGACCCCCATGCTGTAGTGTTTGTCCTCACACAGGGCTGGCAGTGCTGTGACCACAGAACCCCAGTGCTCTGCCGCACTGCTGAGTCATGGCTTCCCTAACCAGGGTTCCAGGGAAAGTACTGTTGAGACTCCTATCCCTGCAGGACACACCCATCCACCTGCCTCAGGAACAGACCCCTCCAGAGGAAGTCCAGGTGTGTGAGGTGCTGAAGGGATGTGTGCTGTTGACATGAGCTTGTCAAGAACTCCAGAGCCTCAGGCCCAGAGGGAAACATAGACTTCTCTTCTGGTCCACACATGGATGTGGACGTCAACAGTGTGTGTAGAACACGTCTACCATCCTCCCCCTGAGTGCTGACGTGTGAACATAGCTCCCTTACAGAGACAGTTCTTATGGAGACTAACTGAACCTGCCTGCCCCATCCCACTGTGCATATAAACCCAGCCTCCGTGCTTAACTGTATTAATAAGCTGCTCCCTTCAGTGGTATGCTTCTCCACTTAGCTCCATATAATAATGTGCTGGGCTGTTTGTGTGCAGAGGGCCCAGACCACATGACCCCAGGATTCCTGTATGTCTGTGTTTGTGTTTTCTTCATCTCCTTGTTGTTGCCCAACTCAGGTCCATTCCTGGAACCATGCAAATTACTCAGCAGCCTGGAGTATCCCTACCTTGTAGGATCTGCCTGGAAGCATTCTCTAGTCTCTCATGGTCTATGCTGGCCAGTGTCAATTTGACACAAGCTACGTTCATTTTGGAAGAGGAAACTTCAACGGGAAAATGCCCCCAACAGATTGGCTTGTGGGAGGCCCCTGCTTACTGCAGACTGTGCCTTCCCTGCACTGGCATTCCTGGGTTCTATAAGAAAGCAGGCTGAACAAGCCACAGGACGAAAGCCATTAAGCAGTGTTATTCCATAGCCTCCTGTCTCCAGGTTCCTGTCCTGACTTCCCTCAGTGGATGGAGTGTGACCTGAAAGTGTAAGCTGAGGTAAACCCTCTCCTCTCCAAGTTGCTTTTGTTCATGGTGTTTTATGACAGCAATAAAATCCTAACCAAGACACAAATTGGTATCAGGAGTGGGGTAGGGATATGACAGACCTGACTATGGCTTTGGGAAGATGTAGTGGTGTCTGAACTTTGGAAAAACTGTTCCATGCACAGAGTTCAGCAGGCTGCTCTGTGGGAGCTTGGAAGTTCAAAATGCTGAGAATAATGCAGATGATGGAGGCTTGACTTGTGAAATGACGGAGGGAAGTTTGAGAGTTCCTTAAAGACCACCAGGGTTTCCTGGGTATGGTAGCACACACCTTTAGTCATGGAACTTGGGAGGCAGAGGCAGGTGGATTTCTGTGAGATTAAGGCTAGCCTCGTCTACATAGTGAGCTCCAAGAGAGCAAGAACTATAAAGAGATTCTATCTTAAAACAAAACAAAACAAAACAAAACAAAACAACAAGAAGAGCATTGGGGATGTTTGATCTTTGAAGTAAGATTCTTAGTTCTGCTTAGCTAGTTCTGCAGAACTGGCTGTGATTAAGAGACCGGCATCAGTTAGGTGAAATCTGGTAAGTGTTTCCTGAGAGAGTCAGTACACAGAAGCTGTGCCGTTGAGGTGAACAAGGTTATACTCAGATGGTGTTGGTTTTGAAAGCATGAGGAGGTCATGGAGAGCAGCTGAGGCTTGGCACTGTGTGAGGCCAGGAGAGGCTGCTGGTGAAAGTGCAGGCTCAGTGGCAGCAGAAGGTCCCAGTATTTTGGAGATGCTGGTGCCTTGGGATGATCACCACCACCAACAGCAGCCTTGGGGTGGTGCCAGCCCCAGCCTAGAAGACAAGATGTGAAGGCTGCAAAGGGCAGCACCAGAGAAGTCATTTGGGACCTTTGGAGGAGCTCAGAAGATCGTGTTCGAATCCCAGACACTAGAAATTGAATTATTTACACAGTTGGAGTTTGGTTTTGCTTGTTCAGGTTGTTGATTGTGCCCTGGTTCTTCCCTCTTGAAATAAGGAAGTATTTAGCTTGTTTTCCTGTTATAGGAGCCCACAGTTGAAAGACTAACTTTTAAAATGTTTTAGATTTTAAAGGATATTAACTTTAAACTTTGGAGTTTTAAAGACACTAAATTTTAAAATGTTTGAATTTGTAAGGTTGTGGGACTTTTTAAGTTTGCAAAATGTTTAAAATTTTTATTATTTTTATTTTACGCAATTAGTGTTTTTGCTTGCATGCATGAGGGATTTGGATGCCCGGAAAATGAATTAAAGGCAATTGTGAGCTGCCATGTGGGTGCTGGGAATTGCTCATCCTCTGGAAGAACAGCCAATGCTCTGTTAAGCCCACAAAATGTTTTTATATTGTGACATTGATATTAATTTTTGATCTTGGAGATGACAAGAAAGGAAAGGTTGTGTGGCTTACCAGTGATGTGTTTGTGTGTCAAGCTGACAAGGAGCAAATGGTGCTGGATGGTTTTATGTCAACTTGACACAAGCGAAAGTCATCTGAGAGGAGGGAGCCTCAGTTGAAAAAATGCCTCCATAAGATCAGGCTGCACTCAAGCCTGTAAGGAATTTTCTTAATTAGTGGTTGATGGGTGAGAGCCCAGCCCATTGTGAGTGGCACCATCCCTGGGCTGGTGGCCCTGGGTTCTATAAGAAAGCAGGTTGAGCAAGCCATGGGAAGCAAGCCAGTAAGCAGCACCCTCACGGCCTCTGTATCAGCTCCTGCCTCCAGGTTCCTGCTCAATTAGAGTTCCTGTCCTGGCTTCCTTCAGTGATGAAATGTCACCTGGAAATGTAAGTGAAATAAACCCTCTTCTCTCCAAGTTGCTTTTGGTCATGGTGTTTTATCACAGCAGTAGAAACCCTAACTAAGACTGGGAGGAAGGAAAATCTTGGCTCACGGTGAGAAGCGTCCATCTTGGTGAAGAAGTCAAGGCGGAGAGAGAGGAGGTAGCACGAGGCAGCTGGTCATGTCAAATCTACAGTGAGGTAGCAGAGACCAATGAATACTTGTGTTCTTCTCACTCTCTCCTTTTCATTCAGCCCAGGACCCTAGCCCTGAGATGGCTCCGCCCATACTCAGGGCAGGTCTTCTCTCTCAGTTAATGCAATCTAGATCATCAGTGATGGAAATGATTAGAGAGTTGTTTCCTTGGTGATTCTATGCCCCGTAAACTTGATCATCTAGAATAAGCACACAAGTGCATATGTGAGTGTGCCAGGCAGGGGTCAGAGGAGACTGGGGAAGTTCAGGGGAGCCACAGGGAAACCAGGACACCAGGCTCAGTGAAGGGGCAGCAAGCTGTTGCTGAGGAAAGATGTGGGAACTGAGAGCTGAGACTCAGAAATAGGGGATGGGACAAGGGTACCTGGCTGCTAAGGGCAGGTACAGGGGAGGAGGGCAGACATGCTGCTCAGGGCAGAACCTGAAAGCTTGCCGGCTCTTGGATGGCTTCTCCTAGCGAGACTGTTTTTATACTTTCCTGCAGATAATGGGGGGAAGGAAGGACAGAAGAAATGGTCACAGCTGATTACAGCGTGGTGAACCAGTGAGTTTATCTGGGTGACTTACAGAAGTATGGGTGAGGGTTCCTTACAGGAAACCAAGTGACTTGAAGACATTTGTGTCACAAAGGTTCAGGCTGAGCATGTGCAATGACTGATACAGCCTGGCACACCTGGACTTCCCCATTCAACTTGTAGGCAGCTCCAGTGAAGAGTCTCAAATTTCCCAGTAACTCACTGTGTATGTGTGTCTGTGAGTGAGTGTCTGTGAGAGGGTGTGTGAGAGAGTGTACATAGGTGTTAGTGTGTTAGTGTATGTAGGTGTATGAGTGTGTGTATGAGTGAGTGTGAGTGTGTGAATGTCTATGAGAGTGTGGTATGTGAGTGTGTATGTATGAGTGAAAGAATGTGTGTGTAAGTGTGTGTGACAGTGTATGTATGTCAGTGTGTTAGTGTAAGTATTAGTGTGTGTGTGAATGTATGTGTGATATGTCTGTGAGTGAGAGAGTGTGTGCATATGTGTGTGGGTGAGTAGTGTGTGAGAATGTGTGTATGTGTAGGACCATGAAAGGCAGCCTGGTTCCTGGTTGAGCACAGGCTGGAAACCCCAGTGACCCTGAGGGACAGCAGACATTTTGCCTGGTTCCTAGACACCAGGCTCCTGGCACGAGGCTGCAGCCATCCATAGATTTATGGCCATCAGTCACGTAAGGGCAATGCCCCAAGCCCCTCCACAGGTAGAGGATGTAAAAGATCTCCATTTTAATGAGGTACCTAAAGGCCTGAAGGGCTTAGCCAATTAAGCTCTCCTTCCCAGACACTCCCTGCAAAAGGTATTTAACCTCAGGCCCACCCCTGAGAAGTGGGGTATGGTTTTACTCATCCACTTTCTGCCATGACAATAAATACCTTAAAACCATGGAGGTCTTTTTTCAGTGGGGTCCTCTGTGGGGAGCACTGGAGAAGGCCTTCGCCTAAAGATCCAGCCAGCTAATCTCCTGAAGAAGGCCTCTCTGTGTCCCCAGCCACAACCACCAAACCAAGCCAGCAGCCGACAAGCCAAGGACTCTCTCCTCCCTGAGGAACCCAGCCGGAGCTCTCTCCTCTTTTCCCCCTCGGCCCTGGGTTAGAGGGCCCCCCACTCCATTCTCAGCTCTTCCGAAACTCCCAGTGGCACCTGAGTGCCCAAGAGCCTGAGAACCAGATGGCCCCAGCCTCCTCACAGGCCCAGGGACCCCCCCCCCCCCGAGCCAGCTCTGGTATCCCCAAAACTTCAGACTGAGCTTCCCCACCACCAGAGCAGTGTCCTGAGGCTTCCCATAGCCCGACACACTCCCTCCCCCGCTGGCATGGGGGAGGTCAAACTGGGGAGGCAGGACATGGAACCCCATTTAACCTTACATGTATGTCTGTCTATTAGTGTATTAGTGTCTGTGAGTGTGACAGTGTGTGGGAGTGTGGTGTGTCTATGTGAGTGTGTGTGACTGAGTGTGTATGTCTGTGTGCTAGTGTATTGGTGGGCATGTGTGTGTGTGTGAGTGCTGTGTGGTATGTCTGTGTGAGTGTGAGTGTGCTGGTGTGTTAATGTATTTAAAGAACAGAGGCCCACATTAAATATCTTCTTCAATGGCTTTCCATATTATATTTTTAACATTTACTGTTACTTACCTTCCTCCCTGTGAATGTGTGCATGTGTGTACACTGCCCACAGGAGCCAGAAGGGGACACCAATCCTGCCGGCGATGCACTTAGAGCTGCCTGTCAACTTCCTTTCATGACCAGGGAAACAAACTTGGATCATCTTCAAGAGCACTATGAACTTTGAACTAACGAACCTATCTTTAGTCTCTCCCTTACATCTGTCCATCCTCCTCACATCTGTCCATCCTCCTCACATCTGTCCACCCTGCTCCTTACATCTGTCCATCCTCCTCACATCTGTCCATCCTCCTCACATCTGTCCATCTTCCTCCTCACATCTGTCCATCCTCCTCCTCACATCTGTCCATCCTCCTCCTCACATCTGTCCATCCTCCTCCTCACATCTGTCCATCCTCCTCATTACATCTCTTCATCTTCTTCCTTTTTTTGAGACAGATTCTACTTGATGCTTGACTTCATTGAGAACTTTAACTAATATATTTTCTCACCAAATTTATCAATACACTAGGCTATATATACTGATTCGCCTGTTCCTACATTCATCTACTTATTCATTTCTGTATGTGTTTTAGTTACTGTTTGTTGTTCTGGTATAGTGCAGAAAATAGACACCTTTTCTGCCTTGGTAGATATTAGCTTTGAATCTTCAAATGCATATATTTCATTTGAAACCATCATGCATGTTAGGACACTAGTGAGGGACCACAGGCAGTTTGTAGAGGCAGTCCAGAGACCAAAGGATGGGAAGATAGAAGGTATGATGCCAAGGCTTTTAGGAGCTAGAGGGATGGAGAGGGGTTAGTTGTGGTGGATGTGAGGTCATGGAAGAGGAGGAAATATGGGGCAGATACATACATTGAAGGTAGTAGAGACAGATGCAAACCTATGCACCATTGTAAATACTTCATTTACGTGTTTGTGCTACCCTATAAATAATAGGGTGACATTGCTCCTCTTAGACACCACTGGCTAACAATTAAAATCCCAATACCAGAAATGGTTTACTTCTTTTGGGGTTGTTGGCTAGTGAGTTGCCCTTGGTTAACCCCAGGACTTGACAGTAAGACCCCATTGCTGAAGACACCACATACTTGAGTCACAGAACATGGAAAAGTTGAGGTGATATGCCCTGGAAGCTTTGTTCCCTTTGGCTGGCCTTCACAGTGCTGGGAGGTTCTATGCAGACCACCAGAGGAGAAAAGTGACCACCAGTCTCACACAGCTATGACCCCTGCAAACTGCAATAACAACTGACCAATAGTGAATCCAACACCATAGGTGTAACCAAACATCTTCTGATTGGACTTAAGTCCCTCTCACAAGATGAATCCTCTCCCTGGCACTGGGCCGACAAACTGTGGCTAGGTCACGGGACCTAGGGAAGAACCTGTTGACTCATAATGACTTACCATCACACCCACAGATCAGCGCAGCGATCAACCATCGTCTGAGAAGTTTCTATTTGCATTAGTTGGTGATTAACACAGAAACCAGAACTGACCAAGCAGCAGAGACTAAAAGACTGAAGATTTTCACCTGTAAACGAAACATTTACCCTGCACCTACTCTTCCCAAGGTTCAGGGATCATTACAGAAGAGGAGGCAGAAAGAGTGTAAGAGCCAGAAGTAGTGAACAACTACAAGGAAAGAGTGTATCCTAGTCAGGGTTCCTGTTGCTATGATGAAACACCATGACCAAAGCTACTTGGGGAGGAAAGGGTTTATTTAGCTTACATTTCCACATTGTACTTCATCATCAAAGGAAGTCAGGGCAGGAATACAAACAGGGCAGGGAACCTTGGGATTTGTAACTTTCCTGAACCCTGCCAGTGTGATTAACTACCCTCCACAATGGACCGTCAACACCTGGAGGGAACAGCAGCACAAACCATGTGAATCACAGCAGCCCAAGAAACAGAGATTGTTGAGGAATCAGATAAGCAGGGCTGAGCTGTGAGTGTGTATATGTGTGTGTGTGGGGGTACCATATCTGCCCCTAGAAACTCCAGAGAGGGCTGAGAGATAACTGTTGGATAAGAGCTTGCTGTGTAAGGGAGAGGACTAGATGTCCATCCTCAGAGCCCACATAATCCCAGCACAAGAGATAGAGACAGCCTAGCTGACCACCAAGCTATCACTAAAAGGGAGAGACCCTGTCTCACAAACATGGTTTACCCAGCTGGAGAAAGGTGTTGTGTGTAATTTTTAAAGCCCCGCTGCCTCCTTGCCTGGATTGCAGCCCATGCTCCCAGCTTTGCCTGGGACTGTGGCCCATGCTCAGAATCAATCATAACCAGCCCCCAGCCCGGGAAAGCTAGGAGCCGCTGTCTGCACCCCACCGACCCCTCTCAGTTTCTCTCTTTCTCTGCCTACCTTAGCTCTGCAGAATGAAAACACTAGAATGAAAACAGCTTTATTATTTTAGAATTTGTCAGATAGCACAATTGCTGGGCACAGAATCTCCTGCCCTAAACGTATCTGCTAACCTCTATCAGCCAGTCTATATCAGTCAGCCTCCACTGGTGGCAGAGGCCTCTGGTTCTAATTTCCCCAAGATCTTACATAACTGCTGCTTTCTTCTCCTTCCTGTGCATGGCTGCAAAAGTCTCTTTCTCTTTTCTCAAGTCCCCCTTTTCCTCCTGGGACCCGGAAGTGCCACCTTTACCCTTTGCCCAGAAATTGGCTTCTGCCTTCTTTATTGACCAAATCAAGAACCAATTAGGGAACCAGATTTTGGTAATAGCTCCTCCCCCTACAGAAAGGTACAGTGGTTAAGAGCACATACAGTTCTTGCAAAGGACCCGGGGTCTGTTCCCAGCATCTATAATTTTGTGGCTCACAACCACCTGTAACTCCGGAAGATCCTGTTCTGCACACAGACAGGATTTTGATAAATTACTGAGGACAGAGTGGTCGCTCAGCAGTAAGGAACACTTGCAGAGGACCTGGGTTCGGTTCCAGCATTCCATTGGGCAGCTCACAACCATGTGTATCCAGCTTCCTTTCCTGGCCTCTGAGGGCATCTACAATCATGTGGTACATATGGACTCATGTAGACATACATTAAATTAGTACATATTTTAAAAATAAAATAAATTTTAAAAATACAAAGTGTCTGCTGTGGTGGTGTATGCCTTTAATCCCAGTATTCAGGAGGCAAAGACAGGTGACTCTGAGATCGAGGCCAGCCTGGTCCACAGAGCAAGGTCCAGGACAGCCAGGGCTACACAGAGAAACCCTGTCTCAAACAGAAAAAAAAGAAAAGAACTTTGGTGTCCATATGTATGTACACACATTCTACAGACACAGACACAGACACACACAGACACACACACACAGACACACACAGAAACAGACACAGACACACACACACAGACACACAGACACACAGACACAGACACACAGACACACAGACACACAGACACACACACATACCCCATGACTCCAGACACTGAAAGGTGGATGAAATACAACTGAAGTTTTATTAGGGTGCTGTGATCAGTTGGGGCAGCCAAAAACGACCATTGATTCTGCGAATGCCCCGAGTTCTTCGCACTGCTTCTGGTTCTTCTGCTCCTGGCATTCTTCTGCGACAGGCCAGTGCTCCACCCATGTGTCCTTCCCAATGATGTAGCTGGTGCTGAGGGAGGAGAACAGTTAGGGGGAGGTTCCTGGGGCAGTGGGTGGGGCTAGAGGGGCAGGCAGCCACACCCACATGCAGGGTGGGCACTTACTTGGGCTTTTCTCCCCAGAGGTCAGAGGAGAGGCCCCACATGAGGTACTGCTTCCCTTCCTGCAGCTTCAAGGCGTTTCTGCACTTGATGTGGCTAATGAACTTGCGTTCCTGCTCTACCTGCACCTCATCTGAGCCTGTGGAGCAGGGAAGGGGAGGCTGAGCTCCAGCAAAGGGAGTCGGGCTGGGGAGGCAGGAAGAGAGAGGGCTGGGTACCTGACTTGATGACCTGCTCAATGGTCATGGTGTACTCATCAAAATCATCCGACAGCTCTATCTTGGCTAGCTTGGTCTTGTACACTGTGGGGGAGGGGCAACAAGGGTTTAGAGCAGGGTTGGTCATGGGGCCCTCACCAGTGTACGAACCTGACCATGTGACACCCTCCCCCTCCGACACACATACACACATCTATAAGCAGAGATATTGCTGAGTCAGAAGCCACTGTCAGTCTGTCCCCTCCCAGGAACACACCCAACCAGGCCATCCCACAGCCATGTTCACAGTCATGGACTCAGCCATAGGTCTCTGTGAATAGTTAGAGATGCCTACAGGCACAGCCATCCATGGTAAAGTCTCATATAACTGAGGCTGTGGGCAACTCCAGGCTACAGACCCACGTACACATTCATGGCCACACAGTTCCATGCACATGGTTAGTTACAGGTATTTATACACACTGAGGCAGCTGCTCACCACACAATCATGCACCATGCCACAATGACAATATCATAAAACCATGGCAATCTGCAAAACCATACCTGATAGAGCCGTGTGTAAGGACAGCCATTTTCATGATGGCATTGCTATCCAAAGTCACGCTTGATCACTGTTTCACACACAGCCATGCAAAGCCATGCACAGTCGCAACACATGTCTAACTCACTCAGCTGTGTGCAATTACACCCAAAGCTAAGGCACATGCATAACTATAGCTACTCTGTGTGTGTGTGTGTGTGTGTGTGTGTGTGTATGTGTGAATGTGTGAACGTGGCATAGTATCAGTTGTCAATTTGATAAACCTGGGAAGAGAAATTGTCCATTAGCTTGGCCTGTGGCCGTGTCTGTGAGGCATTTTGATTGCTAACTGACAAGGAGGTGCTAGTCCACTGTGGGCAGTGCCATCCCTAGGCAGGTAGGCCTGGGCTGTGTAGGAAAGGTAGTTGTCCTCCATGGTCTCTGTCTGCACTTCCTACAGCTCACAGTTAATGGCAAACTGTGAGCTATAAGATGAAATAAAAGCCTCTCCTTCCCAAGTTGCTTATCACAGAACCGAGACCTCACATGTACACATCCATGTGTGCGGCGTTTAGAGGACAACTTTGTCCTTTTTGTTTGATGCGTGTGTCTGTGAGTGGAGCTGAAGTTACAGGTTGCGAGGAGCCCGAGATGGAGTGCTCAGACACACAGAGCCATCTCTCCCTCTTGTTTTTTGAGACAGGATCTTATCAAGACTTTGACCTCACTGGTGTAGCTAGGCTCACTGGCCTGAGAACTGCCTGTCTCTGCCTCACCTGTGGTTGAGCTCAGGACGTGTGCTACCATGCTGAGCTTTTTACCCAGGTGCTGGGGGATCAAATCCAGGACCTCATGCTTGGGCACCCAGAGCCATAAGAACAGAGCTATCACCCCCATCCACAGTCTGTGTGCTCCTGCAAGGAATCCCTTACTCCAGCTCTCATGGGTGACCCCAGTAACTCACTGGTTCAGCAAGCTGGACCTAGGTGGTCAGTGCCCTACCTGGGGTGAGTGTCTCCCCCAAAAACATCACACAACACAGACCATCCCTTCACTACACATCTACACATGTCCCCTACACAGCAGTCACCACAGCCACAGCCTGACAGGGACACAAGAACCACTGCGGCTGCTCCCCACTGGTCACATACTGTCTTACTCCACAGGGTCTGACAGCTACCAGCAGCCATACTCACCATAGTCCACTCCAGGCTCACAAGCCCTGTCTAACCGGTCGTTCAGGCTGACCTTCTCCTGCGACTGTTGCATGAAGCAGTTCTCTGCAGGGTGGGGTGCACATAAGCTTTTGAGTACACCCCCCAACTCACTGCCTGTGTTAGGACTGGTTCCAGAAGGAACACCTATCCTACTCCATGTCCCCTGAGTGCAGCTTCAAGGCCTTCTCCTCACAGGACTGGAGCTTCTCTGTGGGTGTGTCCTGTCTGGGCCCACCCCTCACACCCTCCTAGTGCCCATCCTCAGGTCCTCCCTCCCCATGGGAGTGGAGCATCTGTGTGGGTGTGTCCTGCCTGGGCCCACCCTCACACCCTCCTAGTGCCTACCCTCAGCACAACGACACATTTCATTGTGGCACAGCTTGCTCAGCATTCCGTCGTCCTTTTCCGGATGATAGAATCGGGTGCATGATTCCTCTGTGGGGAGAAGGAGGAGGAGGAGGAGGTCAGAGGGCCAGGGGCTCCACCTAAAAGACCACTGCTGCTAGGAAATGCACAGTGAGTGAGTCCTCTCAGCCCTGAGATGCAAGAAACCTCAGACCCTGTGACACCCAGACCCTGTGGTACCCAGACCCTAGACTTTCTGATCTTTTGTTCTTTCAGACCATGGTCTCTTGAAACCTCCATCTAGAGTCCTGGGACCCTCAGATGTCAAATCCTAGGTCCCTGAGATTCTAAGACCTTCCCAACCTCCATATCTCTGCAAGTCGTTAGACCCTGAGTTTTCCAACTCTCCAAATCCTAGAATTCTAAGAACCTCAGCATATGGATCCCCAGGACTCCCAATATTTTGATCCTTGGTGCTGCCAAAGATCTCTGATACTCTGATCCCCAGGGTCCTTGGATGCCAGGATGACTCAACCACCAAGCCCTGCCCTGGCTGCTCACCCAAGTTGTAATAGGAGTAGACCTTGACCGACCCGGGCTGGATAAGTCCCACATTAAAGTACTGGTGAACTTTGAAGGACAGGCAGTCTTCTTCCGAGTGTGAGATCTGAGGGAAGGATGGGGCTGGTCAGTGGGTGTCACAGAGGGAGCCCAGGACACACTCCTGGCATTTGGAGCTATGGTAGAGAAACTGGGGGACCAGGCAGGTTCTAGAAGGTGTGGGAAAATGAATGAACAGTTGGTAAATCTATCTTCCTTTTCTACTGTGCTTAGAGCCAGACTATTTGCAGCGACACTCTGATTTAGGGGCATTCAGGTGGCCAAGCTCTGGCCAGCAGATCACTGTCTACCTGCTGTTGTTTGAATGTGATTTCTCTTCATCTAGGCTGCAGCCTGGAAAGTATTAAGTAGATAGAGCCTTTAAGGTCGTAGGGGATTAACGAGGAGCGGGCCAGGTCTCAGCAGAGTGGATTTGTTACTGTGGTGGTGAGTCATCGTGAAAATGAGTCCGGTTTCCTGGACCGCTCTTGGCCCTGCCTGCAGTGTGTGGCCTTGCTCTTGTGCTCTCTCCTACCATCATGCCTGGAAGTTTTTAGAAGCCAGATAGTGGGATCAACCAGTCTTGAGCTGCTATTTTCCAAAAGTTTGAGCTAAATAACTCTTGGTTATAAACCACGCTGCCTCAGGTATTTTGTTAGAACAAAATGAATGGCACTATCATAGTGGTCATGAAAGCATCACATAAAGCCAAGTATATCTCTATAATTCCAACACTCTGGAGGACGAGGCAGGAGGCTTGTTAGTTTGGGACCCGTTCAGGTTACATTGAGAGACCCTGCCATTCACAATCAGACAAACCCATGTACTTTTCTTATGCTGTTGCTGAAAACTCCAAGATCCTGGAGATTGCAGAGCCACAAGGTGGCAGGAGTTTGGGTCACTGCTCATGGAGCACTAGACTAGAAGGGGAAGGGGACGATCTTGAATTGGTCACTTTATATCACAAACTTTCTCCTATCCCCTCATAGCACAGATCCTGTGTTCCCAAGCCTGGGGCTAGCATGAGCTGGATATCAAGATGGAGGGAGAAACCCAGACAGAAAGGGGAAAGGAGGCACAGAAGCCTCCCTGGAGACAGAGTTACCTTGTCTAGGTAGATGATGAGGGTGTTCTTGTTGGAGAAGGCTTTGTTCAACTCGTACTTGGAGATGTATCTGTCTACTCCAGAGCTCAGCTAGGGAAGAGCAGAGCTGGTAAAAATTTCTCCCTCTCTCCCTGAAGCCTCTTCCAGACCTCAGGCTCCTTCCCTAGGCCTCCTTACCAGTTCCAGGTCATTTGTGTCTGCAGCAAAGCCAGTCATCATGGAGATGTCCAGGATGGACATCGTGGCGTCCACATCTCCCAAGTACCTGCACATGGCAGAAAAAGGTTGTCAGCTTTCAGGATGGGCTTGGCACCAGGGCCAGTGCTTGGATGAGGGGTCTCATCAGGACCCAGGCTCCTGTTTTCCACCCAGCACCGAAAAGGGGTTTGGTTTGGAAACCACTTGTCTGAAAGCAATATAAGTAGATGCAGTCAGGCATGGCAGTTCATGCTGCTGTCTTAGCACCTGGGAGGGAAGACTGTGAGCTAAGACTAGCCTGAGCTACTTAGTGAGTTGACACAGGCTAGCCTAGGCTACAAAGCAAAACAGTGTCTCATACAAAATGAAACCTAACCAAAACCTAAACCTAAAATGAAATGAAACGAAACAAATCAAAACTAAACTAAACTAAACCATAGAAGTGTGGAGGGCTGGCATTTGGGGTGTGGAGGTCTGGTGTGGCAGGCTGGCTTGACAGCTTAACCAGTAAAGTGCTTGCTGTGTAAGCATATGGACCTGAATTTGATCATCCACTATCCATGATAAAAATAACAAAAGGTCAACCATGGTGGCTAGCACCATTAACCACTGAGCTCTTTCTCTGGAGCATGCTCATAGTTCTAGCCCTGGTGACATGGAGTCAGGAGGAACTCTGGGCTCATTGCCCAGCTAGCCTAGTGCTCTTGGCAAATTCCAGGCCAAGTTTTAAAAGAACAAGGTGGGAGGCCAGTGAAGTGGTTCAGTGAGCAGAGGTGCTCTAACCACTATGCTTAACAACCTGAGTTCAATTGCCAGAACACACATGGCAGAAAAGAGAACCAACTTCTGAAGTTGTCCTCTGACCTCTAAATGTATGCTGTGGCATGAAGAAATACACACACACACACACACACACACACACACACACACACTCCACGTACACACATGATGATGGAAAGAGGAAACACATAAGAAAAATGAAAATTCCTCTGGCATCAATGATGCTTTAGAAGGAGAGAAAATGGAGGGACTCTCACATAACCCTGGGGTTTTGTGAGAGATGCAGCTCATGGCTGCAGCACTTGTGTGTGCACAAAGCAGAGGCTCGGGCCCAACACCACCCACGATGAAGGAGTCTTTCTAAAGGAGGAGAGAGTAACTGTGGGGCAGGGGTCCATGCCAGGAAACTTGGTAAGGTTGAGCGGGTTCTAAAGCCCTGGACCCTCAGACTTGAAGATGGTAGGCATTTCACCTACTCCAGACCTGTCACATGACCACAGTACCCCATGGAGAAGACCGTGACAATTAGTCACAAAGGGGTAGCGCCCAGAAGCCCCTCCACATGTGGATGAGACATCCCTATCATCTCAGACCAGCCAATAGAAAGCATCTGCTCTTACATCCCAACCCACTCCAAAATGTACAGAAGATCCTGTCCACAAGGAATAAAGGTGCAAAAATTGTTTCAACAAACATCGTCTGGGAGTGTCTGTCCTATAAAACTATAACACTCTTGGGAAAAGAGTCCTCTCCCAAAGCTTTTGCCTGGACTACCACGGCCACTTCCCACTCTGTAGGCCTGGCCTTGGTTCCCAGCAGGTGCCCCACCAGTGTACACAGACCGGCAAGTAACCAGGGCGAGTCAGAACCCTTACCTGGTGCAGATGTCAAGGATCATAGTACTCTTGGCATCCTGGGGCTTCTTGGCTACAAACATAGACACAGAAAGATGGGAGAAGGTGCCTTTGGGTCCCAATTCAGGAGCTGTGCAGGTGATAGGACAGGAGAGGGGCTGGAAGGTAATGGAGGGGTCTATATTCCTCTTACCTGACTCAGGAGCTGGTCTTATGGTGACCCTGAGGTCAAACTTCTTGCAGGTGACATCTTTGTCTTTGACTTTGGCATGATACACTGTCACCACCTGGTGAGATGAGAGAAAGTTTCATGACAGCAAGGGATGAACAGGGACGGGGGGCAGTGGACAGGGGAAGGGGCTGGATGTGGCAGATGTGGGTTCCCCTTTCTTACCGACAATGTGCCTTGGCCTTTTCCTTTGGCTGTAAGAGAGAAGCCCTCATTGTGCTTGGTCTGCAGAGAGTTGGGAGAGAGAAGAGGGAGTGATAAGAGCCAGCTTCAGGACCAGGGGGATGGCACAGTAGACAAGGGGCTTGACTTATAAGCATGAGAGCCTAGGTTTGATCCTGAGAATCCATGTAAAGCAAACTGGGTATAGGCCTGAGATCCCAGCACTGGAGAGACAGAGACATGTGTATCCTTGGGGCCTGCTGGCCAGCTAGCCTATCCTATTTGATGAATTTCAGCCCAGTGAGACACTCTGCCTTGACAAACACGGTGGGTAGCACCTGAGGAATGACACTTAAGGTTGTCCTCTGTTTTACACACACACATGCACACACACACACACACACACACACACACAGAGGTGAGCACACGTATACACACACAAGCACATACATGAGCACACACACAGGGGCCAGCTTCCCCCCGGCTCCGAGGGCCCTGACAGGTATCTGACCTCCCTCCTGCAGCCCTGGCTGGTACAGAGGGTTGAAAACGAGGGATGGAGGGGTAAGGCCATACCTCTTCTGATCGCAGGAGGTTGCTACTTTCCCAGACCAGGCGAAACTTGACTGGGGCGCTGCGGCTGGGGAGGTGGAAGGACACATCCATGTTCAAGTCCTTGTGGTCAGGGACCTCTGTTTGGTACTGGGCCAAGGCTTGGAATACCATGAAGGTGGCCTAGAACCCGTGGGATAGGATGGTTAGCTTTACATTCGACCTGGTGGTTAGGGTGTGCTGTGGAGATGATGATCTGTAGGTCAGAATTATGGCAAAGCAGTACACAGAGAATGTTCTGGAGAATGCAGAGATAGAGGTGGAAGGGAGTGGATATCCCAGAGCTCTATTGAGAGAAGCTCAGGCCAGGGCTGGCTAGCAGGCATTCTGTGGTCTAGAACCCACCAGAGTGTGAAGGGAGCAGTGGAGGTCACTGGATACTGAAGACCTGTCTAGACCCCTCCAAGAGGGGTGAGCTTTTGTTCAGAAGTTATCAATGATAAAAATAAGTCAGATCCCACCAGAAAATCTAGACCCATCAAGAGAAAGGAATCTTAGATTAGGGCTTAGGAGACCAGAAATTAGTCTAGAACCATCTCATGAGAAAGAGAATAAAGCTGGAATGTGGAGGCATCAAACTGTAATGTGATACCAAGGATGGAGCTGAGAAGTGATTGACAGCCCTGACAAAGAAAGACCAGGCTGCAGCCTGAGCTTGCTTTTCCTTAACTTGCCAAAACCATCACTTGGAGGGCTCTAGAGAAAGAGGCTCTAGGCGGTGCCTTCGTGTAGGGCCTACACACCATCATGTAGCACATATGCCCTAGAATACACAGATGACAAAAGGTGATATCGAGAGCCTGGGTGAACTGGGAACTTGGCCTGGAACTCACCCCAGGGGAAAGGGTGACATTTGAAAACCTGGTAGAATAGAGAACATGATCTAGAACCCACATATGAGAGAGGGGGACATTGGAGGTCCCCTGGAATGAGGGAAGTAATCTAGAACCCTCCAGTGACAAGGAGGCATTGGGAGTCTAGTGAAACTGTGAACATGATCTAGAGCCTACACATGAGAGATGGGGACACTGGTAGTCTAGTCAAATTGAGATCATGTTCTAGTGAGGAGGGGCATTAAGAGCCTGGTGAAACTAGAAATGTGACCTACAAGTCTCCAGTTAGGGTGACATTAGGGGGCCTAGAAACATGGAACACGACCTAGAACATTTTGATGAGAACTTGGAGGGGGACATTAGGGACCCAGTAGAATGAAGAACATAATCTACTGGAACAAGGCATGTGCTCTAGTTCCTCAGCTCGCCTGCAGTCCCCATGCTCCTCAAGCATGAGAGCTGCATGACTGGGCCTTGATGTCTCCCTTGGGAGACATGGGAATGAAGCATTGGAGCTTGCGGCCACTTGCCTGGGTGGAGCCATAGCCGCCTCCATAGTATCTTTGCTCATTGAGCCAGCGCACCACAGGAGGCACAGAGTCAAAGTCTTTCAGCAGCAGCAAGGCCAGGAGGGCATAGGATGTGGCCTCCACATTGTAGAGCTGCTGGCCAGGCTCCTCCCAGCGGTTCCGATCTGCAGAGAGACACCCCAGTCCCTCATCCACTGCCATGTAGCCAGGGGGTAACTCAGGAGGTAACTTTCCCCAGGACCAGGTGGCTATGCTTATGGTCAGTGTCCTGGTGATCAGTGCTGACTGTCAATCTGAGTCATCTTGAAGGCAATCCCTGGCCATGAGAGTGGGGAATAATCCTGACTGTGTTAATTGATGTGGGAAGACCTATCTTGACTGTGGGCAAGACTATCCCCTGGGGTGGAGATACCAGACTGTGTAAGATGGCGAATGCAGAGCACTAGTGAGCTTGCAGCCATCTCTCTGCTTCCTGATTAGGTCCCCACTGCCTTGATTTCCCTGCTATAATGGATGGCACCTTTAACCTGTGAGCTGAACAGACAGCCCTTCTTCCCTTGAGTTGCTTCTATCAGGGTCTTTTATTACAGAAACTGGAAAAGAAATCAAGACCATTTCTAGTCCACCAGCTTCAGTCACCTTTCTCCTCCCTTGGACTCAGATGCCCAGTATACGGTTGAATGAAGGACACAGCAGGTCTCTGTGTGATATACATTGAAGGGTCAACATACTTTAGAGGCCTCCAGTGCAGTGCAGTATGGGCCATGCATCCCACATCTCAGCTAAGAGCCATGTATCCTGGTTCAGTGTATGTGTCCAGAACCCATCCTCATACCCCAGCCTTGCACCCCTTTGAGGTCACCCCTTAACACCCACCCATACACCCCTTCCCCTGTGAGATGACCCCTCATTCCCCTCTCACATACACCCCTTCCCCTTGAGGTGACCTCTCACCCATCCATGTACACACCCTTCCCCCTTGAGGCAATCTTTCACCTTTGGCTGTGTTCAGAAACTTGCTGAGGTGAGGTTCCTCCAGTTTGTTCATCAGGGCGAGGGCATACCCAGCAATGGCCACTGTGTATGGTCTCTGCAGGTTCGGGTAACTGGCTTCAAGATACTCTCCTGCCTTGTTGATGCTCCCAGGAAGGCTCTGTGAGAGACAGATGATTGGGGTCTCACATGACTTCTAGGCTACCAGGATAGTATCTGTCCTTTGGGGCCACCTTGTCTTTGATGTGTCTGGCTCTAAAAGTTCCCTAGTTGTTGGGGACACTTGTATAGCACCTCTTTCTTGACTACTTTTATGTGCCTAGAGCATTAGGTATGTGCAGCAGAGTGTGTGGCTGTGGCTTCTTGAGCAGTTGAGTCTTACTTCAAAACAAAGGTGAATTATGGTTGTGTAATACTCCCCCAGGGGATGTCACTGAACAAACTGATAGATAAAATGTCCCAAATGGGCACAAGCTAGAGGTCAAATTCAGCATGTCAGTCTAACCCGTGTGAGCTGCCCTCTTTCATCACTGCCTTCACCACCCCATCTTTATTATGGGTTTGTCATTTATTCATTTATTGAATTTGGATGTACAGCTCTTTGCTCTAAGTCGAAATAGTCTCTTCACGATGCAGGGACACTCATAAAACTCAGGAAGACAATGAGAGACTTAGACCAAGGCTCAGAAGGCTCCAAAAACTCCAAGTGCTCAGGGCTCTCAGGAAGCATATGAGATGCTCCACGCCCCTCCGTATGGCTTACTTAGGCAGCAAGCAGTCGCTGCGGTGAGGAGTCTCTCTGGTGGACCCTTCCACAGTTGGGCATGTGACTTATCACCCATGGTGGGAGGGGCCTTTTGGCAGTTCGGCTGCCTTTGAGTCACCTGTGCTCCCCTAAGTGACCCTAATAAATTTGACACAATGTTCACCAAGATGAACTTGGGCAGAACCATTTCTTCAGTCTGTTGTTCTAGAGTGACAGATGTGTGTTCAGATCTCTCCAGGAAAAGTCACATCCCAGACCTCTGAGGCCATAACAGTGATACCCAACAGGTATAACGATTTGTTCCCAAGACCATCTAGGTAATAAATAGAGAGGGCCAAATCTCCCAGGCCAAAGGACCAACTCCTCCCCTGGTTAGCTTTAAATGTCAACCTGACATGGCCCAGAATGTCAATTCAGTTGATTAGATGAATCAGCTAGTGGTCATGTCTGTGAGGGACTGTCTTGATTGTTAATTGATGTGGGAGGGCCACTGTGGGCAGCACCATCTCTAGGCATGTGGTCCTGAACTGCCTAAGAAAGCTGGCAGGGTATAAGCCTGCCAGTGAGCCAGCCAACAG
The DNA here is from genome assembly GCA_028551405.1 of Uromys caudimaculatus. Taxonomy (NCBI): domain Eukaryota; kingdom Metazoa; phylum Chordata; class Mammalia; order Rodentia; family Muridae; genus Uromys; species Uromys caudimaculatus. The sequence goes on along the minus strand of CM052709.1, from coordinate 37,657,626 downwards.
CATCATTTCTTTGGCTGTGAGTGAGGAGGTAAGATCTTGGTCTGAGGTAATGCTGTATGGAACAGCAAACACACCTGCCTTTGACTCTCCCCAGGGGTGGTCTGTGATCTGGAGCTATAAGCTGAAAGAAACCCTTTCTTCCCTCAAGCTGATTTTGGTCAGAGTGTTTGATCACAGTCTGGGAGGACGACAGGATGGAGGGCTGAGGGGACACTCACATTGACCTGCCCCTCACAGATATCTTTGGCTTCCTGCAGTGCGATGAGGACGAAGGCTGTGAGAGACACATCTGCCTCCTTGGCGTTCCGGAAGCCACCCTGTGAATAGGCACAGAATTAGGTCTTTATTTGCCCCTTGCCGGCTATCGGGCTATCAAGCCCCCTGAAGAATCTGAAGTCTGGGCTCAGCTCCCCACCCAGGAGGATCAAACTCTCTAGTGTGAATCAACTGAATTGTTTGTTCGTTCTTTGTTACTAGGGTCCCCTTGTACTGCCATCCCTGGTATAATGGCAGAGGAAAAGCAGACATGGATTCTAGCCCTCACAGGGCTTCTTGTCCAACAGGGAGGAAGGATGAGCTGCTGAGCTGCTCCATAGACAGAGAAGTGCTCCTTGGTTTATGGTAGGGCTACCTTCTGAGAGGCCCAGGGTAAATGATAAATATCATGAGTCAAAACAGTTAGCAGAGGCTGGGGAAATGGCTCAATCCTGGGGATCTGTTCCAGAGCCCACATTAAAAAAAAGAAAGTATCTGTATATGATGGCATGTGCTTGTAACCTCAGCATTGGGTAGGCAGAGACAGGCAGATGCTGGGATTCAGGGGCTGGCCAGCCTAGCTTTCTTGGTGAGCTTCATGACAGTGAGACCCTTCCTCAAAAAAAAAAAAAAAAAAAAAGTGGTGGCCCTCGAGGACTGACACCCAAGGCTGACCTCTGACCTCCGCTGGTGCACACAATACTATGCCTGTCCCTCTCAGGGCTGGGTCTGTCAGCCTCTGGATTCTTGGGATGCTTCTGGTGTTTTACACCTTTATCGCCTCCTCCCCATACCCCACCGCCAAATGAATAAGTAGATGGGGCAGTACTCTTTGGTACCCTCCTGGGACCCTCTTCCCTTCTCTTTCTGGAACCTGCCTGCCTCTTACAATCATTTCTTGGTGAATCACGGGTCCATCCTCCTGAAAGACACCGTCTGGCTTCTGTTTCTCCAGAATCAGCCATTTAACAGCCCCACACAGGACCTGAGAATCGATGGCAATGAGGTTGGCAGCCAGAGAGAAGACCTTGACCACGTAGGCTGTCAACCTGGGGGGCAGGAGTTACAGGGACACCAGTTGAGAATCAATTGGTTTTAGTATATAGATTGACATCTTCACCCACCAATGAGCAGAGAGAGTTGGTGCCCGAGCCACTCAGTTAGAATTTTTAATTTCAAAGTTGCATGAAGCTGGTGCTTAAAGGATTCTGAGGCTCATTCAGTTCCTTCAGCCTTGACTGTGGACAGAGAGAGGCCAGACCGCCATTGGTGGGGATTTAGGCTTTGCTCAGGTAGATGTTGAGGCAGAGGGGACCAAGATGACCACCTGCTTACCAGGTGCTGGGGGCCCGGTTTTTGAAGGCAGCATAGGCAGAGTTGGGCTGTTTGAAGGCCAGCTGCTGGGTGTACCCTGTGGGAAATAGACAGGTTCATCAAAGGAAGGGGTGGGCTGGGGGCTGGGCTGAACAAGATAGGCAGTGGGAAACCCAGGGATGGATAAGGACGCTCCCTATGTGAGGTGGGACGAGGGTTCAAAGACGGTAGGACCAGGATCCTGGCGGGGCGGGTGGGTTAAGGAAGGCTTGAAGGGAAAAGCTGAGAGAGGAAGGGCAGAGTGGTGTGGGAAGGCCTCCCTGAGGAGAGGGGGACAAGGATGCTACATGGGGTGGGGCCAGTGTGCAGAGCGGGAGGAAGGCTCAAGTAGGGTGTGGATTCTAAAAAGAGGGCTCAGGTTGGGTCGAGGGATCAGATAGGTGAGCCATCTCTGAAGAAAGGAGAGGGGAGGGGCTTGGAGCAGAGACATGGCCTTGGGAAGAGGGATGAGGCTTGGGAGAAGATTGAGGAGGGGTAGAGCCTAGGGAGAAGGGGTGCAGCTTTGAAGACTGGGAATGAAGGGACCTGGGAAGCATGAGTGGGTGTGTTTGGGGAGCTCTAGCTCAGGCCCCACCTTTCTTGATGAGCTCCAGGGCCTCTTGCCTCTTCTCCAGGCCGAACTTCTCCCACTGTTCAGTCTGGTCCAGGTAGTGTACGGCAATGACTGTGGGTGTCATGCCAATCATGTTCTGCTCCCCACAACCTGAGGGGGTCACGATCAGGTGTTTCAGCCGCTCCCCGTCCACAGCATCCTCGGTCATCTGAGCCACCGGGGTTCCTGCAGCCGAAGTGGAGGAAAAGGTTCAAGACAGTCTCTCACCAGAGGAAGCCCAGGGCTTGGCGGCAGCAGGAGGGTGTGTGTGGAGGTCCTGTGTGGGTTTGGGGGAAGGTTGTACCCCACCTTGGACATTAAATTTCACCTTTAGATAAAATAATGGCGGTAGTCACAGACAGCTCTGGCTTACAGTTCATTGCTCATGTCCATTGGAGAATCTCAAATAATCCTCAAACCACCTTTGTAGTTAGGCACTGTCACTAGCTCTCTATGAGTGCTCGTCTGAGGGGTGCAATGTCCCCTCGATGTTCCTGGATCCAGTCAAGAGCAGTAGAACCTCTGCTCTTGATGTGTGTGGCTTCTCATTTAAGTGTTTTTACTAGCAAATGCCATTTGCTGAACTGACTTCTGCAGGAAGCTCCTGCAGGCAGACCCACGGCACATTGTTTCAGATGAAGTGGGGGATCTGAGGTGCTAGGGCCCAACACCCACAGCAAACAAGGCAGAGAGTGCCTGTGGTGTTTGAATGGGAAGGGTCCCCATAGGCTTCTGCTTCAGTGCTTGATCCCCTAGTTAGTGAAACTATGTTTGAGAAGGAACAGAAGCTATGGCCATGCTGGAGGAGGTGTGTCACTGGGATGGACTTTGAGGGTTAAAAAGCCCACTCTAGGCCCAGTCTCGTTCTTTCTCTGCCTGCTACCTGTGGATCAAGATGTTAAGCTCTCAGCTACTGTTCCACCGCCATGTCTGTCTGCTTCCTGCCACAATAATCATGGGCAAAGACTCTGAAACTATAAGCAAGCCACCATTAAATGCTTCCTTTAATAAGAGTTGCCTTGGTCGTGGTGTCTCTTCACAATAGAACAGTGACTAAAAGAGTATTGTATCATTGCCCTCACTTTCAAAGGGGGAAACTGAGGCATGGGGTGGCAGTATGTTAAGAAATGAGTCCCAGGTTAATCAACTTGAAGTTGATTTGAATCTGGGCATCCTAGTCCAGAGTCTCCCCCCCCTTTTCCTTATTCTCTTCTCCCCTCACCCCCACCCCATGAGATGGAGCTCAGTTAGCTTCTGGTTCCCAGCTGCCCTGACCCCTGTATGGCAGGGAAGAGTCCATCTTACCTTGCAGGAGAATTTTGGTCTCAGAGTCTGTGTCTGGCACTTGGTCACTGAGATCTGCTGCAGGCACATCCTCCCTCTGCACTCCCCCTGCAGGGTGAGAGAGTGAAGAGTAGGATGGCACCAGCTTCCCCCACCCCTTCCTTGGTACCCTACCCCACCCTGCCCTCTCTGCCTGCCTCCTCACCTTGGCCAAGGTGCTCTGGATCCAGTGTTCGGATGGCCACAGTTTTGTTGACTCTCATTCCTTCTGGCTGTGGGGGATGGTGGATAAAATGACAACAGATACACAGATGGTCAGCAGGGCACTAGACAGGGAAATGCCTACTGTATACTCATGTGTATGTGTGCATGTGTGTATTTATAAGGCGTGTGCATGCTTGCATGTGTATGGGTGTGTGTGTGTGTGTAAGTGTGCATGAGTGTGAGTGCCTGAGTGTGCATGTGTGTGAGTGTGTGGAGTGCATGCTTGTGTATGTATGAGTATGTGTGCATGGGTGTATGTGAGTGTCCATGCATGTGTGCATATGTGTGTGTGTGAATATGCATACCTGTGTGTATGTGCAAGTGTGTATGTGTGTGTGAATGAGGGCATGAGTGTGCATTATGTGAGTGTGAGGTGTACATGTGCATGTTTGTGTATGTGCGTGTGAGTATGTGCGTGTGTGCAAGATGAACGTGTATGTGTTTTGTGAGTGTATATACATGTGTGCATACGTGTGTGAGGGTGCATGAGCATGAAAGTGCGTGCAAGTGTGAGTGTGAATGCAAGTGTGTGAAAATGTCAGTGCCATAGGTCTCCCTCTGTCCCTCTTCACTTTTTCTTTTGAGACAGAGTCTCTTGATGACTCTGGAGTAGCCAATTCAGCCAGGCTGACTGGCCCCCCGGTGAGCCACTTTCTCTGGCTTCTACTGGGTGCTGGGCTCTGAACTCGGGTCCACACGCTTCTACAGAAATCATGTTACCAGCTGAGCCATCTCCCTGGGCCCTTTTTACTTCTGAAAACACTTGAGACCGGGTCTCATTAAGTTACCCCTGCTGCTCTCAAATTCACAATCCTCCTGCCTCACACCTCCCAAGTGCTGGGATCACAGGGCACAGCCCCATACCTGGTTTACAAAGTGCTGGAGATGGAGCCCGGGACTTTGCATGAACTAATTGAGCACTCTACACCCTGAAGCCTAGCCAGTTCTAAGTTTCCGAAACATCTGGGCCCTAAGATGATCCTTGGTGTCTCAGAGCCCAGGTCAACAGCAGGGAGATCTGAAGGCTAGAGGCAGCAAATGCCCCAAGGACTCACCACGACCTTCAGTATCTTCTTGACACCATCGCTGATGAAGCGGTTGAAGACAGCAGCCTTGACCTCCACCTCCTGGAGGCCGATCTTCAAGGGGACAATGACATAAGGCACAGCCACAGAGGACTTGGGAGGGATTTCGATGATCTGGAAGTAGCGCTTCTTGGCAGTGGCCATGCTGCAGAAGGCTGGGTTGTGCAACAGTTCCACCTTCACCTGCAAGGGAGGGAGGGCCAAGGCAGGTGTGTGAGGGAGGGGCTGGGGAAGTGAGGGAGAGCCAAGGCAGGTGTGAGGGAGGGGCTGGGGGAAGTGAGGGAGGGCCAGGGCAGGTGTGAGGGAGGGGCTGGGGCAAGTGAGGGAGGGGCCAGGGCAGGTGTGAGGGAGGGTCTGAGGTAAGCGAGGGAGGAGACAGGGCAGGTGAGGGTGGGTTCATGGTGGCCCTTTCAACTCTGACTTGCTCCCACCTTAAGTTTCTCCTGTTCACGATAGTTGAAGAGCACAGCTCTGATCTCCACCTGTTCGTTGCGTACCACGGAGTAGGGCAGCCGCAGGTCAATGAAGAAGTCCTGCATCACTGTGATCTCATAGGGGTCTGCCACACAGATCCCTGTTGGCAGAAAGAGGAGTGTGAAGGGTCCAGGGTAGGAGGGCTGTGCAGGGAGGCCAAGGCAGGCTTCTGGTTCAAGTTCCCTAGCTGTCCATAGCTGATCCCATCTGCAGAAAGGTGAAGACTAAACATGCACATGTGATTGGCAAATCCCAGATGTGGTGGTATCACAGCCAGTTGTGTCCAACCTCGTGTGTTTGCATGTGCACATATATGCACCGGTGCACATGCATGTGGAGGCCAGAGGTTGACACTGAGTGTTGTCTTCAATTGCTTCTCTACCTTGCTTAATTTTATATATGTGCACATGAGTCTCTCTCTGTTTATGTGTATCTCAGTGCAGTGTCCACAGAGGCCAGAAGAGGGCATCAGATCCCTTGGAGCTGTAGGGAGTTGTGAGAAGTCTGACATAGGTGCTGGTAACCAAACTCTGGTCCTCTGCAAGATCAGCAAATGTTTTTAACCACTGAGCTTTCTTACTGACCCTGGAGCTCATTGCTTGGCTAGGCTGGCTGGCCAGGAAGCCCCAGGGCACTAGGATTGCAAGCAGGCACTATGACTCTCTGCTTGCTGAGTCCTCTTCCCAGCCCCTCCTGTACCTTTCTTGTCTGACAAGCTCACTGCCAGAATCTCCCAGGTGGTGATGGAATCTTTGAGAAAGATGTTCATGACCTTCGTAGAGATTCTGGGTGGGACAGAAATTTAAAAAGTAAGTGGTAAGATCTATCAAGATGGAGAGGGTACTGAGGTGGAGGGCCCTGGGAGACAGGTTAGATAGGAGTTCTTGGTTGCACCTGTGGCTTTGCTAGTTCATGGATCTCCATGGTGAATCCAGAGGAGACAGGATGCTAGCAGGTACGTGCAAATCATATGCAAATGAGCTGGTCTGAAAGGATGCCTTCTGCCCTCAGGCAAAAACGTGGAATGGGAGTGTACCAGCCTCACCCCCCCCTTTAAAAAATATATTCACTGTGTATGTTTAAGTGTGTGTGGCATCCTTCTGCCACGACCTTCATGTGGAAGTCAGAGGACAATTTGTGGGAGTTTGTTCTCTCCTTCCACCATGTAGGTCAAGTAGTGGTCTTGGTGGTCAGCACCTTTGTTCACTGACCAGAGAGTCGTACCCATTTTTCTCTGGTTCTTTCAACTCTTCTATGGTCCACAACCAGCTCTCTGGGAATTGGCTTCTAGAGATAATATCTTCTTCTGGAATTATGTCTTCATCCATGTCACCTGAGGGTAGGTAGGTTTGATTTGGAAAAAGACCTACTCTGCAGGTGGCTCCCTTGCACACATTTCTGAGCTGCATAAATGCACTCAGCCCTGTGTGATGGTCGCCCACCAGCCCCAGATGCGCTGGTATGTGGGGATTCCTCTCCATCCGAGAACTAAAAACTAAAAACCGTGTTCTACAGATGTGTTGCTATCAAGATGCACATCATCCAAACTGGTTGGGGATTCATTAGGTAGTCCGTGTTGGCCTGGGACCTGCAGCAATCCTCCTGTCTCAGCCTCCCAAGTGCTAAAATGACAGGCATGTGCTATCACACCTAACTTCAGTGTGGATTGATTGTAGGAGAATTTATCTTCATTTTGCTGAAGATGCATTGCTCTGTGGGATGGGGGTATAGGTGTGAAAAAGCTGATACCCAGCGTGAGAAAAGCCCCTGGCTCCTCCCTCAGTCTTTCCTCTCACACAGCCCATCCGGCCTCTGTCCTCCTCCTTCTATCTTCCCAGGGGACAGGGCTGGGGGCACAGTCTGTGGGCCACCCTTCCAGCAAACAGGTGTTTCTTCCATCGCAGGGCAGGTGTGTCTGCACCCCTCCACCCACCCAAGTGTTGCCCTACAAGTGACACTCACTCCTGGCCAGGCCCAGCAAACGGTCTCTCCTGTGTTGTTCACGCAGCTTGGTGATATAGTTGCAGCAGTCTATGAAGGCCTTCATGCAGCTCTCGCCCTGGGTGATGAGGCGTGCCCGGCGCTGGCAGTTGTATTTCATAGGGATATCACGCATGCCGTCCTCACAGCACTTCCGCAGACCCTTGTCGGTGTACTGACCAGCTGTGGGAGGCCCAGACCTGGTGTTAGCCTTAGTCATCAGGAGAGCATCAGACCAGACTTCAGGTAGAACTTCCCTGGGGCAGGACAAGGCAGGCAACCCTCTCCTCCTCCTGTGGGATTCTAACAGGATGGGTGTGGGTGATGCATGGAGATGGGCATCAGTGGGGGTTTCTAACCTTTGTCCATCCTCCTTTCCATCAACTGTACTGAGCGACGCCGGCGGGCAGCTGGCTTGGTGCACTCAAGATCTGAGGGAGAGAGACAGGGGGACAGGGTAGGCCTGGGGTGTGATGGTTGCACCTTTTTTGTAGTAGAAGAAACTGAGGCTCAAGAAGCAACAATAAAAGCTGGTGAGAGGGCTCACAAGGTAAGGAGGCTTGCTGGTAATCCAGGAGCCCTGAGTTTGATCTCTGGGACCCACAAGTTAGAAGGTGAGAATGGAGTGGTACAAGTTGTCTTTTGACCTCCACATGCATACCATGGTGCGCACACACACACAATGCACTCACACACACATGCACTCACAAAATGAACTCACTCACACGTGCACTCACATGCGCACACACAGAGAAGCACACACACGCACGCACACATACACATACACACACCCCGCTTTAATTTAATGCAATTAAAAACTAATTTAGGGTTGGAGAGATGGCTCAGGGGTTAAGAGCATTGCTGTTCTTCCAGAGGTCCTGAGTTCAATTCCCAGCAACCACCACATGGTGGCTCACAACCATCTGTAATGGGATCCGATGCCCTCTTCTGGTGTGTCTGAAGACAGCTACAGTGTACTTATATACACAAAATATATCTTCTTTTATTTATTTTTTTAAAAAGCTAATTTAGCCTGGCAGTGGTGGTGCACACCTTTAATCCCAGCACTTGGGAGGCAGAGGCAGGTGGATTTCTGAGTTTGAGGCCAGCCTGGTCTACAGAGTGAGTTCCAGGACAGCCAGGGCTACACGGAGAAACCCTGTCTTGAAAAACCAAAAAAAAAAAAAAAAAAAAAAAAAAAGCTAATTTAAAGCCAAACAGGGAGGGGCAGGCGTTGCTGATGCAGGAAGGGCAGAGATTCAGTCTCCTGACCCAGGGCCCTGTTCTTATAGGGGCATCTAGGTTTGGAAGCATGTCCCTCCTTGCATCCACTCCTGGTCTCTTTTCTCACCTGTTCTCTGATCAGTCTGCAGGCCTTGGCTTGTCTTGAAGGCCAGGCCTGCATCCATGAAAACGCCAGCATAGTTCTTCCCACTGCCTGGGGTACAGCCAATGTCTGCTCTCTCTACCACATCCCAGATCTGCAAGTGGGATGGTATGGGGTGGATGCAGGGCTTGGAAAGAGGCTGCCAACCCACCATGAAGCTCGACCCAGCCATCCCCTCCCCTCCTTACCCTGACATCCAGCCCTTGACAGACCCAGCTTCCAGCACCCATTACCATCCAGGCTGAGCGGAAGGATGCAGTGCTCACCTTGCTCTGTGTGAGTTTGTTCTTCTTGTTCAGCACGAACACTCCCTTGTCCACAGCCACTAGCCCCACTCGGGCCCCTTGGTTTCCCTCAATCCTCAGTGTCGTTTGATGCCCAGGTGCGGGCTGTCGGTTATCTCTTGGGTCACCCTTCACCACCAGCTATAGAGAGGATGGGGAAGCAAGACAGGGAAGAGTTAATCCCAGAAAACCCACAGGGGGAGAGAGGAGGAAGGGAAGAGAAAGGAGGCAGAGAGAACGTAAGGGAGGAGAAAGGGGGAGACAGTGGGGGAGAAGAGATAAGCAAAAGAGAGAGGTGAGGAGAGAACACAAACAGAGAAGAGGAAAAGAGGGGCTGCAAATGGTGGGGGTGGGGCAGATAAAAGCAGGCAGAACTCTGTGAGTCTGTGAGCCCAGCCCAGGCTAGTCTACACACTGAATTTCAGGACAGTCAGAGCCTCATGGAGAGTCTGTCTTTAAGAAAGGAAAAATGGGGGAGAGGGGGTACGAAGGGGGAACTCACCGTGCCTACACAGGAATCCTTCACGTCCACCCACACAGAGTCGGCCACCACCTCCCTTTGGCCATTAGCTCCAATCAGGGTGTAGTAAGCCACCAAGCGGAAGGAAGGAATAAAATCTGGAGTGATGGGCAGGGACAAGACCACCAGGTCCTGGCCAGGCTCCCGAACCTGGCGTCCTGCCTTCAGTAGCTTCCCCTTGTTCATAACCTGGAGGGATGATGGGCTGGCATAAGAACCAGGACAGGGCTAGGTAGAATGGGTACAGGAGACCCCAGGGCTGGGCAGGAATCCCTGGGGTGCTGGAGGAGCTGAGGCTCCTGTGGTCACGGACCAGGTAGGTGTAGTATCGGATCTTGGCCTCTTGGCCCGGGTCAGTGCGCAGGTGGAAGTTGATGTTGAGGTTGTCTCCGGGCTTGAGCTCCATTCGAGACACTGACAAGTGTAGGTAGTTGTTGGAGTTGTGCATAGTGCTGTAGGGCTGTGCCTTCATCGTCTTGGTGGCCTGACGTGCGTCTGAGATACCATTCTTCTTGGTGCGGACCTAGGTGAGGAATGCAGAGAGATGCATGGTGGTTCCCAGAGCTGCCCAGGTTGGTGTGCTCACAACAGGCTCTGTGATGGTTAATACTGATTGACAGCTTGATAGCATCTAAAATCAGCCAGGGAATGAGCTCTGGCCATGCTGGTGAGGGGCTTCCTAGATTAGGTTAAATGTGTGGGTGGGGTTTTCTAGATTAGGTTAATTGTGTAGGTGGGGCTTTCTAGATTAGGTTAAATGTGTAGATGGGGCTGTCCTCCCCTGAGCTAGTGGACTGGACTGAATAAAAAGGAGAAAGTGAGCTGAGCACCAGCATTCGTTCATCTCTGCTGAGGGAATGTGAACAGCTGTTATATGCTCCTTCTTCTGTGCCTGCCAGCCATGAAGACTGTACCCTCACACTGAGCTACGATATAGATTCCGTCCTTAAGTGGCTTTTGTCAGGTGTTTTGTTACAGCAACATGGGATCCTCTGGGTGAACCATATGAAGGGTCATGAAAACCAGCAGAACCCTGTATTTCCCTGACCGTGGAGACCAGAGTTGGCACTCCAGGCACTCACTGTGATGGACAGGGGATTTCTGCTGTTGGGCGTGTTGACGCTCAGCTTGGCCACACCATCATCTTGTGTGAGAGCCTGTGCATCGGATCCCTGAGTGACTACTGGCACTCTGCGGGCTGGAGAGCCATCAGGGTTGGTCACAAACACCTGTGGACAGAGTCAGGCGGAGAAGGGTCAGGCAGTGTGGTCAAAGTGACTCAAGGTAGAAGTGAGGACTGGCCCTGGATCTTACCATGAGGTCGAAGGGCATGGCTGGCTTGAAGAATTTGGGTGTCTTGGTGAAGTGGATCTGGTATGGAGAGGTGACAATTGGGATTCCACTGCGCTCTGCCTCTACCATGTCACTACCTGAGGAGATGGATAATACCAATGAGGACAGGCTTCCCAGAAGCCCCTCAGGGCCAAGCTTCACCCCTCCATCAAGGCAGGCCTCACCTGAGTGCAGGATGACAGTGACGGAGACATACAGGGACTTCCCCACCAGGGCATCTGCGTTGGAGGGCTGTACCCCGTCCATCAGCACCTGGCGGCTCAGCACTGCCTCCCCCAAACCATCCTCGATCTAAAGAGGATAGGAGAGCATGAGGGAAGGGAAAGGTCCCCAAGAGAGGAGAGCCTAGGAAAGGAAGGAGCTCAGAATGGGTGGCCTGGTTCGGAAATGTGAGGGACTGGGAGGGGGTAAGAGGTGGGATGGGCTCAAGGGTGATGATGGGGCGTGGTCTCAGGGAAGAGAGGCTGCCTTCCAAGCTCTCGAAGGGGTGGGGCAGTACCATCACACGCTGGAGGGAGTGGGCCAGAGAAATCTTCTTATCGTCATCCTGGACCCCAAAGATCACGAAGGCCGTCCCGTCCACATTCTTCCCATACAGGAACCTGAGAGACAAGGAGACTTGGGTTCCTGGAGACTTCTCTGGCTGTGGCTGAAGAACCCCCTGCTCATGCATCACCCCCACCCTCACCTGGCTGTGATGGAAACTTCAAGGCCCTTTGGGTCATCAATGTAGTAAAATTTCTCTGTGGGCTCCACCAGGACCTCGAAACTGGGCAGCACTGGGGTGGGATATGAAGATGATTGCATTGGCATGGCTGCCAGGGCAGCATAAGCACAATGGCCTCACCCTCAACCTATCGGGTGCCCCAAGACTTACCGTATTCCTTCACTTCAAACTCTGCAGAGAAGATCTGCTTTGGTGCGTGTTCGTAGAAGGCTCGGATCTTCCATTGCCCCATGCTGCAAGAAGATGAGGAATGTGGTCGGGCCTTCAAGCACCTCTTCCCCATCCCTCTCCTGGGACAGGGGAATCCCGTTTTTGGAGACCCAGATATACTTGACCAGTTCTGGAATGTTCCAAGACAAAGGCAAGATGCCATATTGGTTGTGGGAAGACAGGGTGTCTCTCTTGATGGGAACGCCATCGGGGGTCTGTAAGAAAGGCATATGGGATAAAGCAACTCTTCGGAGGCACAACCATCCCATCTGTGTTCACTGAGGTGGCGGTTAAGAACACAGACCTGGGTAACTCAGCCTAGGTTCAAATCCCTACTGTGTCACTTATAAGCTCTGTGTTCTCAGGTAAATAGCTCAACCTCTCTGTGCATTCATTTTCTTTTATGTTTAGGACATAGTTAATGCAGCAAAAGCCTGGGCATTTAAAATGTGAGGGGTGTGATGTGTGTGTGTGTGTGTGTGTGTATGTGTGTGTGTGTGTGTGTGTGTGTGTGTGTGTGTGTGTGTGTGTTTGGGGAGCAGAGGGAGCAAGAGACAGAGAGGGAGGAGGAAGGCAGGGAGGAAACTGGGCAGGGTGAGCAGGATCTTGTGCCTTGCAAGGAAGACTTTGACTCTAAAGAAGTGGGAGCCACAGAGGGTTGTAGGAAGAGAAAGGAGGGATCTTCACTCAGGTTTTAACGGGAGCCCTCTATTGGGCAGAATGACTGACTATACAGAATTGCTATTAATTCATCCCAATCTTCAGATAGGGAAACTGAAGTTCAGAGAGTTTCCCTGGAGTTGGATTCCTCAGTCTATGACCTGTGGGTCTTCCTAGGTCTCTGGTCTCTGCACTGATCACTCTATGTAGCCATTTGCCCATGGACTGACTCAGAGGACTGGGTCTCAGAGGAAGCGACTCAAAGGGGGGGGGGGGACTTGGAGGGGAGAGGACAGAGAGAGGAGGGTTATCCATCTCTGGGAAACTCAGTAGCTGGTACCTCAATGATGATGACGACTGTCCTGCCCACAGGCAGTAGGTTGTTGTCCACAGTGAAGACCCGATAGAAGACTGAAGGATGTGGGGGAGACAAGCAGAGAGTCCCGTTGGACCTTAGGCTCTGGGAGGACCTTCCAGCCCCAGTGTGAGCAGCCGCCCACTGCACTTACCAGTGGAGCCTGGGGTGTAGATGGTCTTGTCTGTCTGGATGAAGAGGTACCCAGTCTGGAAGCTTACCAACACTGCTTTCTCCACCACCGTTGCTCCGAAGTTTGCCACCACTGTCACATACTTGTGCCCCTTATCTGAGTTGAATTCCTTACTGGCTGGAATCTATGCATGGAACAGGGTGGAGTCAGGAGTCTGCAGCAGGGAGTGGTGCCCAGAGAGCATCCCCCGGAGCCTCTGGGCCTCCTCTCTGTTGTCTCCCCTCAGACAGGAGAGTCTCAGAGAGGAGGGATCTCAGAGGGGAAGGTCTCAGAGGAGAGGGTCTCAAACGGTAGGGGACTCAGAGGAGAGAAACTCAGAGGGGAGGGACTCAGAGGGGAGGAGCTCAGAGGAGGATATAGGAGGCAGCCTGGAGGATCCAGGCTGGACTGGAAGGGACTATGGCTGACTGTAGTTCCCCAGTTCCTTGCCCACCTTGATGGAGACTCTGTTCAGATGTCCACTGGCTTCTGTCAACACTGTCTTCTCACTGGTCAGCACTTGCTTCTTTAGGAAGTCTTGCACAGTGACTGTGACTGGGACATCACCCTTAGCATCGTGGGCCTCCAGTACAATGGTCTCTTCGCTCTCCAGCCGCAGGACATTGGGAGTAATGATGGAGTACCTGACCGTGGGGTGTGGGAGCAGATGTCACCTCAAGGTCTGAGACTTCAGCCCTCACTCTGGCTGGCCCAGTCCCTAGTTCTGGAGGGTTCTCAGTGCTGGCTGGGATACCTGCCAGCGCAGATGCCTGGATCCACATTCCTCCCCACGTGAGAAGGCACCAAGCCACTGCCAACTTTTCCTCAGCCGCCAGAAGCTGGCTTTCCCTTGCTTCAGCACAGGTACCAGCCATAAGGACTTTGCTTGTGCTGCTACACCTCAGCCTCTTCTCACACTTCTAAGTTGTTCAGGCAAGCTCTGAACTCACTCTGTAGCCCAGGCTTGGCTGGAATATGCACATTTCCTGCCTGGGCTTCCAGAGTAGCTAGGATGACAGGTCCATGCAATCGAGCCCAATGCTGAGCTTGGCTTTTGACAGTCCACACAAGGGCTACAGACCCCAACAACCCTCCAGTCCTCAAATCTTAAACTTACCATTGCCCAAACCACACGACCTCACAGACACCCTAAATCTATAGACCTTCTTTTTCATAAGTAGGCACACAAACGCTACAATACCTGGGGTCTATGAACATAAGACTGTAAACACCCCAACACATAACATATTCTCTCTCTCTCTCTCTCTCTCTCTCTCTCTCTCTCTCTCTCTTTCCATGTGCATGCGTGTGTGTGTGTGTGTGTGTGTGTGTAGCCCACATGTCAGGTGCCCTGTTCTATGCCCCCCATACACACACCTTGAGCCAACGTCTCCTCTCTCTGAACCTGGCACTGGGCTGGCAGTCAGCAAGCCCCAGGATCCTGTCTCCAGCCCCACAGTGTGGGGTTACAGGTTCTGGAGGCCACTCCTGACTTTTCCATGGGTGCTGGGAATTTGAACTAAGGTCGTCATGTTCATGAAGCAAGACTTTTTACCCACTGAGCCATCTTCCAGCCCCCAGCACAAATTCTTAACATCCCTGTCTCCCCCTACACAGGTGCCTCACCCAGGTGCCTCCTAAGTTCAAAAGAAACTGCACCTCCCAGAAGGTAACTACTTACATGGGGTTCCCCAGAGCTAGCGGGGAGCTTGCCAACAGCAGCAGCACTAGTAGCTGGGACCCTGAAGCCGGTCCCATAGTGAAGGGCAAAGGTGGAAGGAGTGAGGGGGTAAGGGGTAGGGGTGGGCAGTGATGAGCCAGGGCTATGGCCGCTGCCTCTTTATGTGGCTCTCCTCTCTGGTCCCTCCCTGTTCCTGCCCCAGGGGCTGCCCCAGATTTCGCAACACGGTTTCCTAAGCTTTTCAAAAACCTGGGGCAACACATCTTGGGGTGAGTAACCCCAGGCACATTTCTATTTCCCTGGAGCTTGAAAGTACTTGCCTGCCTCAGGCTTCTCCTGGGGTCAAGGCCAGTGTCTGAACCCCGGCTGGTTATACCAGAGACCATTGAAGTCTAGAGTGACCTCTTCCTACACTTAGCTGGGTCCCAGTAACCCATCTGTCTGGTTCTCCCCACCCCCCAGGTCTTGCTAAATCAGTGGTTTTCAACCAGTGGGTCAAGACACATTTGGGATTGCACACTGTATATCCTGCGTATCAGCTATTTACTTTACAATTCATAACAGTAGCAAAATCATAGTTGTGAGGTAGCAACGAGATGATTTTATGGTTGTGGTTCAGCACAACATATGGAACTGCATGGAAGGGTGGCAGGTTTAGGAAGGTGGAGATCACTGTGCTAAACAGTTCTGAACTCCTGCCCTCAGGCAAGCCTCCGACCTCTACCCCCTCAGCTGCTGGGCATTAAGCCCTAGTTATGCATTTACAATCCACACCTTTCTGGGAGGAGGGTAAGGGGTGGGGGCAGGTCCTCACATACAGTCCCAGCTCTGTGGAGCATTTTCTGAAGTGGGAAAGAATTCTGTTTTTTAGAGGATCTGGGAGGGTTTCTTGACAGTGGGACGGTTAAGCTTTAGTTTTGAAGACTGCCTAGTAGTTTACCCTCCAGGAGGTATGCTTGCTTTCTAGGGAAAAGAATGAGTGGACCTTACCAACCCTGTCATTCAGGGTGGCTGAATGACCATGGTGGGCTTTTAGAGTCATGGAAGAAAGGTCTGCTCTTGGCTCTGCCTCTAGGACTTTTCCTGTACCAACAAGGATACAAATAGTGGCTTTGAAATGCACCCCAGTGGGAAAGTGCTTCCATACCCAGTAGCACAGGATTAATTCTGGTGGCACACATCTGTAATCCCAGCACTAGACGCTGGAGGCAAGTGAATCAGGAGTTCAAGGTCAGCCCCAGCCATGTAGCAAGTTAGAGGCCAGTCTGGGCTACATGACACCATTTCTTTTCTTTTTTAAATATTTACTTTATAGTATGTATCAGAGTGTTTTGCCTGTATGTATGTCTGTGCATCATGTGCTTGCCTGATACCTACAGAGGCCAGAAGAAGACGTTGGATATCCTGGATCTCGAATTGCAGGTGTTTGTGTGAGCCGCATGTGGGTGTTGGGAACCAAACACAAATCCTCTGGATGGGCAACCAGTGAGTCATCTCTCCAGCCCCACAGACTCTGCTTCTAGAAAGGCTGATTCTGGTCCATCATTACCAACCCACAGGTTTTATAGTAACCATTAACCTCCTCTCTGTATTGTTCTCCCAGCTTCCTTGAGTGCCATCTGAGGGCCATCTTGCTTTCTGTGTGTGAGAGATTTGCCTCAATGATTGTTCCAGATCAATGCTCAGAGAGCTTTCTCTTCCTTGCTGCCAACTGGCCCCCGGTACTTTGTGTGAAAGCAGCCAATTTATGCTGACAGACTTTCGGGGTCACCAACCAACTCAGTGCCCGCTTCCTCTCTGAGCTGCCACTCTGCAGCCATGGGTGAGCCCTGGGCCTGAGTTTCTTCCTGCAAAGCAGTGTTAACACAGTTAGCTGTTGTCCCCTGGAGTTGTTGGATGTAATCTTGCTAGATCTTACCAGCTCTCTCTCTTTGAAGGTTCTACAGATTTATACACCTGCTGGCTAGGTTGCAAATTCCAAGAAGTGAATTGCCAATTTCCCTCTGGTCTGGCTATTGGGCCATGCTAGCTGAACTTCAGACCTTTGGAGATAGAGTCCATTGGCTGGGATTAAAGGGGTGACCACCAATACTTGTCTGCTTTCCTGTTTTATGAGGACTGACTCTTCCTTAGCCTTGACTGGCTTTAAAGTCTCCATGTAAGAAAGATGATCTTCACCTCCAACTCCTCCCTCCTCACCTCCTCAGTGCTGCGGTTGATGAGCAGGTGGTCACAATCACACCTGATTTATGTGGTTCTGGCAAGTGCTCTACCCACCTCCAGCTCCGGAGTGCTGGGCTGCCATACCCACTTGAGCACCAGTAGTTGTTTTGTTTTGTGTAGCCCAGTCTGGAATCTGCCAACCTGTGATGTTCTGGCTCTGGAGTGATGAGCTGACTGGTGGTGGCCACACCCACTTGACTAGGAACTTTTTGTCTTGGGTAGTAACTGGAATCTCCTGTCCCTGATGCCTATTGCCACCATGCTGTCCTCTGTGACTGGGATGGGAATGGCTGTGGGGGAACACATTGAACAAATGTGGTGATGCGAAATCCAAGAACAGGTGCTCATGCAACCTTCCATGAAGGGGTTAAGGGGACAGTTTGCTCTGATTTCCTGTAAAGCACTCATTTTTCTGGGCCTATGGGGCACAGGGGTGGCTGGGAGTTAGAACAAACCTGGCTTGTCTTTTAGCTTCGATTGCGACATCCTTTCTGTGGAAGGCAGAAAGGGAGGGGAGAGGAGGAAGGGGAGGAGGGAGGTGCAGGCATTAGTTTGTTGTCCAAGTGTTCCCCCTTTGCCAGCTCTGCTTCTCCCTCTGCCCTACTCCAGACACTGTTTCTTGGTCTATTTAACACATCTTAAAGCTGCATCTTATTTATTTGTATTTAACACATTTTAAAAATTGCATCTTATTTTTATTATTGTATATACTCATGCATGTGTGGAGGTCAGAGGACAACCTGTGGGTGTTCCTTCTCTCCTTCCACTCTGTGTCCCTGTGATGGAATTTAGGTTGCCAAGCTTGGCAGCCAATCCTACCACTCCAACTGAGCCTTCTTCCTGGTCCCTATTGTTCACTACTTAGAGATTTACCAGTAGGCTTCTTTCCTGCTTAAGGGATTTGTTTTTGTCCCCTGTGGACTTGTTTACCCTAGTGGGTGGAGGTGGGTAACTGTCAGGGCTGATTACAAAGGAGCCAACCCTGTGACTGATGAGGAAGAAAGATCAATTCTCTATGTGATGGTTAATATTCATTCCTGCTTCTGGGCTGGCTGGGAAGGTGGCAAGGGTCTACACGTCCTGGAAGTCACCAGACTGCAGTGCTAGGTGCTGGGAGGGAACCAGGAAGCCAGGAGTGGACCAGGGCCCACTGGGAGGGAGAAAGTGAGAAAAGGAAGAGATGGGGAATTCTTGAACCCAGTGACTCTCCTCTAGGGAAACAAGAACTTGTGTCCAAAATTTGGGGAAGGAGAGACTGGGCCTGCTGAGCCAGCAAAGCAGGGAGCTTGTGAGGGGATTTCCAGAAGTGGGAGCCCTGTGTTCAGTGTTCTGGTCTCAAGGCTCTTTATAATGCCTTTACATGCATCTATGCAAACTATTTGGTTAAAAAAAATTGCACCTGCACACACAAACAGTGAAAAAGTAGAGTTATACCAGGTAGGGTGGTGCATGCCAATCATTCCAACACTTACGAAGCTGAGGAGGGAAGACTGTTATTTGAGACCAACCTGGGGTACATATCAAGACCTGGAGAGATGGCTCAGTGGGTTCAAATCCCAGCACCCATGTGCAAAGCTAGTGATCTGGGCATTTTAGCATCCACTGATAGATAACCCCAGCAGAGGCAGGGATTCCCTGGGCCTTGGGCAAGCTAGTTTGCTGGACCAGAGGGAGCCAGTGAGCTCTGGGTTCAGTGAGAGGCCTTGGTAAGCAAAGAGAAGTGCAGAGTACATCACTGCACATCAACTTTGGGCCTACACACACACACACACACACACACACACACACACACACACACACACACTGGAGAGTAGTGCAAGGAGGTGGTACACGCCTGGCATTCTTCTTGAGCAGCTGAGGCAGGAGGATAGCTACAAGTTCTAAATCAGCCTGGGCTTCATAGTGAGACTTTGTCTCAAAATTCCAAATGAGCCAGGTGTGGTGGATATCTCAGTACTTGGGAGGATCAGGAATCCAAAGTCATCCTTGGGTACTGAGAGTATAAGGCCAGCGTGGGGTACACGAAACCCTGCCTAAACATATTTAAAAAGGTAAAATAAAATGCTGTTTGAACAAATGGTTCTTTAAGGAATGAGAGAAACACCTGGTATCATAGTGCACCCATTCAGGGAGGCAGAGGAAGGCAAAGCTCTGTGTGTCCCAGGCCAGCCTGATCTACATAGCCAGACCCTTCTATCAGTGCTGAGCCCTGGTTTCAGGAGAGGATGAGAGAGGAAGGGGTGGATCTGAGTTCTTGATTCCACTCTGGACGACCTGGGGGTGATGACTCCTGTGCACCCCTCACACTCCCCCCACAGGCTTCCCTCCATACTTGAAAGCTCGGGCTCCCACCTCCTGCCTTCCCGTTTCTAGGACAGGTCTCTGCTGCATGGCTTTCCTGGAATCCCTGTCCATCTTGCACCCTCCCCCCCGTAACTCATTAACACTCAGAGACCTTGACCCTGCACTATCCACATGGCCTGTGACATCAGCTTCTTCCCTGAGCCCTGTGTGGATGCTCGCTGCACCCAGTTGACAGAGAAGGGGGTGGGGAGGGTAGAGTCCAGCCCCACAGCCTCAGCCTGGTCTCCAGAGACGGTGAAATGTACCAGACAAACAGAGCACTCAGGTAGGTGTCTCACACGCCCCTCCCTTCTCTGTCCTTTCTTCCCTCCCTTCGCTCTTTCCTGGTTTTTCTTTTTTTTTTTGACATTTTCACTGCTCCTGAGCCTGGGAGGCCAGGTACGAAGGCTGTTCAGGTCATTCCCCTGCCCTCCACTCCAGCTCACCTCTTCCCATTTGTGAGACCTGTGAAGACACTGGGCCCCACAAGGATGCCCTCTCATCTTTCTCACCTTGAGATTGTCCCTTAACCCTCATCCTCAGAGCCCCTTTGCTGTCTGTAGAGGACTAGGGTGTGTCCATCTTTGGAGTGTGAGACCCATCACTACCGACTTCAGCATGTACAAACTGCACAGGGCCAAGGCTCCTCTTGATTGGGCCCTGGCACAAATCCTCGTGGGTCTGTCTTTGAGACTCTGCCTGCTGCCGCCCCGGCCAGGCTGCCCGCCACCTTCCTCACGCACCCTCCCCAGCCTGTGGTGCCTCTGCTGGCTGGCTGGGCTAGTGTGTCTCTGGGCTGCAGCTGGTTTCTTTTCCTTATTGTGGAAGCCTTCACCTTGGCCTCTTTCCTCCATCCCCCACTACCATGATGCCTCTGCACTTGCTCTGCAAGACATTCCTGGGTATCCTCAGGGGAGGGCAGAGAGGAGAGCCATCTTGAAGAGCTAATTCCAAGGGGGTCTCTAAGAGATCAGGCCAAGGTTGTTGCTGGACCCTCATGACCATGTCTATCCATTTCCACATAGACAGGTCCACTGTCTATCCCAGGCTAGCCTCAGACTCTAGTTAAACTCTCTTGCCTCAGCTTTCTGAATGCTGGAGTTACAGGTTTGAACCATCATGCCTGGCAGCCATTAGTTTTACTGGGTGGCCTCAGGTACTTGGCATTCATTAACCCACACTATGTGTCTGCAGGTGTGATGGCCATAGGTCAGCCTTGCCTGCTGTTCCTCAGGTGCCACCCATCTTAGTTCTGAGGCAGTGTAATCTCAAGGGCCAGGGCCACATGAAGTAGGCTAGGCTGACTGGGCGGCCAGGACTAGGGATCTGCCTCCCCCATATCCCCAGTGCCAGGATTACAAGCATGGACAGATCTTTACGGAGGTTTTCGGATCTGCGCTCCGGTCCTGGTATGAGCATGGCGAGCACTTTACCATTCCTACAGCCCGGTGGCACCCTCTTCAGGGGACACGACTTCACCGGCACCTTTCCCTTTCCCTTCCAGACTTCTGTGGCTGGGTCAGTTCCTGTGTGACCCGTAAGTGTTGGGATGGGAGTGGGGTCTTGCTGTCCCACGGCACAGGACTCAGCACAGCTTCAGCTCAGCAGGTGGTCCTCCCCTCACTGGGAATTCTGCTTTTTCTTTATTTGTTTACTGATCAAGGTTTTAAGAAGCCCGGGCTCTCCAGAGTAAGAGGATGACAGGCACGTGCCACCACGTGGACTGAGAGTTCAGGGTTCGAGATCATAAATGCAGCCTGCCTTAGACACCTAGAACCCTCTAAGTCAAGAAATGCAAGACATGAAAAAGAGATTGGTCCTTATTGTAGCACACGAGGCTGAAGTGTTCCCTGGAAAGGAGAGGGGAGAGGGCTGCAGTGCTGGGAGAAGGGCTCCTTGGGGATCCACATCCTGGGTGCCTTGTCAGCATCGCCCCCTCCGACTCCCTGCATACTTGGGGACAAGTGCATGGGTGTGAGGTGCAGAAGGTCCGAGGGCGGCTCGCTGGACACAGGGAAGTCATAACAGCTCCCGGCCACTGGCTGTCTTGTTAACTTTGGACAGGCCTTCCCGAAACCCAGAGTCTGTCATCCTGGGAGAGGATACACAGCAGAAGCAAGGTCTAGCAGCTGATGGGAACAGACCCTGTCCACTTTAGCCCTGCCTACTCCCATTCCATCCTTCCTCTTCCCACTCCCAGATCTAGCCCAGTGGTTAGTCCATCAGTCTTATCCTTGCTGTCAAGCCTGCCTAGTTCCTGCCACTCCAGAGCTGTCCAGTCCTGACCCAGCTTGCCTTGGAGGCTCTGCAGACATGGGTGCCAGAGCCCATCCTACCCTACAGTGATTCCAGACCTGCCCATTCTCCAAGCTGCCCACCAACCCACATTCCCGTAGCTCACCTAGATCCTAACCCTCATCCTCCGTAGCCCACCTTAGAGCCAGCTCGGTCCCATTCCTAGGCATCTCCAAGCACCACTCAGACCAGCATTAGAGCCACCCATACCCTACCTTTAGTCCCTTTTGGCCCCGCTACCCAAAATCCTGCCTAGCTGCACTCCTAGAAGCAGCCTAGGCCTAAGCCATCCTGCCCTATGGCCCAGTGCTCTGGGCCAGCTCCAAAGGCGCCTTGGTCCCACCCTGCCCTGAACCTTTGCTCACACTTTCTCCATCTGTACGTCCTCCTCATCCTCCTGAGGCAGCTGCAGGTACGGGTTGTCCCCAGCTGGCTGGAACTTGTAGCCGGTGAGCACAAAGAAGGCCAGTGTGGAACTCTCCACCAAGAGCTGGGGGCCGGGGCATGGGGTTAGGTGTGGCTTCCTGGTCACCCACACTCCCGACAACCCACACCCCTCTGGGGACTCTCCCACTGGGGATCCTGCCTTGCTCACCTGGTACAGCCACTGCCACTGGAAGGGCACCGCCACTCGCAGCAGAATGGCGATGATGCGTGTAAAGTAGATATAGCAGATGACCTGGGGGCATGGGGTTGACGGGGGAGAGATGGAGGTATGGGCACAAGGACAGAGGTCATGGCTGTGGCTCAGGGGCAGAGGGCATCAGGGAGAGACTCAGGCCTGTGGGAAGGCAGGACTCCTACCATGACGTAGTAATGTCGGAACAGCTTCAGCTTGGCCAGGTTCACTGCCACTGTGGGTGGGCACAGAGTGAGGTAAGGGGGGATAACTAAAAATGGCAGCAGGGGAGGGCAGTGGAGAAGGGGACAGGGCCTGGGGAGCAGTTCCAGGGCAACACGATGAACAGTAGCAAGAGTAATTGAGAAGTGTGTGTGGGTGACTGGGGACAGGGGAGCCGTGAAGACAGTGGAACCCAGCACCTGGTGTCGGAGAGAAAGCAGGTCTGGGACATAAAGTCTAGGAGGGGGTCCTCACCTTTCCCATCAGTGCCGGATGCATCCTGCAAATGCCGGATAGACCTGGAACAGGTGGAGGAATACGGGAACTGATCAGTATTGACCCCGTCTAGTGTACAAGAGTCTTCTGTTGGGTAGGGTAGGGGCCTCAGCGGGGCTGGCAGGCAGGTCCCAAGCCAGGTGAGGGTGCAGGGCCTCAGTGGGTTGAGGGGCAGGTCTGGATCCTCACCAGACCACTGGGAAGAGGATGGCACCACAGCAGATGAGATCCACCAGGAACAAGATCTCCTTCCAGAGTCCATAGTCACTGGCACCCTCCTCACGGGACTCAATGACAATGTATGCTACATTAGCCAGGACCTGTGGGGATGGCAGGGTGCCAGGTGGTGTCATCCCTAACACCATGGACTTCCCTTCCTGTACCCCACCTGAGCACCCCGGCCTGTGCCTAGCACTCCTCTGAATCTCTCCCTACATGTCTCCATTGTTTCCTGAGCCTCCCTCCCTGCACCCACCTGGACCCCCATGGAACCCCCCATACCTGCAGGGGGATCACAATCCCAAAAATCTTCTTCTCCTTGTCCGACAGCATATACTTCACAAAGGCCCAGCCCGAGCCGATCAAGGCAATGGTAATGAAGAGAAGGGCGCCCTTCAGCCTGGGAGACCAGGGGGTCTGATGATGAGGTGGGGACCCAGCCCCTCCCTGCCCGCCTCCCCCACCTGTGTGTAGAGCTGGGTGACTCACAGGTGTGTGATATAGTGCATGACGGCAAGGCCTTCGATGGGGTGGCCCTGGCTGTTGATGAAGTAGTAGTTGATCTGGAGGTGGGCAGATACATGAGCAGTCAGAGAGGAGGATGGGGGGGGCAGTTAGGAACACAGAGAATAATTATGGAACAAGTAGGTGATTGGGGGTGGGGTGAGATGAAGGTTACAGTCAGTCACCACGGGCTCCCTCCACCCAAGAGACAGGTTAGGTGAAGGGATGGTCAGACAATAGGGTGGACAGTCAGCGCTGGCTGGGCCAATGGATGTTCCTGGAGGGTGGGCTGAGTGGAAAGAGATGAAATGGACAAGGTGCACAGGCAGACAGATGTCCCGTCTCACCATCCCACCCTTGTGTCGTCACCGGGCCCTGTGTGCTCACGCTGTGGAAGAGTAGGGAGACACTTTTGGTGAACGCCAGGGCTGCCATGAGCCAGTGGATCTTAAAGACACTGTATCTGCCGAGGGAGATGGGGTGGAGAGAGTTCACTGAGGTCAACACATGAGGCCCTCAGAGGAGAGGGGAGGAGAGGGCGGGGTGGGGAGGGGCTTTACGTGTTCTTGCAGAGCACGGACACCCAGAAGATGCCTGCAGCCAGGAAGCAGGCAGACATGATCAGGTAGAGTTTGAAGAGGGGGATTTCAGCCGCTGACAAGAAGCCTTCTGGATTCTTCTCTCGGATCATTATCTGTAAGAGAAGGGGATGGCAATGCAGGTAGGTGGCCTTGCTCCTGTCTCTCAAATGGGTACACAGCCTTAAACCGGAAGCCAGAGGACTGGCACTGGGACCCCAGAAGAACCAACACCCAAGGATGACCCAGTCTCTGTAAAAAGTAAGCGAGTATTCGCATAGGGCCTCCCACATTTCCAGAAGGCTCAGAACAGCTGAACATTGCATACTAAGGATACAGAGGTGTTACACGATGTTGATTAAGGGACACCAGGAGAAAAGTGAGCCACAGTAATCCAATACCATGTACCCATGTTGTGACTGGAGCATTCAGGGCATACTGTGTGTCTGTCTGTGTGTGTGTGTAGGCCAAGGGCAGCTTCAGGTGGCACCTTGAGACACGTCTTTAAGGTGGGAGAGAACTGACTCCTGCAACTTGCCCTCTGACCTCCACAGGCAATGCACAACACTCACATTCAAAATAAATGTAGAACAAGTCTCTAGGTTGCTCACGACATCTGACAATACATGTGGCTGTGGAGGCTGCTCGGGTGCTAAGGTGCTTGCCTTGCAAGCCTGAAGAGTAGAGTTCGGATCCTCAGAACCCACGTAAAAACGCCGGGGATGGTGGCATTTGCTTGAAATCCCAACACAGAAGCAGAGACAGCAGGATCCCTCCCCTTGCTAGCTAGCCTGACAGAATCTGTAAGCTTCAAGCCAGTCAGAGACCCTGTTGCAAAAATGGTCTCTGCGAAAAGGTGAACTGGGCGTGGTGTCACACTCCTTTAATGCCAGCACTCTGGGACAGAGGCAGGTGGAGCTCTGTGAGAGCAAGGCCAGCCTGGGCCCTGTCTCAAAGCAAACCAAACTAAACCAAATAAAAACAGTATGAAGATGGACAGCATCCTGAGGAATAATACCCCTTGGTTAGCTAACTTCTACATACTTGTACATAACTTGTACATAATACAAGCTCACCCGCACATATGAACACACACACATACTTCTGAATACATCTGGAATAGATACAATTTTTGTCTTAACTTAAATACTTTCAATCAGAGGAGGGGTGGATACCCTAGCTTGCATGTCCTACAGAAGCCCAATGGATAAAGAACCTTGCTACCAAACAGGATGACCTGAGTTTGATCCCTGGGACTCACATGGGAGAACAGACAACTGACTCCTGAGCCTTGTCCTCGGACCTCCACACACGTGCTGTGAAAGCTCCTCCCTTTCCCCAATAAATAAAGTGTGATTAGAAAACAAAGAAAACGCTGGGCAGTGGTGGCACACACCTTTAATCCCAGCACTCGGGAAGCAGAGACAGGTGGATTTCTGAGTTCGAGGCCAGCCTGGTCTACTGAGTGAGTTCCAGGACAGCCAGGGCTACACAGAGAAACCCTGTCTCAAAACAAAACAAAACAAAACAAAACAAAACAAAACAAAACAAAACAAAACCAAACCAGACCAAATAAACAAAAAGAAAACCACAGAATGAAAACAAAGTTATTCGGCTGCGTGTGCTGCACGTGTCACGTGTCCCAACACTCACAGTGAGGTCGAACGGCTGCTCCTGGCCTGATATGGAGTTGTGACAGTTGTGGAAGTTGAGGCTGTACTGGCCTTCCTCAGCCCTGGAGCCGATCACAATGTGGAACTGGTCATGGGGAGGAGGAGGTGTCAGTCTGGAGGGTTCCTTAGCTGTGGCCCGGTTCAGGGGAGGTGGGGACATGAGGGCAGGGCAGATACTCACACTGAAGTTGTATGAGTCATTGAGGTGGCCCAGCCCCAACACCAGATCCTTCTCCTTCCCACTGGGGTCCTGGGTGGGTGGCTGTCTTTGTGGCTGGCCCTCAGATGCATGCCTTTGTGCCCCTGGGATAGTTTTATTCCCTGAAACCTGGGGCACTGTAGGCTTTGCCTCATCCTCCTTGACTGCAGACATCTCTGTAGTAGATGGGTGAATGACTGTCAAAAGACAAACGGGCAGAAAATTCAGGGTCCATCCAAGGCAGCTCTGGTGGATGTCATGCAGGAAGAGCTATGCTGAGCAAGCGAGCTCCCTCGAGAAGGCCCATTGTCTTGCGTGGCTGCGATGGGTGGGCTCTGGTGAGGCACAGCCTCAGAGACTTCGTCCCAGGATTGCTTCTTGCTACTGACGTGTTTCCTCATGTTTGTCATTGCCAATTTCCTCACACACTTGACTTGTGAGTGGACACCAGGAGACCCTCACTGCCTATAGCCTGGTGTGATTACTTCTGGGTGATAGCCCACCCTATTAGGTAAATTTCCTGTAGATCAACATGAAGATCAACTTTCATGAATTAATGCTGTTTAGATGACTAATGACTTTATACAGAATTCCTGATTTGATTCAAATAATTTTAGGAAGAAAGTTGAAGGAGATGGCTTTAGTTGTTTTACTAGAAGGATATAATAAAGTTAGAAGAATTAAGAACAGAATGTGCCCCTTCTCATAGAATAAAGGCTGCATAATAAGGAATACAATGAGCTTTCATAAATTATTACTAAGAAGAGAAATAGGCTTGGGACAGATTTGTAATCAAGGAAAAACATTCATTCTATGTCAGGTCCACAGATGAAGCCACAGGTGTGCACTGCGCTAAGGAAAGGCCATGTGAAACTGTTGCTTTGAACTCAGGATCAACATCCTTCTCTCTGTAACTATCCTTCCCTTTTCTCTGACTCATGAAGAGTTAACTAACTCTGAGCCTCTGGCCCGATCAGCAGGAGGTCTGTGAGCCATAGAGTATAGAGCCCAAGAAGTTAAGTTTCTTTTCTTAATTCCCTGCTGCTATTAGCAGGAGTTAAACTGCCAGAAGCCACCAGCTTTGGGCCACAGAATAGTGAGAGTTAAACTGCCAAAGGTCATCGGTACTGACCCCGATCACTGATGGCATATCTTGCTGCCTGCCTTGGTTTAATTTACCCAGTAGTGTTAAAGCTGGTCTTTGGCACAGCTCTGAGGGCTACCTAGACTTACCGTGGTTGTCCTTGGGGGTGTCTGCTGGGTCTGGCTTCGGGGGACCTGACTGGGGGGGAGCTTCAGGAAGGAGGCCAGGGGAGATGAACAACTTCTGCTCCCCATATTTTCGGACTTGGACCCTGGGGTGAGGGGAGGAATTAGGAAGGGGGAGGTCACGTGTATGGTCAGGTACAGAATGTGTATGGATGCCCTTCTTAAGGGGCTGGCACATCTCTCTGAGCCACTGGTCACCAAATCTCAGCACCTGACCACTGCCTATGACAGTAGCTCACACACTCATGGCTGCCTGTAATAGCAACTATCAGTTCACTGGGATGGGCCATTTAAGCACCAAATTAAAAGACCGCATAGCCCAGTCTACAGAGAGAAGGCCTGTGAGTCAAGATTCTTGGGAGGCTGAGACAGGAGGACTGCAAGTTCAGTGTCAGCCTGGGCTGCAGAGTGCACTCAAGGCCCAAACTGGTAAAACTTATTGAGATCCTGTCTTTAAAAGTACAAAGAGGGCTGGGGGTTCTCAGGGGTAGAGCCTCTCCCTTGAATCCCCAAGTGAAGGGCTGGGAGTGTGGCTCAGGGATGGAGGCTTCTCCCCACTACCCCTCACCCCCACTTAGAATCCCCTAGTTAGAGGATGGTGGTGTGGTTGGGGCATAGTACTTGCCTACAATTTCTAAGGCAGTGGGTTCAATTTCCAGCAGAACGCGCGCGCACACACACACACACACACACACGCACACACACACACAGCACACCCACCCACCCACCCTTGATGTACCATGCAGCAAGTGACTGGCTTGCTCCCTAGGGCTGCCCCACCCCAACTCACTGCAGGTCCTTGATATTGATAAGGAACAGGACCAGAAAGTTGCTGCTGTTTCTCTCCAGAGGGCATTCATGGGAGTTCCGGCTCTAGGGAGTGGACAGAGGGGGCCTGGGTTACAACTGCCCATGGGTCTAGCCTTGTTCAGTGTGCTTCCCCATCCACCCATGGCCTCTCCCTGCCACCTCCTTGGCCGTAGTCATAACATGGAGAAGACAGGCCCCTAACACCACACCCATTCTCCCTCATCCCCTCTGATGCTCTCCACTCACCGAGTAGGAGCGAACACTGCCAGATCGAACTCTGCTCAAGCTGAATCCCACCTGATGGAAAAGAGAAAAAGTGAAGGGCTCCCAAACTATCCTCTGCAGCAGAAGAAACGTAGCTTAGTTTTGCTCTGCTCTGCGACAGGGACGAGCCAGGTAACCCTGGGTGGTAAGGTACTCGCCACATTGTTGGGGTTCAACTTATAAACCTGCAGCAACCCCACTGCTGCCTCAGCATGTAGCACCACTACTGGCTCATCTCACAGGTACTGAGCACCCATCATGTGCTAGCTTCTCAATGTCCTGCCTCATCCTGGTCCCACAGTGCTCATGTGGAATGCACTCCTGATTGGCTTTTACCCACCTAAATGTTAATGGTGCTGGACAGAACACAGCATGCTTGTGATTTCAAGAGCTACGGACTTGAGGCAGAAAGGGCTTGGTTTTAAGGCTAACTATATGAGACCCTGTCACAAAATGAACTGTCAGAATGAGGCTGCTTGCCAGGTACAGGGGTGCATGCCCTTTAGTCCTGGCACTCGGCTGGTGGATCTGTGAGTTCAAGGTCTACATAGCGAATTCCAAGACCCTGTCTTGAACATTACCTCTCCACCAAACAAGCAAACAAACAAGGCCACTACCAATGGGTTATTTATATCACACTCAAGGCTCAGGGAACATTGCTGAGGAGGAGGAGGAGGAGGAGGAAGAGGAGGAAGAGGAGGAGGAAGAAGAGGAAGAGGAGGAGGAGGAAGAGGAGGAGGAAGAAGAAGAGGAGGAAGAGGAGGAGGAGGAGGAGGAGGAAGAGGAGGAAGAGGAGGAGGAAGAAGAGGAGGAAGAGGAGAAGGAGGAGGAAGAAGAGAAGGAGGAAGAGGAAGAAGAGAAGGAGGAGGAGGAAGAAGAGAAGGAGGGGGAGGAGGAAGAGGAAGAGGAGGAGGAGGAGGGAGAGGAGAAGGAGGAGGAGGGAGAGGAGGAGGAGGAAGAAGAGGAAAGACCGTAAAGGCAGAGGCTGAGGAGGGCCAGAGGGAAACAGTGTCTTCTGAACATGGCAGACTGTTGCTTACGGACTCACAGCAGCTGTAGTTGCCCACACAGGATGGAGCAGGTCAACATTCCAGCATGGAGGGAAGAGGGGTGCTCGAACCCCTATACCTAGCTGAGGAGCTGATGGATGCTGAGGGAGGGTGTGACCCCAGATGAAAACACAAAAAGAGCACAGGCCTTTTATCCCAGCACTTGGGAGTCAGAGGCTGGCAGATCTTTGAGTCTGTGGCCAGCCTGGTCTACACAGAGTTCTGGCTGTGTATCTGGGGCTACATAGTGAGGCCATGTCTTTTAAAAAAAAAGACATGAAATTGGGAGGAGTTTGGGAAGGTGGGAATGGATCTTGGAGGAGTTAGAGGGAGAAGCAAGTACGATTAAAATGCATTATATACCTATGTTACATATATACTGGCTGCCTAACTTCTGATCCTCCTGCCTCAGCCAGCAGGGACACTAAGATGACTAATCTGTACCCTCAAACCCAGACTGCATGAGATGCTGCATTCATTCTTAAGTGACAGGTGGGGAAACTGGGGCTGAAGAAGCTATGGGACTTGCCACAGATCACACTGGTGAGGGACAGAACTAAGATAGAATTCCAGAACTTGTGTACTGAGCTCTCCTATGAGCCTCCTCACCTTTGATGAATTATCTTCTGTCTCCTGGAGGCTGAGTCTCAGTAAGCTCAGCTCTACTTCCAGGGAACCATTGGTATAGAATCCGAAGTTGTTCAGTTGGATGTCAGCTCGCTTCTCCCCCTGCAGGAAACCAAAGAGATAGTGGCAGTAAGGGCACTCTCCCCAACAAGTCCAGCCCCACTGTGTGTTTCCATGAGCGTCTCTGTACATTTTTATTCAGGACAGGAGCATGTGAGAAAGCCTTCCTGGGTACAGCGTATTGGTGCTGGTGACATTTTTCTACTTCAGTCCCAGACAGCTACAGTGTGGGTTTGAGTGTCCAGGGGGTGAAACCCCATGACAGGCCCCATATTAATGTGCACTACCCCGAGAGTGGGCTACACACGCTGGTGTGAATAGCTTCGACTTCCCGGAAAAGTTTTCGATTCTATCTGGGCTAAATTTTCAAAGTAGTCTCCAGCCACTCCCCGAAGTGGATTCCGGGAAGATCCTACCAGGTACCCCTTCCTCCCAGAAGGTCCTATGGTTGTTACCAAGGGTCCCCTGAAATTTAAAGCGCCAGGAGTCAGGGGTCCTG
This sequence comes from Uromys caudimaculatus, assembly GCA_028551405.1. Taxonomy (NCBI): domain Eukaryota; kingdom Metazoa; phylum Chordata; class Mammalia; order Rodentia; family Muridae; genus Uromys; species Uromys caudimaculatus. Next base: position 37,627,240 of record CM052709.1, on the reverse strand, counting down.
GGAGATGAAGCCCCGCCTCCTAAGCCAGGCCAACCCATTACTAGCACCGGGCGGGGGGACCCCGGGACCAGACCACTAGCCGCCTGCAGTGGGGGGTTGCGGCTGCTCCATCCACAGACGGAGCTATGGGGGGGAAGACAGCGAGGCCAAGCCTGCGAGGCTCACTGTGAGAGTCAGCCGGTGGATTCGGCCTGAGCAGCCGCTCAGCATCAGCACCAGCAGCGACAAGTATCTCCATCGGCACTGCGTTGGGCTCTTGCGGCTGAGCCCCCTCCTATCGCTCACTGCCATCGCTGGGGCTGCGACTGCCCCCCCCCGAACACAACCTCTGACGCCTGATAAGTCCTGCCCATTTTTTCAGCCAATAGTCGCACGATGTAGTCGAGTCACCCAATTAACAACTGCTATCCTGTTGATTGGCAGAAGACCTTCCAAATGGGCGTGCTTATCCTTTTCAGCATCTCTTTCATACTTTCCAATCGCTAAACAGATTGTCCCGGATGTAGTTTGAGGAACAGGACGATTCACCAATGATCCAGGAACCCATATCCGTCCCTTAAAGCGGAATTCCTTCAGCAATTCTTAACGGTTTAAGACTACATTACCCAGAATATAGAGGGAGCAGATCCGTGCAACGAAGCATGCATAAACTACATTTCCCAGTATCCCCAAGGACGCACTTCCCCTCCCACCCCTCACTTCCTGGTACCCAGCTCCCGGCCAGAAGTGGAGCTTTTAGTAAACGTACGCACCTGTGAGTTTTCCTTGTTTCAACTTTGCTGGGTCACCGACAAGCCTAAAATTCTTCGCCCTATGGTGATCTCTAATCTTAGGCTGAATGTCATTGTATGTCCCACCTGAAGACTCCGCTCCAGGCTTAACCTCCTTGCAGCAGCTGAATCCCTACTTCAACCCCTGTTCCGAATCTAGGCTCCCCGACCCCATTTTAAAACACTGGCTCAGGCCGGGCAGTGGTGGCGCAATCCTTTAATCCCAGCACTTGGGAGGCAGAGGCAGGTGGATTTCTGAGTTCGAGGCCAGCCTGGTCTACAGAGTGAGTTCCAGGACAGCCAGGGCTACACAGAGAAACCCTGTCTTGAAAAACCAAATACCAAACACCAAAACAAACAAAAAACAAAAAACACTGGCTCCTCAACTCCTTCCGAGCCCTCAGATCTGGAAGAGTCCCAACTGTTAGACCCTAGTTGTAGTTTTCAACTCTTAATTAGATTGCTGACCCTGGCGTGAAGCTTCCCACCCCAGTCTGATACCTTTTTTTGTCACTGAGTCTCTGAGTTCTTCTCCACCCTCCTCCACCATTCCTCTACCCCACTTTACATCTCGGAGCTTAGCCCACAATCCACCAGCAGGCGGGGCCAAGGTCTATCTGAGCCCCAGTTCCAGCAGGAGCTCCAGGGCTTCTTTCCTCAGAAGCCTAGACTGCTCTTCTAGTTGAGGCACAAGGGTGTTTTGACACTTCTGCAGCAGCATAGAAAGCACTTACAGCCGGGGAGAGTGGGGGTGGGAACCACCAGGGCCTCTTCCCTTTTATCCGGGAGCCTCAAGGGAATTTACAAGGTGTGAAAGGACTTTTATGATTGGGAGGACCGGAACTCCTAAGCCCCAGGCTCCCAGAGTCTAAAGGGGGGTAGGGGTGGTTACCTGAGTATCTCTAGGGACAGTACTGATTGGGCCTTACTGAAATGAGCCTGGAAAATGCATAGTCAAGTGCAAGTGTGAGGTGCTGTGCGTGCATGCCCCTCCTCTCCCCCTCCCCCCGTGTGTGTGTGTGTGTGTGTGTGTGTGTGTGTGTGTGTGTGTGTGTGTTTGCGTGTGTGCGTAGCCCAGAACGGTGCCCGAAGGACAACGTGTCCTCTGTTTCTCAGAGGAGGCTCTGGCGGGAAGGAAGAGAAGTCAGGATGCGGTGGGGGGTGCGCTAATGGACCTGGCCTTGGCTGGAGGTGCGTCCTGGGCTAGATCGAAGTCGTCCCATCTCTGCGGTCGGAGGGAAACAGACTATTAGTGGGACGAAATGGAGATTTCTGGAGCCGAGTAGGTCCCCGCAAGAGCCTAATGACCAACCACAGATTTTCCCGGCCATGGAGTGGGGGAGAAGTGGGAGAGACTGCTTGGATTTGGGGTTTTGATATTTTGACCCTTTATAAGACATGCGAAGTTGAAGGGAAAGGATGAGTAGTTTGAGATGGCAGAGGAGAGTAAAATGGGATACAAATCTGGAAAATAAATCGAGGTGTCTTTTAAGGAGGCTCATGGCCCTTTAATAGGGGGCGGAGCACCAGTTGGGCTCCGCCCTCAGCGCCCCCCCGCTGGGGGCTTGGCAGAGCAGAGGCGGGGTAAGGCACGAAGGGGCGTGGTAGTCTAGGCTGGTGGGCGTGGCCTGGTGGCGGGGCGGGGCGAGGCTGGGCACACTGCCCTGGGGCTGAGTCTCCGGTGGAGGGCGGCGGAGACCCGGGCAGGAGGAGGTGGTGTCCTCGGCGGCAAGAGCAGCATGGATTGGGGTACTGAGTTGTGGGTGAGTCTTTTTCTCCCAGCTCCCACGGTTCTCCCTGGCTGGGGTCCTGGCTTCTCCGCTCTTTGTCCCCGAAGTACCTTAGCCCGGACTCCACGCTTTCCCTTGCAGCTGATCCCTTGGGTCCCCGCCCTCTGCCCTCCGCACTCTCTCAAAAGTTCCTTTGGGACTTTCAAGACGCCCCAGGGTCCTAGGGATACTTTGTCCAGGACCGGGATAGGGAAACTGAGGCAAAGAGTTGAGAGTAAGACCATCAGAAGTCCCTGGACCAGGTCAGGGAGGGGGGACAGCTGGGCGAGGTCACCTATTTTGAGCGCCCTGGCCTGGCTTGGAGGCTAATCTTACGGCCCCTGGGTCCCTGCCCGTCGCCCGCCTGTCCTGCTGGGAGGGGGAGGGGACCCTTTGGTCACCTTCTGTCCCACGTGGGGCCTTACCGGGTTCCTTTCCCCTTACAATTGGGACGCTGAGGGGGAGGGGAAGGGGGGGCTACAGGACTCAGCCCCGGGCGCTGGGCGGAGCCACCCCTTACCCGCCTCTTAACCTCACCCAGGAAGCCCTAGAAGTTTCCCTGAATCCTTGTGGGACTATTGACCCCTCCTCTTTCTGGAGGCGGTGGAATCTTCGGATGTAGTGTGGGTGAGCCACTATAGTGGAGGCATCACAGAAGCAGGGGAAACTGAGTCACTCAACGGAGAATCCCGGGGGATCTTGGCGAATGGGGGAGATTTGGCCATAGAGGTTCCCCGACCCTGCTTCCACGCACTTTGAGCTACTCAAACTCATCCCTTCTGTGCTCGACTTTTGTGCCAAGCCCTCTTGATTTTTCGGAATTTGGAGGGGATTAGAGGATGGGGGAGCTGGAGTGGTTTAGCCTCCTTCCACACTCTTGCTGGCCATCCCGACTCCGAGAGACCCCGCTGTCCGGTTTGGGGCCCTGGCCCTGTTGTCCAGGCCCTTCCCTGGAGGAGGAGATGGGGGTTCCCGCCAGCTTCCTGCCTCCCCCTGCGCTACGCCGGGGCGGCGCCTAGGGAAGCCAGCCAGCCCTTGCTGGAACCGCTAAGCCCCGAGATTGTCCACCCCACCCCACCTCTGGTTTTCTGGGTCTCTGGGACTTCGGTGCCCCCCACCCAGATGACCCTAACGTTCCCCAATCGCGCTTCTGCAATCAGGATCAGTTTGAGGTGCTGGAACGCCACACGCAGTGGGGGCTGGATCTGTTGGACAAATACGTGAAGTTCGTGAAAGAACGCGCCGAGGTGGAGCAGGCTTATGCCAAGCAACTCCGGTGAGCGCGAGGGTGGGTGCTCGCTGTTCTGGGACTCCGCGGGGCGCCTGAGGGAGGGCTGTGTTCTCAGCCTCCCTGCCTCTGTTCCCACCCTTAGGAGCCTGGTGAAAAAGTATCTTCCCAAGAGACCTACCAAAGATGACCCCGAAGTCAAGTAAGAATGGAATAAGACTCCCTTGCGGGGCGGGGAGTAGGGGTGGGGCTGGAGGCGTGGGTCTCTCACCTTCCCAGAGGCCACTTCACCTCACACCTCCAGTCCCACCTCCCATCAGGAGTCTGGATGACCTAAGGTGGAATTTACTCACAGCAGAGAGCCCTTTTTGGTTTGTAAACTCTCAGCTTCTCTTTTCCCTTACGTGCTGTAGCTGAGTTATTTGGGTTTTTTTGTTTTTTTGTTTGTTTTTTTTTTTTTTTAACTAATTTATATATTTTGGAGAGCGAGATGCACCCACTTATCCACAGAGCACTTGTGGAAGTCAGAGGACAGTTTGAAGGAGTCAGTTCTTACCTCTCGCCATGTTGATCCCAGGGATCAAACTCTAGTCATTATATTTAGCCACAGGCACTTTTACCTGTTAAACCATGTCACTGACCCTAGTTTTTATCTTGGAGATAAGGTTTTGGTTGTCCTGTTACTCCTTCTAGCCAGGACTGGTCTCTTAACCCAAGAGCTGGAATGTATCAGTGACTTTGATTGCCTCTGTTCTCATCTGTAAAATAGGTCTGATGGTAGAACTTACTACTCTATCTGTGTGTTCAAAGAAGAACTGAGTTATGTGTCTAAAAGCAGTGACCAAAGCTGGGCATGTTGGTGCATGCCTGTCATCCTAGCACCCTTGGGTTGGTTCAAGGCTAGCCTCAGCTATGTAGTTTGAGGGTAGCCTAAACTACATGTCATCCCGTCTCAAAATTCTAAACAAACAAACTGGTAGCCAGTCTGTAGTTATTTCCAGAAACTTTAACCTTCATTTTAAAACTCTTCCCTTTAAAGTCTAAAAGGTGAGCTGGGTATGGTGGCAAATGCTTATTCCAGCACTCTGGATCTGTAGGCCCAGACTGGATGATTGTGAGTTCTGGGCCACCTTGGGCTATTTAGTGAGACTATATTTTGAATAAATACATAAATAAAAGTTTTACTCCAAAAAGCTCCAGAAATTAAGATAGTTGTTTGTTTAGGATACCTGGTTTCATTGGTGATTTGATGTAAATGATACTCCAGGGTTTCCGAGGATTGAAAAAAAGTGCGCTTGTGTGTGTGCGGGCATGCGTGTGTGCGTGTGTGCATGTGTGTGTCTCATGTAGCCCAAGCTGGCCTCAAACTCACTCTATAGCTCAGGGTGACCACAAACTCCTTATCTCCCTGGCTCAGCCTCCAGGGTGCTGGGATAGATCTAGGCATTCTGCCCACTGAGCCCCAGCCCCTGAGGACTGAAAACACACCAACAAAGTCATTCCTTTCTGGAACATAGGCAGACTTTTTGGTCATTGTTCTCTAATCCAGACAATTTGGATTAAGTGTATAGTGTTTACATTGTAGAGGAGTCCTGAGTCATTTAGAGAGGGTCTGGGCCAGCAGAACAGACCCTATGCAAATCCTGCTGTTGTATAGAAGGGCTTGAGCATCCTTTATTTTGGTACCCTCTAGGTACCCTAGAAATGGTTGCCATGGCTACTGAAGGATTATTGTATTCATTCCTCTAAAATTTGATGAGGGAGCTAGGCATAGTGGCTTAGGTCTGTGATCTCTGCAGTCAGGAAGCTGAAGCAGGAAGAACAAGGGGTCTGGGCTAGCCTGGGCTATGTAGCTGGACCCTGCTTCAAAACCTAAACAAACATTTGATTCTAGTATTCTGCCACCAGCCAGGGAATGACTCATAGAAGATGTTGCAAAGGCTGAGCATGGTGGCTCACAACTTTAATTCCAGCACTCAGGAGGCAGAGACAGGCAGAGAGTTACAGGCTGGCCAGAGCTACGTGGTGAGATCCTGCCTCAAACAACAACAGTAAAGATGTTATAAGCATCGCTCCTCCAAAAATTTGATTTGCAAAATGCTTCTGAATTAAGGGCTGGAAGTTAGGGACACAGACTTGGGAACGAATGCAGTTCAAGACTTTATTCCACTTTTCCCTTTTGCTTTCTCCTTCCTTCTGTCTCCTTTCCTTCCTTCTGTCTTTCTCTCTCTCCTTTCCTTCCTTCTGCCTCCCCACCCCCACTTTCTCTCTTCCTAGGGTCTCAAGTAGCAAAGGCAGACCTCAAACTCACTATGTAGACAAGGCTGGCCTTAACCTCTCGATCCCCCTGCCCTGCCCTGGGATGGCAGGCCTATGTCACTGTGCCAGGCTGGGTTCGCACAGGTCCATCTCTGGTCCTGAACTTGGCTTGTCTCCTTCTGCCAGGTTCAGCCAGCAACAGTCCTTTGTCCAGCTTCTCCAAGAGGTCAATGATTTCGCAGGCCAGCGAGAGCTGGTGGCTGAGAGCCTTGGTATCCGAGTGTGCCTGGAGCTGGCTAAGTATTCACAGGAGATGAAGCAGGAGAGGAAGATGGTGAGACTCCCCTCTCACCCCTGCTCGATGTGGACCCTATTGGGACCTCACTGACGGTCTCCCATTTGTTTGCATAGCACTTCCAGGAAGGCCGTCGAGCCCAGCAGCAGCTGGAAAATGGCTTCAAACAGCTGGAGAATGTGAGTGTGTATGGGGACAGCTGGTAGCTCAGGCCCAGGAGAGCTGAGGATGTGTGACTGCTTATTTATCGAGCCACTCATGTTTTGTGGCCAGGGCCTCCCTCTCCCTGTGGGGTACTCAGCACAACTACTGTGCCTACACCTTTTATTTTGAGGTGGGGTCTGGAGTAGCCCCATTGAACTCTAGTGTGTGTGTGTGTGTGTGTGTGTGTGTAGGGGGGCATTTTCACTCCATGAGGTGTGTGTGTGACTACAAGACAATTCTTGACAAGCACCTTTACCTGCTGAGCCATCCTTTTGGTTCTGTTTTGTTTTTTTGAGACAAAGTCTCATGTGGTGGTCCAGGTTGACCTTGAAGTCCTAATCCTCCTGTCTCCTGGTGGTGGGGTGACTGGTGTGTGCTACCCACACAGTTGGCTGATACACAGCCTACTCTGCTACTGGGGCAAGGCAGATCCTTCACTCCACTTTTGTCTCCTGCATAGAGTAAGCGGAAGTTTGAACGAGACTGCCGGGAGGCTGAGAAAGCGGCTCACACTGCCGAGCGGCTGGATCAGGACATTAATGCCACCAAGGCGGATGTGGAGAAGGTGTGTATAGGGTGAAGTGCTTGACAGGCTTGTGCCATCTGAGTGTGATGAGGTCAGTACCTGACCATGACCTCCACCCTGCCGTCCCACTGCCCAGGCCAAGCAGCAAGCTCACCTTCGGAACCACATGGCAGAAGAGAGCAAGAACGAATACGCGGCCCAGCTGCAGCGTTTCAACCGAGACCAGGCTCACTTCTATTTCTCACAGATGCCCCAGATATTCGATGTGAGTGCATTAAGCTTGTTGACGAGTCCCTCAGAGTTCGTTCCACTCTGGTGTTAGAATCTCAGCTCCTATGTCCTCACTCCTAGATTGAAAGAGTGGAGTGTGCCTGTAGTCCCAGCGTTCTGGAGGCAGAGGCAGGAGGATGGCAGAAGTTTCTGAGCCAGCTTGGTTTACAAAGCAAGTTCCAGGAGAGCCAAGGCTTAATAGAGAGACCCTGTCTTAGAAGGGAGGAAAGGAAGGAAGGAATGGAAAGGAGTGGAGAGACAGAAGGAAAGAAGAGAGGAAGAGACTCTTTGATTTTGAAACTCCTATTCATCTTCTAAGCCCTAGGTCTAACAAGCCCCAGGTCTCAAATTTCCCCAGCCTTCTTCCCCATTCTCTGTCCCAACCCTGGTGCTAGGATTGTCTATAGTCCATGTATTCTTTATTTAGGCTCTGTCTCTTGTAACCTCCTTTGAGAAGACTTTTCTGAGCTCCTGGGTCTGCTCACAAAGCACTCCTGGCCCTGCCTCTTTACCCCTGCTCCTGATTCTGGCTTCTCTATGAAGCCTAGACTTGAGAGCCAATGGCTTCAGCTTGGAGGTGTTTGCAGGATTGACTTACCCTGTACTGTCCTCCGCTCTCCAGAAGCTACAGGATATGGACGAGCGCCGGGCCACCCGCCTGGGGGCGGGGTATGGACTCTTGTCTGAGGCTGAACTGCAGGTGGTTCCCATTATTGGCAAATGCTTCGAGGGCATGAAGGTGGCCGCGGAGTCTGTGGATGCTAAGAACGTGGGTGCTCAGCATGAGCCCAGGGGGATGAGGTGTGGGCTAAAGGAGGGTGTTTCCCCAAAGAGTTTCTTAAACTAGCCACTGGTTGCCATTCACTCCCTGTCCTTTCCCAAAGGACTCACAGGTCCTCATCGAATTACACAAGTCAGGGTTTGCCCGTCCGGGTGACTTGGAATTCGAAGACTTCAGCCAAGTTATGAACCGAGTGCCTTCGGACAGCAGCCTGGGCACCCCGGATGGCAGGCCTGAGCTCCGAGCAGCCTCCAGCCGCAGCCGTGCCAAGCGTTGGCCTTTCGGGAAAAAGAACAAGGTGGGGTCCGGAGCTCTTGGGGTGAGGAGTGGGTGGAAGGGGGGGGACAGTCAGCGGAGGTCCTCATTGAGTCAGCTGCAGCCACATGGAACGGAGAGTCCTGGGGCAGGAATTTTCCTCTTGGCTGTGGGCCCAGGCTTGAGGGAAGGAGACAGAGGAAGACAGTCCTGAGAGCCCACTGACTGGCTTTGGAGTCCCTCTGAGCATGAGAGGGGACAGCGTTGGGGGCCTGTGGCATCTTCTGCTGCATCCTAAGATCCTTGAAGATCTCGTGTTGGCCTGACAGCTGTGACATTGCCCCCCAATCCCTGGAAGGCATCCTTCCCTATCTCCATCCTCTATGTTTTTGGGGACCCTCTACTTCCTGTGCATTTTCTCCTTGGGAATTTGACTTTTAGGGTCCAGTGTATACCTTGACACCCCTTGGTTTATCCTTTCCACGATCACTCTTTCTTTTGGCTATTCCTTGCAGTTGTTTTTTTTTGTTTTGTTTTGTTTTTTAAATTCTTTCCCATCCCCTTTAACTTAGACTCCCCTTGCCTGACACCTGCCATCCCTCCCCCACCTTTAACTTAGACCCCTCTTACCTGACACCTGCCATCCCTCCCCCACCTTTAACTTAGACCCCTCTTGCCTGACACCTGCCATCCCTCCCCCACCTTCCATCTCTCCTATCTTGAACTTGGACTTCTGAGTAGTAGGCAAGCACCTGACATCCCCCACCTCTCATCCTGCTGTTTGTCCCTGTAGCCTATCTGTCTTACTACTCTGGTTCTTTAAAAAAATTATTACTTTTATTTATTTATGTTTATTATGTATATGTGTGTGTGCTCATGCACATGTAGATGTCACAGAAGGACTTTCAGGACTCAGGTCTCTCCTTGGTCCCAGGGATCAAACTTAGGTCATTATGCTTGGTGGTGGCAAGCATTTTTTGTTCCCAGCCTTTACTTCTGCCATGCACCCTACCTTCTAGACTGTAAGTGCAGAAAGCCTGGCAGGTGCCTCACCTCCTGGGGCGCTGGATGAGTCCCTAAGACTCAAGGGACAGAGAAGGCTTGGGAAGTGACTGGCACCTACCTCATAGTCTTTTTTTATTAGATTTTTATATTTTGGGTTGTATAGAGGTCAGATGATAGCTTATGGGAATTAGTTTTCTCTTTCTATCCTGTGGGTGCTGGGAGTGGAACTCAGGGCTTGGTACAAACCCCTTTCCCTGCTGAGCCCTCTTGCTGGCCCTGACTCCCCTTCTCTTGTCTTCCCTGGCACCTCCCAAATCTTCCGTTGTTGCTTTTATAGGTGTTTTCTGTGTGATCTTATCATTCAGTTGTGGTTTTCTTATCATTATTTTTCCCTCTTTCTCCATTTTGTTTTTCCTGTTTCCTGTGTCCCATCCGTCCGTCCATCCTTCTCCGACTACATCCTCGCGCCTCCATACCTGACCCATCCCCCCTTCCCTGGCTCCCACCGTTAGCCGCGTCCCCCATCCCTGTCCCTCCTGGGGGGTCACCTACCCTCCACACTGTCTGATGGACCCTCATCCCCCCGTTCTGGCCGCGACCCCTTGGCCATACTGAGCGAGATCAGTAAGTCGGTCAAACCAAGGCTAGCATCCTTCCGCAGCCTCCGAGGCGGCCATGGGGTAAGTTGAGGCCGGATGGTGGGACCCTGGGCTCTTTCCTGCCGCCTGCTGGGTCCCCCCAGATTCCAGCTTTGCTCTATGCATGGCCTCACTCCCTAAAATCCCTGCTAGGGGAGGAAGGTGGACCTGGTATCTCAGGAACGAGAGAGGTGCTTGGGAAACATAAGGTCGCAAATCCTGAACTCAGACCCTGTCTCGCCTTGCAGACCGTGGTCACCGAAGATTTCAGTCACCTGCCCCCGGAGCAGCAGAGAAAGCGACTCCAGCAACAGTTGGAAGAGCGGAACCGAGAGTTGCAGAAGGAGGAGGACCAGAGGTGAGCATGCGAGGCTGGAGGAGGCGGGAGATGAATGCAGAATTAAACAGGGCTACTCAAGGACTGGGGATATCCTCCTCTGTAGAGCATTTGCCTGGCTTCCTGAGGGTCCCATCCCTGCTGCTCCTGTGTTTCAATGGTACCCAAGGCTTTTGTCAACACAATCTGGGCTCTGAAGGTCGTGGGTGGAGGTCAGCATCCTTTTTCTTCATCCTCTTTCTGTGAGGCAGGGTCTTTGGGTCTTTTTGGCTAGGCTGGCAGCCAGCAAGCTCTGGATGTCCAGTTTCTGCCTACCAAGGTTGCTACTGATGTGTGGCTGTGTACCCAACTTGCTACATGGATGCAGGAATCAGAGCTCCAGTTCTCAAGGTTGCTCAGTAAATGCTCTTAACCACTGAGCCATATCTCCAGCCCTGTACCTTGTCCTTTTTGTTTGTCTGGTTTTGCTTTTTTAAAAAATATTGAGTATTTATTATTATTATTATTATTATTATTATTATTATTATTATTATTATTATTATATTTTCTTTAATCTTTTTTTACAGTCCAGTCTTTTCCCTATCGTGGTCCACCCTCTGTTCCACACCCATACTTCCCCTACCCTTGTCCAAGAGGATGTCCCCACCCCCACACCCCCAGATCTCCCCACTCCCTGGGGCCTCGAGTCTCTTTGAGGGTTAGGTGCATCTTCTCTCACTGTGTCAAGACCCGGCAGACCTCTGCTGTATAGGTGTTGGGGGCCTCATATCAGCTTCTGTATGCTGCCTGGTTGGTGGCTGAGAGATCTCGGGAGTGGGGGTGGGGGGAGGTCCAGGTTAGTTGAGACTACTGGTCTTCCTATAGGGTTGCCCTCCTCCTCAGCTTCTTCTAGCTATCCCTAATTCAACCACAGGGGTCAGCAGCTTCTGTCCATTGGTTGGGTGCAAATATCTGCATCTGACTCTTTCAGCTGCTCATTGGGCCTCTCGGAGGGCAGCCATGCTAGGCTCCTGTTTGTAAGCACACCATAGCATCAGTAATAGTGTCAGGCCTTGGAGCCTCGACTAGGTCTCACTATGTGGCCCTGGCTGGCCTGGAACTCAGTACATAGACCAGGCTGGTCTTGAAAGCACAGTGATGTCAAGTTGATGGTATTAAAGAAGTCCACTACACTGGCTTCACTTGACTTTTTTTTTTTTTTTTTTTGAGTCAGGGTCTCTCACTGGGACCTGGGCTTGCTGAGTGGCCTAGGCTGATTGGCTAACAAGGCCTGGGGATCTTCTACTTCTGCCCACCCAATGCTGGGATTACAGATATGAGGTCTCATGCCAGGCTTTGTACAACGGAGCTGTGAGTCGAAGTCCTGCCTTGTGCCTGTGCAGTGAATGCTATGACTGAAGCCATCTCCTCAGCCACATCTGATGGCTTTAAAGGAGATTCTTGCCACACAGCTGGGTGTGGTAGCCCCTGTCTGTAATGTCAGCATTCCAGAGCCAGAGGCAGGAGGATCCTAAGTTCAAAGCCAGCCTGGGCTTCAGGAGACACTGTCTAGAAACAATAGTAGTGACGAACAAAAGCATAAAAGCTGGAAAGAGTCCTTTACTTTCCAGTTCCTGTAAATCACTCCAGCAGAAGGAATCTGGTGAGCCCTTGTGCAGTCTCTCTCCGCACATCACTGAGCAAAAGACAAGAAAATCACTGGTCCCCTCAGTGACCTGACTCAGTGGCCAAAGGCACTTGCCACCAAGCCTGAAGACCTAAGTTTGATCTCAGATGGTGGGAGGAGCTTATGGTAATATATACTTTGCCACAAACTGTTGATTATAGTTTCTAAGACAGGATTGTCCTCTGTAGGCATGGAGCCAACCTTAGCAGCATGGCGGATTCTAGGGAGTAGCAGATGTGAAGGGGTTTACACTTCTGACCATGCTCCCAGCCCCTCACGGGTGTGTGTGTGTGTGTGTGTGTGTGTGTGTGTGTGTGTGTGTGTGTGTGTGTCTTGACAGGGACTCTACACTTGGCCATGCCCCCAGCCCTCTTTTTAAAACTCTCTATGTTCACCCCAAGACAGGGTTTCTCTGTGCAGCCCTGGCTGTCCTAAAACTTGCACCATACCCCAGGCTGGCCTCGAACTTCATCGATCCACCTGCCTCTGTCTCCCAAGTGCTGAGATTAAAGTGTGCGCCACCACCGCCCGGCTTTAGTTATTTATTTATTTATTTTATAATTCTTATTTTGAGACTAGGTCTGGGTAAATTGCCTAGGCTAGTCTGGAACTTTCAGTTCTCCTGTCTCAGTTTCTCAATTAGATGGAATGACAGAACTGGCACCTAGGCTCAGTTTCAACGTTTTTAGTAAACTGCAAAATAAAACAAAATGCCCGTCCCATAGAGCCTTACCCCATTAATGCCAAGACAGCTCACTGTCTAATCACGGTCAGGAGCTCAGTCAGTCTGAGTCATCCTTCTTGATAGGAGGAAAAGGAAGGCCGAGTTATCTAATGCTGAAACACAAAATATTAACGTGAAAAAATCTGCCAGATTCAAAAGGACAAGAAAATCTTTAGCCATTCTTTCCAAGCAACAGACTCCTCTGCCCACCCTCCTTATGTAACAGGAGGGACGCTCGCCACTCGCTAGCAGGTGGCCAGCCAAATTCTGTTTGGCCGTTCACATGTGGCCTTCTCCGCAGAATGGAAACCATGGGACAGAAGCCATGCTTGGAATGCATGCTGCCTGGGTGTTTATAGTGGAGTGAAGCATCTGTCTGCTGAGAGTAAAACAGGCCGGCTTTCCATTTTATTTATTTTTTATCGTGTTTTTATTCATTCTCTTATTTTGTGGATAGGCTTTTGTGAGCCATGCTGTGGCTCCTATGCAGAAGCCAGAGGACAGCTCACCGGAGTCGGTTCTCTCTTTCCCCCACATGTGTCCCAGGGATGGAACTCAGGTCGCTTGCTAGGCTTGGTTGCAGGTGCCTTTATCTGCTGAGCCCTTATTTTTATATTTTATTTTGAGGCAGGGTCTGGCTAACTTTTCCAGGTTACCTTGGAACTTTACTATCCCACCATGCCTGGCTTATTTATTTATTTCGCATGTGTGGTCAGTCATGCTTGTGGTGGCCATAGGCCAGTCTCGAGTGTTGTTCCTCAGATGCAGGCAGTTTCCTCTGTGGGTGTGTATGCGACCTGTATGTGTAGGTGCACGTGTAGCTGTGCACATGGAGGTCAGAGGGTCTCACTGGTGGCTGCTCTGTCTCTGGCTCATTCCCTTGCTTACCAGCAGCTGATCTCATGGCCAGCAGGTCTTAGTTTTTTTTTGCCTCTTCCTATCTCTGTCCTGCACAGCCAATTGAGTTATAGGCACCTATGGGAGCTGCACCCAGATTTTTACATGGGTGCTGGGGATTCAAACTCATGTCCTTAGGCTGGTGCAGCAAGTGCTCTTACCCACAAAGCCATCTCCTCTGTTGCCCTTGTTTTTTGAGACGGGGTCTTTAACTGACCTATAGCTCAGATTTAACTAGAGTGGCTGGTCAGTTTAGTCTTTCTGTCTCTGCCTCCCTGGTGCTGGGATTACAAGTATATGTCACCATGCCTGGCTTTTGACCTGGGCACTGGGGTTGAACTCATGTCCTCTTGCTTATGTGCTTGGGTTACGCACTGAGTCAACTATAGTCTTGTTTTGATTTTTTTGAGATGGGGTCTCACCGAGTTGCCTGGGTTGACCTTGAACTCACTGATATATTGGAGGCTGACCTTAATTCTGCTCTCCTCCAGCTTAGCACAGGCACACAGGGACATTTGTCTCCATCACCTGGGTCTTGCTTCTCCTTGAGCCTGTTTTTTAACCTGGTAAGTCATAAGAGTGTGTGTTCCCTCCCTCATCTGTCTGTCTGTTTGTCCGGTCTCAGGGAGGCCCTGAAGAAGATGAAAGATGTATATGAGAAAACACCACAAATGGGGGACCCTGCCAGCTTAGAGCCCCGCATTGCAGAGACCCTGGGCAACATTGAAAGGCTGAAGCTGGCAGTGCAGAAGTATGAGGTCAGAGGCATGCCCTGGGGAGGTGTGGTGGCAGGCAGAACTGCATGAGTCACCGTGGGGTGGGGGACCGGGAGGTGCTGGGGGGATAGAATCCAGCTGCCTACCATCTAAGTTTTGGGTGTGCATGGGTGATGTCAGGAATGACCCCAGTCCAGAGTGGGATGACCTCAAAACCTTGCTTTGGAACTCATGCTGTCATCTCCAACCAACCCTAGGCTTGGTTGGCAGAAGCTGAAAGCCGGGTCCTCAGTAACCGAGGGGACAGCCTAAGCCGTCACACTAGGCCCCCAGATCCCCCAACTACTGCCCCACCTGATAGTAGCAGTAGCAGCAACAACAGTGGATCCCAGGATAATAAGGAGAGGTAGGTAGGAAAACCAGAAGCAGTTATGAGGTGTGGGCTTGGTATAGCACTGGCCTAGAATCTCCCAGCGAGGGCCTGGGGATGTGTTCAGGGTGGAGCCCCTGTCTAGAACCCCCAGTGAGGGCCTAGGGTGCGGTCATGGGTGGAGCTCTGCCTAGAATCCCCCAGTGAGGAGCAAGGGGTATGGTCATGGGTGGAGTTCTGCCTAGAATCCCCCAGTGAGGAGCTGGGGGTGTGGTCAGGGGTGAAGCTCTGCCTAGAATCCCCTAGTGAGGAGCTGGGGGTGTGGTCAGGGTGGAGCTCTGCCTAGAATCCCCCAGTGAGGGTCAGGGAAGTGGTTCAGAGACCCTGGAGGGTCATGCTCCCATCTTTTTTCTGTTTCTCAAGCAGCTCAGAAGAGCCCCCTTCAGAAGAAGGCCAGGACACCCCCATCTATACAGAGTTCGATGAGGACTTTGAAGAGCCTGCATCCCCTATTGGCCAGTGTGTGGCTATCTACCATTTTGAAGGTGGGCCTATAGCATGAGTTAAATTTTTTGTTTTGACAAAAAGAACTTAGTCTGAAGACTGTGCTCAGTGGTAGAGTGCTTGAGAAACATTCATGAGACCTTCCGTTCAGTCCTCAGTATTAGCCAAAGGAAGGACCTGGGGAGTCAAGGAAGGGTTTATTTCTTATTTTAAATCATTTTTATTATTTTGTGTGTGAGAGAAGTCAGAGGATGATTTTCAGGAGTGGGTTCCATCCTACCATCTATGTCCTGGGGACCAAACTCAGACTTTCAAACATGGCAGCTAGCACCTTTACCCACAGAGCTGCCTCATAGGCTCTCAGTTTTCTTTTTATTTAATTCAGGACCCCAACCAGTAAGATGGTACTGCCCATATTCCCGGTGGGGGCTTCCCATCTAAATTCAAACAATCTAGAAGCTCTTTCTCAGACATCCCAGAAGTTTGTCTCTGAGATTAGGAGATCCCAGATCCTGTAGCTGACAGTATTAACTCTTACACCAGGGGATGTGGCAGTTGCTTGGAGCCATGACTTCTGATCAGAGTCACCAAATCTGACCTGTCCCCACCCCCATTCCCCAACAGGATCCAGCGAGGGAACTGTCTCCATGTCTGAAGGGGAAGATCTCAGTCTGATGGAGGAGGACAAGGGTGATGGATGGACGCGGGTCAGGAGGAAACAGGGAGGTGAGGGCTATGTGCCCACCTCTTACCTCCGAGTCACACTCAACTGAACCCCACCAGAGGGGGACGAGGGGCAGGGCTGTCAGCTGCTGCTTCCGGGCCCCAGGGGGCCCCCAGGACCTTGCACTTTATTCCTGCCCTCGTGGCTTTTGGCTGAGACCTGTGTAACCTGCTGTCCCTCATTTGCCTCACCTGTCACCCTACAGGGTCCCACTTGTGGCTTCCCGTGTGGTTGTACATATTCATCATTTAAGACCTTTCTTCCTGCCGCTCGGCTTGGGCCAAGTTTTGTTTTATATTAAAAAGTATATATAATTATATAAAGTTCTTGGAGTCTGTACCTCCACTATCAGGAATGGACCTTCAGAGGTATCTCTGTGGAGAGGTGGCTTGGTAGTTGAGTTCTGGATACTCTTGCAGAGAACTGGGAGGTGAACAGCAGCCCCCAAAGCTCACAGACATCCAAGCCTCTGGCCAACTCTGGCAATCACACACACACACCTGCATGTACCCCTCCTAAGTTAAAATGAGATAAAAGCTACCTTTCTTATGAGCCCCATGTGGAATAAAGGGAGGTGAACCTAGGTGCGCTCTGGCAAGTCCTCCTTGTGTGTTACCCATGCTTGTGATCCCTGGGCTCTATACCAGGCATTTCTACCCTCAGTTTTCCCTAGAGCACACAGAGAGGACAGATGGTTTGCTGGGAGTCACACAGCATTTAAGAGGTAGAGTCAGATTTGAACTTTGATAATATATATATATATATATATATATATATACATATACACACACATATATATACATATATACACACACACACATATATATATGTATATATAATGTCTTTATTTTGAAAAGTCACACGTCACCATGTGGTCACTTTCTGGGTATCCCAGCTGCAGGGATGAGTAGTACATACTGGAGTGTGAGGGTAGGTCTGTGGATACCTGAGTAGGTTTTTTGGTAAAAAGGAGGCAGCTATTACACATCAGCCTCTTGGGGTCCATTTTAAAAGGAAGATTCTTATAAACTTTGACCTGGGAGGGGGCAGAATTCAAAACAGTTTCCCCATAATCTTCATAGAGCCCAGGCTGGCATCAAACTTATGTAGCTAAGGATGGTCTTGAACTCCTGATTCTCCCATCTGCATTTCCCAAGTGCTGGCATGATGGGTGTGGGCACCAAGTTCATTTCATAGCCTCTTGAATAGCTGGGGGCAGCCTCCTTGGGGTCCCTCAAGTATAAAAGGGATGGGCTCTCAGCCATGAGGCTCTAGTTGTTGGGACAGCATGCTCAGGATGTGATGGAACTTCTGTAGGCGGTCAGCTCTGGCTGCATGGGCTCCCTTGCTTCCCCACAGTAGGCGGCGCAGGAAGTTGGTGGTCAGTGCCTCCTGTAGTTCTGGGTTGGGCCTGAATCCTGTAGGCAGAGTCAGGTGTGCTGGGGGTGTGGCTCAGGCCTCTCCCATACCTGTCCTTTAATGCTTAGAACTTTGACCTGTAGGAGCCATGGGGGAGTGCCTGGGCAGGGGTTAGCAGAGGAAGGGTACCCCTTGACTTTTACAGGAGAGCAGGTTGCAGGACAACCATGGGGCACAAGGGTGTCCAGTCTGGATGCACAGTGCAGGGTCCCTGCCTTAGGGAGTTATGTCTGGAGGTGGGATTGAGGGACATGCCCACCCAGCTTGCCTCTTTAGAGGGTGGAGACATCCAAGGTCTTAGAAATGACCCAGGATAAGAGTCTTAGAAGTTGGGTTTGACCCAGGAAGGAGATGGGATTCTGACTAGGGAAGGAGTCATCTTGGAGGAGACCCCAATGATCATCTGGGAGGGGATCTTCCCAGGCCAGAGGTTGGAGTGAGACACCATGGGTGTAGCTCTGCTGGCTCAGTGATCCCTTTTATTGTGGGAAGCAATATTTGGCGTTCATGACTGCAGTTAGATCCTTCTCCAGGGGTGAGGCGTCCCAGCTGCGTGAGACTGGAAAGCCTGGCCTAAGAGCCCTCCAAGGGGCCCTTGTTCACCTTGCAGGCGCTGGGCAGCTGCCCTACGGAACAGGGGTGCATCGCGGGCCACCTGTCGGGCCCCAAGCAGGGTGCGCAGCAGCCGGTCACAG
>CM052709.1:37546273-37609088 GCA_028551405.1 Uromys caudimaculatus | reverse complement strand
GAGGGGCGAGGTCAGGGATAGGGGCAGGGCCTAGGAAAGGGGAGGTGCTTAGGATTAAGGAAGGATTTAGTTAAAGAAGGAGGGACCTAGGATAGGGCCAATCATGAGGCCAGGGAGGAGTCTAGGACCTAGAGCAAGGGCGGGGAAGACTAGAATGGCAGGAGGGCGGGAGGGGGAGCCTGGAGCAGGGAAGAAGGCTGGGGCAGGGGAGGGGCATATGGCAAAGGTGTTAGCATAGAGCAGAAGGCCTAAAGGGAGAAGGGGAAAACTTAGGGCAGGGAGAGGGTCAATGAGCAGAGTAGGAACCTGGGCTTAGGAAGAAGTCTCAGGAAGGTGACTAGGAAAGGAGAGCTAGGGTTAAGAAACAGCCCAAAGCAGGTAAGGCACAGTCAAGACCTCTCACCTGTACCTTCATCCAGAGCCCGCATCAGAGGCTTTAGCTGTTGTTCAAAGGCCAGCGCAGCCTCCGTGTGGCTCCTTCGTAGATGACGCCAGGTGCTCTCTAACCTGGACACCTGGATACAGAGACAGGAATTCCATAATCCTCTCTTTCTTGTCACCTACACCCAGGCTTCCTCCCCATCCCTGTTCCCAACAAACCTGGGGCATGAGCAGGGCGCCCATGACCCCAGCCAGTCCCAGCAGGTCCCCTGTCACTCCTGGTCTTAGCACCAATGCCAACTCCACCAGGCCTTTGAGAGCGGCTGTGCGCTCCTCCAGAGGCCCCGAACAACCCAGCACAGCCAGGGCCCCAGCCAGGGCCAGAGTCTCAATCCTATAGAGGTGGAATGCAAGGGTCTGGGATCAGCAGGAGAGTTTGTGATGGGAGGGGAGGCAGTAAGTGGGTTGCTTACCCACTTCCACCGCGGGGAACATCAGTAGGAAACTGGTTAGGGAGTTATCCCTCCCCCCACCTCACCTCTCCAGCACCTCCAACCTCAGGTGATGGCCATGAGGAAGGGTGAGTAGTTCCAGACCAGAGGGGACACCCATGGCACTCCGCTGACTCTTGGTCACTCCCAGCAGGCCTATAGCCTTGACGAGATCACAAAGTGAGGTGAAACAGACAAGTGTTCTGATGATCCCATGGAGCCTGCCTTCTGCTCCTGTGGTGAAGCATTTCTTCCTAACTGAAACACTCCTACCTGGAGGGAGCAGGCAAGCTTCTAGGAAGAGAAGGGAATTGACAAGACTAGGGAAGTAGAGGAAACTTTGAAGTCTCAGGCAGTCTCTGAAGCTTACATGGTTCACAAAATTCATAAGCAATAACAATTTCTAGAGCTGCCTGCAGGGGATGCTAGGGACAAGTCTTTGTGAGAGAGACCCAAGGTAGTTTTGGGCTTTTTAAGTGCTGCTGCTGCCTTTGAGTCACCAGTGCTCCTGTGAGTGACCACTCACCTGTACTCAGGGAAGTAACCCCACAAACCCTCCAGGTCACTAAGCTAGACTCAGATGAAATCATTTCCTTCTTCGGCCCGCTGGTGCCTTATCTATGGTGAGCAGACATTTGTTCACAAGTCCCCAGGAAAAGCCACAGATTAGCTCCTGGCTGATGGAAGATCCTAGCAGATGACCCACCTGGCAATCCACCAACAGCAGGTGCAGAGCAGTACCCCCAGGATGGTGTGCCACAAACAAGCTTCTGAGAGTGTGCAGAACTGCAGGGTCCAAAGGCCGATTTTGGGGACCCAGAAGGCAGGAAGGGTGGCCAGAGGAGCAGAATGAGACCTCAGCTTGTGGTCTTATGAAGCATCTGTCCCCCTCTTCTTCCTCCTCCTTTTCGGCTTCCCACCAACAGGCCTCTGGCTCTGGATAGCCTGGTCTGGGAGTCGTTCTCTGAGTGCTGGGCCCCCGGGGGAGGAGTTCACAGTATGTTGGGGGGTGTTCAGAGGCCAGGGAGGGTGACCGCCAGAGTGGCTTAGAAGGAACCTTTGCATGAAGCTGTCCTTCAGAGGCTCTGAGACTGTCTGTCATAGTTCTCAGGTGAGGTAGACCCTTCAGTAACATGGGTTCGCTGCCTGTCCGGTGCAGGGCAGATCCAAAAGCAGAGCATGCTTCGGAGACAAGGAGAGATATGGGTGTGTACAGAGAAGATTGCTCAGCAGAGGGGTTGGAAATGAGATGCAAGCCGCTAGCTCTCCTGCTTCAGCTACTAGTTCAGCCCAGTAACTGAGGATTCCTTCCCAGTGTCTGCAACCTCAAAGATGGTGACTTCCTTGTTTGTGCCTCAACACTTTGGGAGTGTTCTGAATTCTGGATACTCTTTTTGAATTTGAAGGTGTATGTGTCCGTGTGTTTGTGGGTATGCACGCACACGCATAAGGATGCCAGGGGATAATATTAGAGTTGTCCCTCAGGCACTGTCTGAGCAGGCTCCTGTCACTGGCCTGGGGACTCCTTCCTAGGGCAGGCTGGTGAGCCATTGAGCCCTACCTGTCTCTAATAACAAAAATGTACCACCAAGCTTGACTTTTTAAGACATGGGATCTGACCCAGGTTCTGCACTTGCACGGCAATCACTTTACCTACTGCACCATCGCCCCAGCCCTCCCCACCTCTTTTTTTTTTTTTTGAGAGAGAGAAAGGGGGTCTTGGTGGATATTGTAGGTTGCCTTGAATCAGAGATCCTCATGGCTTTTACCTACCTATCTGGTAGCTGGGCTGACAGGCCTAATGCACACATACACTTGAATACACTTATGGCCCTGTGTCAGTATCGAGAGCCTCTCAGTTGACCAGAGCAAGAAACCAAGGTCCTAAGAGGTGGGTCCAGGGGATTGAGCTCACTTAGAGCAGAGCCAATCTCTGAGCCACTGCCACCTTGGGGGCCCCTCACCTGCTCTGGTGCCATCTTCATCTCTTCCTGAATGGTCCAAATCTGCAGGCTGGCTGGAGCTCCATTTGCTAGGCCTAGACAAAAAAGGTTCTCTCCTGAGGGGAGAAAATGCCACCAACCAATATCATCAATCTGCCAGCCACGTTGGTGATGGCATTTCTTAGTTCTTAATTATGAGACAAGACCGGCAGAGGTGAAGGCATGAGGATCAGCAGTTCAGGGTCATCCTCTACTACACAGTGAGTTTGAGCCCAGCCTGGGCTACATGAGACCCTGTCTGAAATAATAAGACAGAAGAATCCTCAGTACTGAGTACCTGAAAGGCCTGGTTGCAGCTGGGCTGTCTGTGAGCACATCCTCACTGAGGCTGTGCGTCAGTGGCCTCTGACAACTCACAGGCTTGGAGACCACAGCTCCCGTGGCCTGGGACAGTGGGCGCCTGAGAGTCATGTAACTGTGGATAAGGGCAGACATGCTGGCAAATCTCTCATCTTCGAGCTGAAAGAGGGCCTGTGGACGACCAGGCCTGGGACGCAGTGCTACTTGGAACACTTCAAAATGTAGAATCTTGCCTCGCCAACAGCAGGAGATTACAGGGTGGCCCTTACGGGACTCTGAGGCACGAACAAGGAAGTCACCATCTTGTAGTAGAAGGGCTTCAGCTTCCTGATGATGCAGAACAGGTGGCATGTGTCCAGACCCCTCCCCTTCCCCACTGGGCAAGAACCTCCCTGAGTCAGGGGCTCCACCCAAGACCAAGGTGCCAATCACTGGAGGCTTCTCAATGAGGGGTGAGGGGTCATGATAGGGTGAGGAGGAGGACTTTACTCCTGATCCATGCCCCCAGACCCCCACTAGGAGATTCTAGGCAGGGATCTACTCTTGAGCCATATCCACAGTCTCAAACTGTGGGATTCTGGGCCAGTGTTCTATTGTTGGGTCAGGCAGGATTCCAGAATTACTGAGTTTTTAATTTTTTAGAGAAACTCTATGTAATCCAGGGTGGCCTTAAACTGTAGCACCTCTGGAGTGTTGTGCTTGTAGGTGTTTATTACTTGGTGTTCTTACTTGGCTCTAAGAAGTATTTTATTTTTTATTTTGACAGGGTTTTACTACATAGCCCTGGCTGATCTGGAACTCACTCTGTAGACCAGGCTGTCCTTTAACTCACAGAGATCTGCCCACCTCTGCCTTCTGAGCACTGTGATTACAGGATGTACCACCACACCAAACTTGAGAGGAATTCTTTGATCTCTACTCTATAGATTTAGAACTTGAGTTTCAGAGAAGCCAAATTCATTGTTCATAGTCCCAAAGAATGGAAGTCTAGAATCTGGACCCAGAATGTCTGGCTTCTGGGCAATCACTTTAGCTCTCTGTCTGTCATAGTTTATTGTATCTAAGTGAGGGTATGGGACCTCTGCTCAATCTCCATTACCCTCCTCAACAGCATTCCAGGAAAGGTAGATTTCAGTTCAGAGACTGACAGCTCCTACTTATCCAAACTTCAAGAGCGTCTCTGGTCCCCCAGCCCACCTATTTCCAACAGACCCTGGCTCTAAATTGCTCATCTAAGATGAAGGATTTCTCACAGCAGAGTGGGAGAGTCGACCCACCAGCCTGCAGGGTCAATACCTGTCGAGACAGCTGACCATGGTACCAGGGCTGGTGGGCAAGGTCATCTTTATCTTGTAGTGCCTGCATGGAGCTCTTGGTGGAGGGCATCAGGGCTGAGTTCTGAACATTCACTCTGTCTCAGTCTTTCACATCTGCAAAATGGGAGCAATGAGTCCTGCACATTGAGGGGCTGGGTCTTATCATTCATTTGCTCTAGTCAGTTTTAAATGTCAACTTTACATAGGACAGAGGCACCTTGGAAGGGAGTCTCAGGTGAGGGCTTGACCTGATCAGATTTAGCTGTGGGCATGTCTGTGGGAGATTGTCTTGATTGTTAATTGTGAGGAAGGGCACAGACCCTCTGTGGATAGCACCATTTATTCCCTGGGAAGGTGGTCTTGGGCTGTAGCAGGAAGCTAGCTAACTGGGATCTGTGCGTGAGCCAGCAAGCAGTGTTCCTTCAGTGGTGAGCTATCACCCAGAAGCTGCGCTAAGCCTCGTTCTCCCTCTCCTAAGCGGCTTTTGGTCAGTGGTTCATCCCAGTAACAAGAATGAAGTTGAAGGAACACACATTCAGTACACAGAGCAGTGGCTTCATCATGACCTCTTCAACCTGCTTATAGCATTCTGTTCATATTCACCCTATAACCCCTCTCTTAATTTAAAGCTTTGTGTTTATGTGTGTGTGCATGTTTGTGTGCATGTGTGTGTATAAGTGTGTGCTCCTGTGTGTGTGTGTGTGTGTGTGTGCACCTTTATGTGCATGTTGAGGCCATATGTGGATATTGGGTTTCTATTACTTTCTGCCTTTTCTTGAGGCAGGGGTCCCTCAGTGAACCAGAAGATTGGCATTTTGGCTGGGCTGCTTGGCCAGTGAGTTCCGGGGACCTGCCTATCTCTGCCCTCCTAGTGCTGGGTTTACCAGAATTTGTGGCCATGGACAGCTTTTTACATGGGTGCTGGGGACATGTGTGCAAGCGCTCTTTCTCACTGAATTATGTCTCCAGCCCATTGCCACCCCCTCCTGTCTGCACCCTCCATTGTCCTGGATCTCTTTCACTTCTAAGTAGTTCACCTTTTAACTTCATATCATATATGTGCCTGTATGTACATCTAAGTATTTGCTCATATGCATTTTACATACAAGAGAAGAAACAGGGCATTTGTTTTTCTGGGTCTTACTTATTTTAATTAACACAACAAATCTCAGTCCCATCAATTTTCCTGCAAATGACATATTTTGTTCTTTATAATTGCACGATACTCCATTATATATACATCAGATTTCCCTTTTATTCCTCTCCAGTTGTTTTTGGAGATAAAATCTCATGTAGCCCAGGCTGTCCTTAAACTCCTGCCTCCACTTCTTGAGTGCTGAGCCACAGGTCCTTCCTATTTATGTGTTTATGCGTTGATGGACATCTAGGAAGATTCTACACTGGCTGTTGTGAAGAGTCCACATAGCATTACTGCTCAAATGACATGCTAGATGAGATGAACACACACACACACACACACACACACACACACACACACACACACACACACTGAATGTATATGATAAATCAAATAAGCAATTTGCAGCCATATTTGCATGCATGTATATATTATATATAATGTTCTTAAACATGTATGTTTGGAACAGGGTCACATTGTGTAGCCCTTGCTGTCCTGGAACCAGCTGTGTATTCCAGACTGGCCTGGAAGTCACAGAGATCTGCCTGCTTCTGCCTCCTGAGTGTTGGGATTAAAGGTGTGATCTAGTATGCTTAGCTAATGTGTGTGTGTGTGTGTGTGTGTGTGTGTGTGTGTACTGGCTGGTTTTGTGTGTCAACTTGACACAAGCTGGAGTTATCACAGAGAAAGGAATTTCAGTTGAGAAAATGCCTCCATGAGATCCAGCTGTAAGGCATTTTCTCAATTAGTGATCAAGGAGGGAGGGCCCCTTGTGGGTCCTCCTGCATCAGCTCCTGCTTCCTGCCCTGCTTTAGTTATGGTACTGACTTCCTTTGGTGATGAACAGCAGCATGGAAGTGTAAGCTGAATAAACCCTTTCCTCCCCAACTTGCTTCTTGGTCATGATGTTTGTGCAGGAATAGAAACCCTGACTAAGACAATGTGTGTGTGTGTGTGTGTGTGTGTGTGTGTGTGTGTGTGTGTATGTGTGTGTGTTGCTGGGTTTGAACCTAGGGCCTCCTAGATCCAGGCAGGTACACTGACAAGGAGCTACCTCCCAGCCCTAAGTATCTCACACTGGCTATATTTACACTGGGGGTTGAGCCAAATGAAATAAATTTGTATACAAATAAATACAATCCAGTTATATATATATGTATATTGCTGGCAACTGCACATCTGTGGGCTCCTTGCCAAGGTGTAAGATATTATATATTACTTTCCAACAGAACACAATTTTTGTTTATTGTTTTGAGGGTCTCATGTAGCCCAGGCTGGCTGGGAACTCATTACACAACCCAGGATGCTTTTGAACTCCTGTCTCCACCTCCCTAGTGCCGGGATGACAGGCTGGGTTTGTTCAGTGCTGGTCAGGGAACCTGAGGTTTCACGCATGCTAGGCTCTACTTCTGGACCACAGGCCCAGCCCTCCTGCCTCCCAGCCTCATTTGCAATTCAAACTTAGAGACTACAATTTCACATTTTGAGTTTCTCCATGTATTTGGGAATTTTGTTAGTATATTATAGTTAGGTTTTAGGTCTTAGACATTATTTCACAAGCCTCAGCCTGTGTCTCAAATATCTGTCAGAAAAATCATATTGGGTGAGAGGGCTCTGTGTGTGTGTGTGTGTGTCTGTCTGTCTACCTACCTATCTCCAGACTGCACCTAGGAGTCTTGGAGTCTAGAAGTGAACCAGGCCTAGGCTTTGGAAGAGGTGTGCAGCAGGATTCCTGCCTCCTGAGTCACTACTTCCTGGAAGGGAGGGGCAAGGCTACCTCAGCTGTGAGCTGCGCCCCGGGGGTGGGGTGGGGTGGGTAGGACAGGAGGAAGCTGCTACAGCTCCTGCATACCTAAAGCCAGGTGTGATCCAGAACCTGCGCACTTCCTGCTTGTCACCTAGGTAACCCCTACATGGTTCTGAACTTCACAACTCATATAGATTTTTCTATTTCTCCAGTAACCAACCGAGGAATGGGGGCAGGCACAAACTCTAGCTCAAGTTTGGGGAGCTCAAAGAGGGCACAAGTCAGCCGCAGATCAATGAAGTCATTAGTCGTTGTCTGGGTCTTTTGAGGGATAATTTATTTAGACAGGGGAGGGTGGGGGTGGAGAATCAGGGAAGAGGATAGACAAACTTGAGGGAGGTCTGTGAGTCTACTGTGTCTGTGTACAGCTGCACAAAGATTCAGGAGTGCAGTCTCCAGCAGACACCCCACAGATCCAGGTGGAGTTGGGGTCTGGGGTGTCACTTTTAACACTGAGGTGTACCAGCCTGTCCCTGGAGCCTCAGTTACCCAATCCCAGCTACAACCAACAACCAAGATGAACGATAATTTCTAATGGTCCCTCCTGGTTTAAGTCATGAAACAAAGATTCAATAAGGAAGGCTAGAGGGCCAGGCTTATTTTTTAATTTAAACTTTATTTAAATGAACCACATTTAAATTAATTAAATTATATATAAATTAATTTAAATGATAGACTGGGAGTGCCAAGGTTCGAGGATGGGGGACAGAGGACAAATCTGTGAAGTAGGCTCTCTCCTTCCATGTTCACATGCGTTCCAGGGACGGAACTCAGGCTTTAGGGACAAGCGCCTTTATCAACTGAGCTATCTCGCCAGCCCGGGGAACTGGTGTTCTTTTAAATATGAAAGGAGGCGATAACTTGGGAGCTGAGACCTAGGATTAGACTGAGGCAAGCTCGGAGAAGTTTTGGGATGCCTGAGTGGTGTGGTGGTGGGGTACGGCGAGTGAAGAGTGAGGCGGTTAGAGGGCTGGTTTTGATCTTTTCACAGGACCAAGATGCTGATGTGGGTGAGGAGGTGACCAGAAAAGGAGGTCAGGAGGGGAGACCACGCAGTAAGGGGCGCTCCCCGTTTTAGCCAGCGACCACAGGCAAGTTTAGGAAGGGTTTTGGAGCCAGCCAGGGAGGGAGGGGCAGATCCGGATTTGCGATGGCGCACACGAAAGTAGAAGCCAAGAGTGTTTCCGCAGAGAGCAGGAAACACGCTGGGAGCTGCGTGAGGGCCACCTAAGACACACCCGGGTTCCCGGACATGCATGACGCGTGGCTATTCACTTGGAGAGTTATTCCGGCCCCCGCAGACTGTCTTGGATGGATCCTTGGATTCCCCCTAAGGGCTGATTGCTCCACCCTGATCAGTAGGGACCCCGGGATCTAACAACGACCATCTCACTCACCTTGACGGGACTCTGGGGATCCGACGGAACTCAACCTGGAGGCTCAATGGCTGAGAAGCGAAATGTCCACACTCCAATTAATCCCAGCCTCGCCAGCCCTTACCTGGCTGAAGCCCAGCCCCAGCCCCTGGCTCCACCCCTACAAGCCCCGCCCCATCGAGGCCATCTCGTCCGCGCTGGTAGCCGTGCTCCCTATGAACGTGTGGGGTGTGTGTGTGTGTGTGTGTGTGTGTGTGTGTGTGTGTGTGTGTGTGTGGTTCGCGCGCGCGCGCTCATGTTTGTCTTGTTCTCTATAGATTCCTCTTCCTTGGCATCTCCAAGTGGCCCTTACTTACGGTCCGGCTCTTTAGACAGGCGCCCCACCTCCTCACGGCCACGCCCCACTAGTATTACAGTTTGGGAAACTAGAACGAATTTTACTCTTTCCTTCTTTTTCCTCTTCTTTTTCTTCTCCCTTCTCCCAGCTCCTTTATAGCACTCAGCTATGTATCTGAGGATGACTTAGACTCCTGATTCTTCTGCCTCCACCTCCCAAGTGCTGGGATGACAGGTGTGCCATATCTGGTTTATGTGATGCCTGGGACTGACCTGAGAGATCGCCCTGCCCACTGAGGCCCAGCCTCAAGCTCTAGAATGACTTTTACCACATTCCATGCCTCCCTGATCGAGTTGAGGGTGTCTCTCCAAATTCCCAGGGATCCAAGTCAGTTCAGGGCAGCCCTGTGGCTGTGGCGTCAAACCTGCAGCTTCCTCCAGGCCCGCCCCGGCACCCCCCCTCCCCGTTTGGAACTGAGAAACTTGTGCAAAAGGCGACAGCCTCCACCAAAGATGGGATCAGGCTGGATTTTCGGATCAGGATGAGGAAAGAGGGGATGGTTTTTCAGGTTGGGGGGTGGGGCTCCATCCTGACGCCTGGAAGAGTTAGAGGAAGTTGAGGGCTGGGAATTTGCAGCAAGGGAGGCAATAGCACGTTTATTCAAAGGCCACGGACAAAGCTCCTTAGTAAGTCTTAGGCTGTGGCAGGGGTTCAGTGGGTAGAGCACTGGCCCAGCATTCAGGAATCAGGATTTCAACATCAGCCTTAGATACATTACAAAGTTCAAGGTCAGTCTGGGTTCTACACGAGATTCTTAGTAAAGTATTCTATATAATAGTGGCAGCCCTCATTGTACACCTACCGTAAACCAAGACAATTTGGCTTGCTTTCTCTGTCTCGACGGCTTAATTTTCAGTTACATCCTCCTAGGAATGAGATAGGTACCATTCACCCCCATTTTCTCAGTGGAGAGACTGAAGCACGAGAAGAGGGGAGCTAAGCCATTCGTGCAAATGTACCTCAGCTTGGAAGTGGTGGGGATGGAATTCGAATCTAGAAACCTAGTGGGCATTCTCCAGCTTGCCTCGTTTTGTTTTGTTTTTTCACTGCCCGGCCTTTCCCTCTGATCTCCGACCCTAACTGTGTGCAAAGAAAATAAATTGTTACCCAGTTTACAGAAGAGGGAGAGGACGCGTAGGAAGTCACAGATACCAAAAATAGGGGATGGAAATTGTCCTCGCCTGTAAGGTTGCAAAAGGGAAGGTTTCCAGGTTGTGCCCACCCCTACCCATATCCTCAGTATGTAAATCAGACTCAGACTAGTTCAGCAAAGACGCCTAGCGCCGCTTAGTGGCCATAAGGGTAAAAGGCGGATTGCTAAGGGAGGGGATTGGAACCTGGTCAGGGAGAGGCTTCCTTGCCAAGGTAATTTTAGCTCCTGATAAGCTATGGCCAGGAAAGCAGTAAATATTTGTTAAACAAACTAATTAATAAATGACAAGGGAGGGCACTGATGGCCCTGTCTCGGAGAACTCATAGCAGGGAAGGCAGGCTGTAGTATGATAATTGTCAGGTTGGTTGGGCACCGTCAGAGTTTGAAGAAGGGGAATAAAAGGGAAGGGTGGAGGAGGGCTGTGGCTTAAAACTTAGGAAGACTTAAGGAAAAAATGACATTTGGAGGCTGGAGAGATAAAGCCGGAGAAGGTAGTCTGTGCTCTTTATTCTCAGTGTTCCTAAGATGAGATGGGGCAGAGACAATTCTAGAAGCTCAGAGGCCAGCTAGCCAGGAGCAGTTAGCCCATGAGCAAGAGAGACTCTACCTTAAGTGATGTGAAAGAGAGGACCTACACTGAGGCTGTCCTGCCACCTCAACACACACGCCACAGTCTCTCTCTCTCTCTCTCTCTCTCTCTCTCTCTCTCTCTCTCTCTCTCTCACACACACACACACACACACATACACACACACACAAGTTTAAAAGAAAAAATGAAAATGGGTGGTGAGAGGGCTCTGCTGCCAAGCCTGATGATCTGAGTTCAATCCCTGGGGCTCGCATGGTGGAGAGAGAACCTACTCCCTCGTGTTGTCCTTTGACCTCCACACATGTACTGTGCCCCACATGTACCTTTACACATACAACATACAACATACAACATATATATATATATATATATGTGTGTGTGTGTGTGTGTGTGTATGCATATATGTATACATACATACAAAGTGAGAAAATAAATGTAATAGAAGTGAAAATGGCTTTAAAAGTAGAATATATTTTCTAATGTTTATTATAGTTCTATTTGTTGGCAGTTTCCTACATGTTAACAGTCTATCCTCACCCTACTCACCTCACTCCCCTCTGACTCTCCTCAAGCCCTCCGAATGAGAGTGGACTCTCTTTACCTTGTCCCACTTACTTGCTCTTTTGTAACCCACTGCATCCATTCCTGCTGCATGCTGGCTCTTTCCTGGCTTGATCTTGTGCTGCCACCATAACTGCACTGAGTTCATGTGCACAGTGGCCATAGCATGTCCTGGAGACAGCGTTTCACACCCCCCCCCCCCTACTCTTACCTACTTTCTGCCTCTTCTCCCTTGAGCCTTGGGGTGGTGGTGGTTTAGATGTCCCACCTATGGCTGAGCACTCACTAGTCAAAAAGTAACATGTAGGAAGTGATGGAGTGAATTAGTATTTTATGTCTGGTAGTGGGCACAAGTGCAAAGGCTCTGGGGCAGGACGGAGGTCAGGGAGTGAAGGACAGAAAGAGAAGAGGCTGGCAGGGGTTAGGCTAGGGTGAACAGGGCGTTGTGGGGTACAGGGAAAACTTGAGTTTTGACCCTGTGGAAGAAGGAAGGTGGAACCGTAAGGGTTATGGGTGGTAGCTGAATGGTTGAGACTTGACTCAGCATTCAATGGTCCCCTTTGACTGCTGCAGGGGCAACAGACTGTGAGAAATCAGGGCCATAGACAGGGGACCAGGAGGAGACAGGAGGTGACAGCCTATGTGCCTACAGCTGGATGAGGTAGTGGCACCTTAGATCAGCAGGTGCCCAGGTCTGCTCAGTGTGGGTGGAGAAAGGCAAGGTTACACCAGTGAGTGGAAGGCGTGAGGGTGGAACTGCAGGTGCTCCCCTCCGCCCCACAGCTCCTCCCCACCCCCACCCCGGGGCGACAGTTACAGTCACAGAAGAGGAAGTGGTGTTGTCCCCACTGGGGCAGGCAGCGGCGGTGGTGAAGGAACGAGGGTGCACGGGGCCTCCCCGAGGGGCCAAGTGAGAGGCAGGCAGCCACCATGGAGCTCTGGCGACAGTGCACCCACTGGCTGATCCAGTGTCGGGTGCTGCCTCCCAGCCACCGTGTGACCTGGGAGGGGGCCCAGGTGTGTGAGCTGGCACAGGCACTGAGAGATGGTGTCCTCTTGTGTCAACTGCTTAACAATCTGCTTCCCCACGCCATCAATCTGCGGGAGGTTAACTTGCGGCCCCAGATGTCCCAGGTGAGTCTGCTGGGTGATGCCAGGACACTGCTGGATGGAGGCCGGTAGGCCTGGCTCTGGCAAAGGGGAGGTGCTGAGCAGAACAGAGCTCTGGGTGGGTTTGTAGACTTTTGGTTGGTTTGCATCTGTCCGGGCAAATAGGAGTAAATCTCCTTAACCCCCGGCTGACTCTGTTGAGATCCATTTAAAGGGGTCAAGAGGTTCCCGGTTGCCTTGTAGTTAGCCAAGAGGGTGCATGAGATTGGAACACCAGATTCAAGCATTGAAGAGAGAGGCCTTCAGTTTCTCCCCCACCGGTGGCTCCTCCTCTTCCGCCTCTTCTGCCCCCCCTTCCTCCTCACATCTTCCTTCACCTCCATTTCCTGCCAGGGCTTTGTGTTGTGTGGTATGGAGTGTTGGGGGCTGCAATGTAAGACCCTGTGGCATCCCAATTCTATCCATTTCATGAAGGGCCCACTGAATGCAGGACCCAGGCCTAGGATCCTAAGAGGGTCCTGGGTGTCTCTGAGTTTGGCATAGAAATGCACTCTCCACACTTCAAACAGAGGCATGGTCAGACTATGCCTTGGTGCTTAGGAAATGTATTCAAATTCTTATTTGAATGTGGCTGTGGTGGTGGTGAAAGGTGACTGGTGGCTTTGTACTCTCTTTTCTGCTTCCCCAGGGCAGGTGGGTTTGGGGGCTTGATAGCCCTAGAAATGCAAGATGCAGGTTCAAGTCAAAGGGATCCATAGCTTTACCATGGGGTGTGAGGGTATGGGTTGTGTCTAAGGGAACATGGCCTTGCCCTGGGGTCTGAAGGACACAGCCTTGGTGTAAGGGTCATCTGTCCTCTTGCTCCCAGTTTGCCAGTCCTGCATAGCTTGTTTTTCCAAGTCCCAGGGGGTTGTCCCTAGAAATGATGGGCAATGGGGTTGGAGCCTGGTCTCTTCCCTCATGTGAGGGGTCCCATGGAGTTGAAGAAGGAAGTTACTTTAAGAATGGCCTGCTGAGGTCTCTAGGATGTTTCTGGGATTGTCAGTGAGGTAGCAGTCCCTGAAGCTGTTGTAAGTTCCCTGAAGGGAACAGGGAACAGAGCACTCGCTGTCCCCCATGGACTGTCCCTCTGGCTGGCTACAGGTCAGCAGATATTTGCCTATATTTGCTTGAACTCTAGTAGCTTTAAGGGCTTGAGGAAGTAGCCATGAGACCCTTGGGCCCCAGCTCTGGCGGGATTCGGGTGCCCAATGATGTGGTAATCGCAGCTGTTGGGAAAACGGTTAGAGTTAAGGATGAACTTCCACCCCCGGGTATCATAACTAAGACTGATTTTCTGAAGGGCAAATGTGCGTGGTGTTAATCTCCAGAGGACCAGCTGTTCCAACAACAGTCTTAGTATGTACCAGGCAATGCTGGTAACTTGGCTCTGGCCCCTAAAAAGTTCTTAAACTCAAGAAGACAGAAGATGTATCTCAGGCTCTTGTGTTCAAGGAATGTAAGGACACTCACTGCTTGGGAGAATTAGGACTTATGTAAGAGGGGATATTTAAGCTGGGTTTTGAAGAATCAGTAGGAGTTTTTTCATTGTTCTGGCTCCCTGTGCCCAGTTGTATGAAACCTCAGGCTGGGCCAATGTTCACCCTAATCTTCCCCATCTATCGTCTCTGTAGCTTCTGGCCTCTCATCTTTCTGCCTTCCTTGGAAATTCTACATCTGGTGGAGATGTGTGTGAGAACCAATGGGCTACGTACAATATGCCAGAGGAAGTACCCCAGGAAGGTCCCCTCTGGGCCTCTGGGGCATTTGTTAGCAGAATAAGCCAGGGACAGAGTGGCCCATGGGATATGGGAGGCAGAAAGAAAAAGGAAAGGAGCCATTGACTGGGACACAGTAGAAATAAAGTTGTAGAGATTGGAATGAGAAGACTAGTTCCTCCATTTCCTTATCTCTCTCCTTTGTCCAGCAAATAGGGAAGAGATAATCTATATACTACCAACCCACCCATCTACCCATCCATCTGTCCACTTACCCACCCACCCATCCATCCATCCACCCATCCATCCATCCATCCATCCACCCACCCACCCATCCACCCACCCATCCATCCACCTGTCCATCCGTCCATCCTCCATCTCCCATCTCCCATCCCCATCTGTCCACCCACCCATTCATCTGTCCATCTGTCTATCCCTCATTACCCATCCATCCATCCATCCATCCATCCATCCACCTGTCCATCTGTCCATCCTCCATCTCCCATCTCCTATCCCCATCTGTCCACCCACCCATTCATCTGTCCATCTATCTATCCCTCATTACCCATCCATCCATCCATCCATCCATCCATCCATCCATCCATCCATCCACCTGTCCATCCGTCCATCCTCCATCTCCCATCCCCATCTGTCCACCCACCCATTCATCTGTCCATCTGTCTATCCCTCATTACCCATCCATCCATCCATCCATCCATCCATCCATCCATCCATCTATCAGGTCCAAAAGAAACTTGAGACAAATGGCTAACCATAGTGCCTATTAGCATACCAAAACACATGCTGGTGTTCAGACTTATTCAGTACCAGTGGCTAGTCTCAGTTCTTCTCACCCTATTCCCTTCCCTAAACACCACCAGCTTATGGTTTCCAGTTTCTTCTTCCTATATAACCCTGCCATTTTGACCATGTGCCCTCTGCACTCTTGGTCCCATCTCTTGGCCCTCTCTACTCTCTTGCCTGGTCCATTCTGCTGGCCGTGCTCAGTCTCCTACTTTCTCTCCATGCTCTGTACTCCCATAGATGCTTCTGGCTGTATTCTTCCTCATATCTACAAACCTCCCCATCAACCATATCTCACTTTATACATCTGGCACCGAAAATCTCACTTTATGCCCTCCCTCCCTCTCTCCCTCCCTCCCTTCACCCACCCATTCATACATCTGCATATTTTTCCACCCACCCATTCACCAGCTAGACTTAAGGATGAGCTTTCACCCCTGTGTGTCCTGACCATCCATCCATCCATCCATCCATCCATCCATCCATCCATCCATCCATCCGTCTACCTGTCCATCCACTCATCCTTCCACTTACTCACCCACCAATCTATTTATTCACCTGTTCTCCTATTCATTTATTCTTTTATCCACGCACCTATCGTCTACCCATCCATCAGACAGTGACTATTCAGGGCAAGCCCTGCCCTTGGTGCTGGGGACTATGGGAGTGGGACACAGATGCTCATGTCTGACCACGCTATGTTCTAAAGGAGAGAAATGCACCAACAGGACAATAAGGACGGGTGTACATTTTTAGGAGGTTGCTCAGACTTTGAAGAAAGCTAAGCTTAGAAAGGTTGCTTGGTGGCATTTTTGAGTAAGGAGTCTAAGAAACCTCACTAGACTAGAGCAGAAACCTGGGGTTGGTTAAGGGTGAGCCTTGTGGATGTGTGGGTAGTGATCCAGGTGTGTGTGTGGGTGCTGCCTGTGCAAAGATCCTGAGGTAGGTAGCGGCAGGCAGGTATCTGTGTGCTCAGGGACCGGCTTTCTAGCTGGTTGCACTGGTGTTGGAGATCTGAGTAGAACATTTTCAGACTGGCCAGTGCCCATGAGGTCTAAGACCCACAGAAAGGTTGGTGACATCATGGTTAGAGACAGAGGCTTCAGACATCACAAACGTGTGCTTCCCGTCTCTGTGGGACTGTGCAGTCCTCCGTGTGGAACTTTGAGGCTCAGGGTCTGAGGAGAAAGAGATGAGTTTTGGGAAAGGCCCGCCAGGATGTGAGGCTCATTATTACTCCAGGAGAAGCAAGAATTTGTGTATAACACGCTGACAAGCCTCCAGCCCCAGAAAACCATGCAGGTGGGTATGAGGGTGTGTATCTGTTGTCATGGGCATAGCCCTTGGTTGGTATGTCTGAACTGAAAATAGAAGGTAACATAGCGATTGGCTTGGGTTTGGTGACTTCCATTTGCTGTGCAACCACAGGACCTGCACACACATTAAAAAGCTGGGTATGTCTGTGAGCCCCTCCTTGCAAATCCAGTGTCGTGGGCTTGCTGGCTGCCAGCCTAGCTCCAGGCTCAGTTAGAGACCCTGTCTCAACCAGGCAGAGACTAATAGAGCAGGACACCTGATGTGCACATCTGCCCTCTGCATGCACACGCACAGCTGCACACACGAACACAAGATTGAGACAGCAGTGTGGAAACACAGGTGCACAACACAGTATGGATGGAAAGCAGTGCTATCTCCTGGTGTCAGACAGTGTTTGGATGTCAGAGAACACAACTGAACCTTCCGCATAGTCAGGTGTTTGGTTAAATGATCCATTTGTGTGATTGAAACAGAAGGATGCACGGAAATGAAACTTCCAGCCCCGTCCCTTAGCTATGGTCTCTTGCTGGGAGCTACTCTCCTTTTGAAATTTCCTGTCATTTATTGAGTCTCCCTAAGTGTGTGCATGCAAACAGCAACTAGGAATTCAGGTGGTTATGGGCAGGAGAGTGACCCCAGAACAGCCAAGCCGGAAGGTCTGTACCCCTCATAGATGATGGCTTTGGTTTGGCTTTGCAGATGGAGCCCTTTCCTTTCCATGCTGTGTACTGTAGCATCTCCCCAGACCCTGAGACTACATGCAGTTAGGGCAGAGGATGGCTGCATGCTCAGGTCAGGGTCTGATGACCCCTTTGACCCTCCTCCTATAAGGGAATACTAACAGTCTACAGGCCCAGCTGCAATGATCTTTTGTAAGAAGCAGAGCTGAGCTCATGAAGATGGTGACAGTTTGGTTCAGATGACAGTCCTGTACAACACTTTACTTCTTGAGTGCTGCGATGGCACATGTGTACCACCTGGTGTTCATGCTGCTGGGATGGCACCTGGGGCCTTGCGTGTGCTAGGTGAGTGCTCTACCCACTAAGGCCCAGAAGCAGTGTGTAGTCTTAACCCCAGGTACAGGTGACTGTGAGGGAGGCACACTGCTCCTCTGATGGGGATTTTGGCAGTGCCTGGGCTAATTGCTATCTCCAGGAAGACTGGGAAGCTGTTGCTATCCACAGTGTGTGAGCCAAGGATGCTGGTGAATACCCCACAGTGAATAGGATCTCATCTCTGAGATTTCAATTCGCTCAATGGAACGAGATTTGAGGTCCTGAGGTTAGTGGTCTGGTATGCTCTGAGTTCCAATTCCAGCTGCAGGATCTTGGGGAAGTGTCTTAGTTACTTTTCTATTGTTGTGATAAAACATCATAGCCAAGGCAACTTACAGAAGAGTTCATTCCAGCTTACAGTTATACAGGGATAAGGGTCCATCACCATCAAGGTGGGAGCTGTGTGGCAGAGAGAGCTGGGAGCTCCCATCTTAAACAGCAAGCAGCAAGCAGAGAGAGCAAAGTCAAGCGATATGAGTCACCTCCAGTGACAGACTTTCTCTAACAGGGCCACATCTCCTAAACCTTGCCAAACAATGCCATCAGTTCACGACCACATGTTCAAATGCCAGAGATAATGGGAGACATTTTTCAAATGGTCACAGGGAGAAAGGTTTGTTCAGGCTCAAAGTTCCAATCTATCATGGTGGGGAAGGCCTGGTGGGAGGAGTAAGGCAGCTGGCCACAAATTGTATCACTGTTAGGAAGCAGAGAGATGGACACTGGTGTTTGGCTCACTCTCTCCTTTTCTCCCAGTCCAGGACCCCAGCCCATGGGATGGCGGGCCTACAGTTACAGTGTATCTCTCCACTTCAATTAACCCAATCTAGACAATCCCTCACAGGCAGGTACAGAGCTTAAATAATCTCTCACAGGTGTGATTGGAGGATTGGCTCCTACCCAACCCCATATCCAGTCAAGTTGATGACACTAAACATTACAGGAAGTTACTGAAAATCTCCATGACTCAGTTCCCTATTTATATCTCTCTTTGTCTCAGCTGCAGTGGAACTTAGGACTTCCCGAGCTAGACCAGTGTTCTACCGCTGAGAAATTCCCCCAGGCTCCTCATTGGGGGATCCTAGGCATGGTTCCACCTCTTGACCACGCCCACAGCCCCTCACTGGGACATTCTGGGTGGGTCTCCACTACTGACCCGCCCCCAGCCACTCATTGGGGGTTTCTAAGGCAGGGCTCTACCCTTGACCGTGCTCCCAGCCCCTCACTGGAAATCTAATCATTCAGTCCTTATTGTTTTCCTCTCAAGGACAAATGTCAAGGTTGGGTCTTGTGGTGACAATCACAAACATTGTGTTTGTTTCACAGGCCCTAGTTTTGGTTCCTCAGACATCTGGTTCAATCGCCCCTCTATCCTCTTCTGTGGTCTATTCTAGCCACAGGCCTCTTAGCCTTTCCTCCAATGCACGCATCACAGTCCCGCCTCAGGTCTTTTGTGCTGGCTGTTTCCTGTCTGGAACAGTGCTCATGTCAGTATCCACCTGGCTGCCCTCTCACCTCCTCCAAGCCTTTGCTTAAACACCAGTCTCTCAGCACCTCCCTGAAATCCCACCTTTCGTGCACTGCTCAATCCACTTTTTCCTTGTGTGTCTGTGTGCTTGTGTGTGCGCCCATATGTGTGCATGCTTACACACAATCCCGTGGAGGCCAGTGGTCAACAATGGGTGTCTACCTCAAGGGCTCTTCTTCTGCATTAAAAATTTTTTTTTAAGATTTCCAATTGTGAGTACATGTTTGTAAGGACACTGTGCTTGCCTGCAGAAGGCAGGCAAAGCCTGAGGCACTGCATCCCCTGGAGCTGGAGTTACCAGTGGCTGTGGCTGCTGGGAACTGAACTTGGGGCCTCTAAAGAAACACTACCTGCTCTTAACCATTTTGCCAACTTTCTAGCCCTGCCATGTTTTTTTGAGACTGGCCTGTGATACCCAGAAATCCTCCTGTCTGAACCCCACTCTCACCCCAGTGCTGGGATTACAAGTGTCACCACTATGCCAGCACTTATGTTGGATTTGAATTCATGTCCTCATGTGTTCGCATCGAGTGCTTTACCCACCCAGTCACTCTAGCCACACCTAGTTTTCTTATGTATTTTCCTATGGTGCCCACAACCTTCTGACAAGCCGTCTGTAGTCCCTTAGTACATGAGAGACTAGTTTCATGAATTCCAATATCAGCCTATTATTTGATCTCTTATAGAAAATGGTGTGCTATTTTGATAGATCCTACTTGTACCCTCCCTTGGCTTTTCAATCGTCTGTAGGTGAGAATCCACAGCTGGTAGGATGCGTATGCTATGCAAGGAGCCACACACTCTCTTGTTTAGGGAATAATGATAGCAGCAACCATGCTGCAAGCTGAGTACACCATAATTTATTTTAAAAAATTCCTGAGACAGAATCTCATGTAGCCCAGGTTGCCCTTGAATTTGCTGTGTAGCCAAGGGTGTTTTTAAAATAAAAATAAGATGGAGCTCAAGCAAGGAAGGAAGATACCCAACGCTGACTTCTTTTGGCACACACACATGTATGCGCGCACAATACGTGAGTGCACACACACACATATGCACAGTCATATAGTACACACACACACACACACACACACACACACACACACACACACACAGGACTAAATTTAATCTAAAAAGAAAGCAGAAGAACGGAAGAAGGCAGGAAGTAGCTACAGCTCGCTCTGCCCTGCCTCCTGCAGCAGTCTATAAAAGACTAAAGGCTTCAGAGGGACAAGGGGTGGATCCATGGTAATGAGAGGGAATGCAGCCACCATTGATAAGTAATGCAAAGCACTCTCTCTGTTCACATTCCAGTTCTTCTGATAATAAATATCCCAAAGCAGAGGGAAATATAAATGGCTTCTATGCAAATCAATCTTTCTTAGAGCCATAGGGATTCAAACCCGCTCCTGGCAGGGAACAGATAGTAGGCGCCCGTTCAGCCAGTCATCTCTTTGCTGATCCAGCAATTTCAGTGCTACCAGGTCTGGGTGTGGGGTACACAGCTGAAAGAAAAAGAAGCACGCATCCATGCCTTCAAGAGAGTGATACTGTGTGTGTGTGTGTGTGTCTGTGTGTGTCTGTGTGTGTCTGTGTGTGTGTGTCTCTGTGTGTGTGTGTGTGTCTGTGTGTGTGTGTGTCTGTGTGTGTGTGTGTGTGTGTGTGTGTGCGTGTGTGTGTGAGAGAGAGAGAGAGAGAGAGAGAGAGAGAGAGAGAGAGAGAGGGGCAGGGTGGGGAGAGAGAGAGAAAAAACCATAGATGAGAGCCAGTGAGATGGCTCAGTGGGTAAAATCACTTGCTGGCAAGCTTGACCACCTGAGTTTGATCCCTGGATTCCACATGGTGTAAGAATGATGTGTATACACACACACTCACATGCACACGAACACATTGTAAAGTGAATGAATGAATTGAAAAGATGTGTAATTAATTTCTCCCCCCATATCTGACTATGCTATGTCTGAGTTTAACCAATCATGGCTCAATTAGTAAAGAGCTTGCCTTTCAAGCAGAGGATCTGAGTTCAAATCCTCAGCACTCAGGTAAAAAACTTAGATGTGGTATTGTTCACCCATTACAGCACATGGGAGATGGAGCCAGGAATTCTGGGGTTCAAAGTTCAGCAAATGCGTGAGCTCCAGGCCAGTGAGAGACCCTGTCTCAGAACACGAGGTGAATGGCTCCCGAGGAGCCTCCAAGCTAGTCCTCTAGCTTCCACATATGCACAGCAAACTGAATGGAAGTCCTGGGGAGGGGACTCCTGCCTGTGTTGGACTCCACAGATCATCTTGTTTGCAGCCATCAGTCCTCAGTTCTTTCTGCAGGACTTTTATTCTGTCAGCTGAGATAAGTCACCACAGGTGACTTCTGGTCTGTGGGAAGATATGCAGGTTCGTTACAGACTGCCCCACCACACAGAAGGGTCTAGAAGGTATGGTGACGCCTGTTTATTTTTTTTTTTTTACCTGGGGATGAGGGCAGGGTCCTGAAAACAGTCCACTTGCAGATATAGAGACTCAGGAGTAGCTGTTCATTTTAAAGCAGGAGTGTGGGGGCCAGGAGGTGGCTCGGGATAAACTACCTGCCGTGCAACCATGAGGACTTGAGTTGATCAGACATGACAGAGTTTGTCTGCAATCTTTGTATTGGGAATGTTGAAATAAAGGATCACTGGGGATCTCTGACCACCCAGCCTAGCCCAATGGGCCAACTCCAGGTTGAGAAAAATACTTTGTCTCCAAAAAACTAAGGTGGGGATGAAGAGATGGCTCAGGGGTTAAGAGCATTAGCTGCTCTTGTAAAGGACCCAAGTTCAGTTCCCAGCACCCACATCAGGCAGCTCACAGCCACCTGTAACTCCAGCCTCAGGGGCTCCAGTGCACATTTGTGGCCTCCTCTGGTACCTGCAGTCATGTATCCACACACAGCCCTTCACTGGTGGATTCTAGGCAGGGGCTCCACCCTGAGTCACATCCCAGCCCTTAGGTATGTTTACTTTTTGAGTGGAGCTGCTTGTCAGGAGTCTAGGTTGCACAGCTCTGTGTGTTATCACTGCAGACGTTGGGAGGCTCTTTAAAGTGGACGCTCCTGTACCATCGAAGGTCACGACGTCCAGCATTCTTCCCCACACTGTCCGTCACCTGACTTGCTGTGGCTGCCAGCTGAGCCCTGCTTTCCCTTCCACCACCCTAGAGCTGTACAGTTGTCTGTCCTTGTTACTGCAGACCTCAGCTGTCTGTACTTCCTACCACATACTCACCAGCACTGTTACCAACCCATATCCAGCTCGCTCTGTGCTGCAAGCCCCTCCTGTTTGTCTGCCCCATCTCTCCATGTTATAAGTACTGTGGTGTCAGGGCCATGTTTTCCTCATCCGCTACTGGGTCTCAGTGCTGGGTAAACAGTAAATGCTTAATATGCTTGCTGAGTCAATTAAAGACTGGGTTTTGGGGTCAGGCTTTGTGTTAGTGCTCAGTTCTAAAGTGGAGAGGTGGGTTCTTTTTTCTGTCTCTCTGGCTTTCTCCTTCTCTCCCTCTTTCCCTCTTTCCGTTTCTCCTCTTTCTCTGTTCTTTTTCCAACACCTCCATATTCATCCCTCTCCTTCCATTCCTATTCCCTCATCTTTATTGTAAGAATCATATTATATCTTCCGAGGGGAGAGGCAAACACATGTTTTCTCACCCCAGACAGGGTCAACAGCCAGGAAAAGCAAGGATACCATCAAAGTCCAACTTGGTGAAGCACTGAGTGTCACTGGGTTACATATAGGAATGTGGGTCAGGGGTCACTTAACAGGAGCAGAAATGGCTCAAATACAGCTGTATCACCAAAGCCTGGCATGGATGGCACCTCATGAAAACTGCCTGCAGGCGGCTCCACAGGGTTGGGCAGTTGTGTCTTCCCTTGTCCCGTCTGTACCTCTTCTGGGCAGTTCAGCCTGTCTGAGAGTGGTCACCAGTAGTCCTTACAGCTTGTGCTTGGGGAGGGCAGAGCCTAGAGAATCTGGTCTGTTTCAGGGACTTCCTACTTATTTCCTGTTGTTTATTTCCTGAGCTTAACAGGCTTTTCTGTAAGATAGACTGTTTCATCTCCCCTTAGCACATCCTATGTCTTAATGAGCTTCCTTCCAAGGTGGAAAGTTTCATCTTAAGAGAAATTGCTACACAACACCCTCTTCTCCCCCCCCCTTTGCCTTCTCTCCCTTCCACTATCTTCTCCCCTCACCCCTTGTTCCTGCCCCTGTTTTTGACACAGGGTCTCATTGTGCTACGCTGTCCATGCTTACCTCAGGCCATCCTCTGCCTCATCTTCCTGAGCACTCAGATTATAGGTATATACCACCACACTGGGATTTCATTTCTGATTTTTGGTTGGAGAGCCCAAGGCATGATGACCTGTCCAAGATCCCCTGTTTACCAACTTCAGCTGGGAGTCACCAGACACCTAGTTGTTGAGGGCTTGCTGGGGTGTGAGGTGACAGGGAGAGAAGAGGAAACCTGACTCCCAGAATGCTTTAGGCTCCTCAATTCAAAGGTCTGGATAGGGTGAACAGCCTGACCACCCTCTCCAGGACACCTCAGCGAGCCAGCTGGAGCCTGAAAGATTACAGGGCTGAAGGAAGGCAAAGAGCCATCCCTCCACCCCTTTTCTATCTTCCCCAGCC
Organism: Uromys caudimaculatus; assembly: GCA_028551405.1. Lineage (NCBI taxonomy): Eukaryota > Metazoa > Chordata > Mammalia > Rodentia > Muridae > Uromys > Uromys caudimaculatus. The sequence continues at coordinate 37,585,345 of CM052709.1, read as the reverse complement.
AGGCCTGGTAACAGGCATTTCCTCTTTCCGGCCATCTCCTGGGTTTGGGTTGTGGGTGTGGGAAGCACAGAAGGCAGAATTTGTGTCAAGTCCGGGCAGCTTTCTCCCAGCCCCCAACAGAGGCCTCTGGCCCGACTGCTACTTCCTTGAACAGAATTCTCTCTATTTTGGGCAGAGGCACTAAAAGCCAACTTCCGGCTTGACCACAGTGCCTGGCTCCTGATTTGCCTAAGGAGTTGCTCATCTAGTGCCATGGTCCTCTTTTGTCCTGGAGGCTAAGGGAAGCAGAGGGGTTGTCCCCACAAAACAAGGGAGAATTCTCCCTCCATGTGCCTCCTACAGTGGCTTCCTGTCCTTCATCATCTTTTCACATGTCTCATGATACCGGGAAGTTCTTCTGGTAGTCTAACCGCAGTCACTGTGCTTTCTGAAGGAGCCCAGCTCTCTAACTAGCAACTCTGAAGTGGTAGAACGAGTTATGAATCATACTCCTTTTGGAAGGGTCATGTGACTTGAGGGAAGGCAGTCTCAAAGCTCAGCTGATCCTCTGAGGTTAGGAGGGGATTTCCTTTCTTAGGCCAGACAGACCTAAGGCCAGACATCACCTCTAGTGTTGGCCTGCCAGCCCTGTCTGCCTGTCTAGGGTTAGCCAAGGGCCTACAGGACTTCTGAGTGGTATATATAATTCCTGTGATGTGCTGGTCCTACTATGTCCCTGTGAGGCCTGGGGGAAGGAGCTGTGATGGCTCAATGTAGTTCATGGAGCCAGGGTAGAGCAGGGCTTGGTTCTGTGTGTTTCACCACACTGCTGCTTTTACATGTGTGACTCTAGCAGGTGACATCCCTTTGACAAGCCTCAGATTTCCCACCTGTCAGATGGAAGTCCTTTGTTCAGCCATTTCATCTTTCTCCTGTGCATGTGTGTATTTGTATGTATTTGTGCATGTGGTTATTATTACTATTATATTGTTTGTGTGTGTGTGTGTGTGTGTGTGTGTGTGTGTGTGTGTGTGTGTGTACGTACATGGGTGTAGATGCCTGAGGAAGCCAGAAGAGGGCATTGGATCCCCCAGAGTTGGAGTCACAAGTGTTTGTGATATGGACTGGGAACCAAACTTGAGTCCTCTGTGAGGTGGATGGCTAGACAGTGTCAGCACTCCTGGACGTTCTTGTGGGTTTTAGGCATTGAACCCAGGCCCTTGCTTTAGCAACTGAGTTGCCTCCCAGACCCCCATCAATAACTTAGAAATTAGAGCGTATTCTTTGGCAGTTTGGTCCGTGTACATTTGTATTTTGATCATAGCTGCTCTACTTGCTTCTACTTTGGAATCTTTTCTGTTTTTTTTTTTTTTTTTTGTGACCCAGTGAGTTGAATTAGAAATTCTGACAGGAGTCGGGGTGAGAGGCCATGTACCAGTGGCTGCAACACTGAAGAAAATGCCTCTCCCTTCCCTGGAAGTCCCCATGGAGGAGTGGGTCCTCGTGTGACTCCCCCCTCCTTCAACACAACAACTTTTCTTGAGCTCCACCCCTAACCCCAAGTCTTTAAATTGTTCAGATCTAAGAGTGAGCCCTTGAGTGACCTGTGGCCTAAGGTAATGGTGAAAGGTCATGGAAGGTTGATGACTGTTACAAGTAGACCAGTTGTCTGTGTGGTGTTGATGGTGCTGAGGTTGCATACATGAGGGCAGGTGCCATTTGGCTGACAATCCAAGATAGCTCAAAAAACAGTCTAGAGCTGGGGCTGTGCCTCAGTGGTAGAACATTTGTCCAGTGTGCACAGAGTGCTGGGTACCAGCCACAGCGCCCACCCAACCTGGGGGTGGACTCCTGTCATCCTTAGCAAACCAAGAGTACTTCCTTATCCTTGGCTATACGGTGAATTTGAGGCCACCCTAGGCTGTATGAGAACCTGCCTTACAAACAGAAAGAAGAACTATAGAGAGATGGTTGGAAGAAGAAAGTGTGCAGACTGGAGCTTTGTTTCCTAGAACCCAATGGAAAGCCAGGAGGTGAAGTGGGGCAGTCCTGTGATAAGATGGGGCTCGAGACAGGGAAGTCCCTAGAGGCACACAGGCATGGGACAACAGAGAACCTCTGTCTCTAGCAAGGTGTAAATTAAGTACCAACACCCGAGGTTGTCTTCTGACTCCCTCACGTGCTTACACATATGTACTAATACTCACACATAACATGCACACACATACATACACACAAAGTCTTAGACAAAGGACAGTTATGACCTCTCTAGGCAAAGAACAATCAATCTTAGCTTCAGTAGTTATTCAATAGGTTTGTAAAGAGCTGATGACTCACCCTTCCTTCTACCATTTCACACTGATGCTACTGGGTCCAGGAGCTGGGGAGTGATGGCTGCTGAGAACTGATTTCTGCCCTCATGTGACTGGTGAGTTCACTGGGACCCCATCATCAGGTCAGACAGTTATAACATGGTATGATCAACACCATTCATTCATTAGTAGAGGCTTAGACATTGGACCGTGGAGGTTGATGGAAAAGTGTGCAAATCACGGTGATGAGTGTGGTGATGGTAATGGAGCAGGTGACAGTGGTGATGATGATGATATTGATGGTGACAGTGATGATGGTAGTGACCATGACCGTGATGGCAATAATTTCCAGATACTGAGGGCTCACACCAGGTTGAGCCTTTTGAATGGCTCTATCACTGCAGTACCAGATGCCATAGACAAGCTCTCTCTGTGTTTGTATTTTCCCCACTTACCTGCTTATCCGTGTGCAAGAAATTATTCCATAGCTTGATAGTATGATTCTCATAGGCTCTTTGGGTCAAGAATTCTGAAGTGGCTTAGCGGGGCAGTTCAGCCTTGAGGTTTCTCTTGAGGTCACAGCCAAATGTTGGATGAGGTATTTGATGATCTACTTCTCAGGTGGCTCGGCCATGCAGAACCTCATCTCTCTCCACAGCACTGATTGGGCAGCCTTACCACATGGCTGTGGTTAAATGATGCAAGAAGTGAAAGAGAACGAGCAAGGCCACAGCGCCCAGTTTTGAACAGTCTCTTATCATTGCTTTCACCAATACTCAGTCATGTACAGAAAGCCGCTTCAGCATAGGAGGGGTTACAAGAGAGATTACTGCATCTTCTTCATGGGCACTGGGAGCCGGGCACCATGATGGCCATCTTAGAGGTGGCAGCTGTCACCACACTGTCGGATAGCTGCAGATTTGTGATGATAATTCTTGAGGACAGGAGAGATATCTCAGGTGGTAAAATGCTTGCTATATAAGTATGAGGGCCTGAGTTTGGGTTCCCAGCACCCATATAAAAAGCTGAGAGTATACCTGTAATTCCCAGCACTGGAGGGGGGGTCAGCCAGACAGCCTAGGCTAACTAAGGAGCTGTGACTTACTGAGAGACTCCACTTCAGTAAGTAAACTGGAGAGTGACTGGGGAAGACATTCAATGCCAAATTGGTCTTAGCTTGCACACACAGCATACCTGCACACACACACAAACAAAAGATTTCTGATAAGTTTTAATATCTTGTAAGGCCAGCAGCCCCACATGATTTTTTTATTGTCAGAACATCTTGCTTAGTTTTTTACTTCTATGACTTGCTATACAATCTTAATGAGTCATGTGCCAAGCCCAGTAATTAAAAAAAATGATTTTAGTATAAATTGCATTGAATTTATAGCTCAATCTTGGAATGGTTGAAATACATCTTCCTCCACTCCAAGGCTCAGAGAATGTCTTAGAAGAGGAGGCAGAAAGAATGCCAGGAGGGATGCTGGGAATGGCTTGTCTTCTGGACATGACATAGCCATAACTCTCATAAACTGACCACAGCTGTGGGTCAAGGCAGCACATCGCCAGCACGGACTGGTGGGTAGATGGTGCTAGGCTCCACCCTCTCTGAGGAGCTATTGACAGCATGTCAATAGGGGTGTGAGTCATGCTTTGCAGAGGATGTGGTGGGATTCCCACACTCCAGTGGATGCCCCACACCCATGTGTATGTGGGCAGCACAAACTGGACTGAGTGGGCTGTAAAAACCAAGAGGGACATGGAGTTCTGAGGGGACCGTATTGAGGGAGACTTGGGAGGGTAGACAGGGTGGACGCCAATATATTTTCATTGTATACATGAATGAAATTCTCAAGAATAAAGAAAAATTAATATTAAGAATAAAAAGAAGTATGGAAAAATGAAGAAAAAACCACAGACCAGTTTTCTTTTAAAAGGTTTACTTTATTTTTGATATTAAAAATAAATGTTAGCCAAGCATGCTGGTGCATGCCTTTAATCCCAGCACTGGGGAGGCAGAGGCAGGTGGATCTCGGTGAGTTCAAGGCCAGCCTTGTCTACAAAGTGAGTTCCACTATAGCCGGGGCTGTTACACAGAGAAACCCTGTCTCAGAAAAACAGAAGCAAAATAAAAATGTTTTGTTTTATGTGACTGAGCATCTTGTGTGCTTGTCTGTCTGTGCATTGTGAACATACCTGATGTCCATGGAGGATATTGGGTCCCCTGTAACTGGGCTATGGATGGTTGCGAGCCACCATGTGGGTGCTAGGAACCCAGCCTGGGTCCTCTACAAGGGCAACAAGTGCTCTTACCCACTGAGTCATCTCTCTAGCCCTGCTTCTTGTGGCTTTTATACGTAGATACAACGACATATGGTCACACCTCCATCCACCCCTCCCACTTCTCCTATGTCCCATCTAACATGCTTTCTCCAAAGTTCGTGTTTTTTTTATAATTCATTATACCTGGTTAGTGCTGCTCATGTGTGGGACATCCACTGGAGATCCGGAACCCCACCAATGACCATACCCTCAGCAAAGCATGATTCTCCTTCCCCAAAAGCCATGTGCTGCCAAGAGCTTGATCTTGTGTAGGCACGCACATCGGCTGTCAGTTTCCGGGAGCAACGGTTGTGGGTTGTGTCCTGTCCAGCAGACAGCATCTCACAGCAGTCCTCCCCACCCTCTGGCTCTCGTGGTCTTTCCATCCCCTCTTGCATAGCACTCCCCGAGCCTCAGTTGGGGTGGGGTTATTGTAGATGTCTCATTAGGGCCGAGCACTTAGCCTCTTCTTTTCAGCACAGAGTCCGATGTTACTACAAGATGCTCAATTGTTTGGGTTCCCCATGCATCACTTCTGGTTACTTTGAACCCTCATGTGGCCCACATCCTTCCCGAGATAAAGAAAATATCGATCCTTTGTGCCTTTCTGAGTTGATCCCCTCCCCCCAGATGTAACCTCTGATAAGTCCCATCACCACCCCCTGCACTTGCTCTAGGATTTTGGCAAACACTATCTTATCTTAAAATAACATTTTCAGGGCTCAAAGAGAAGGCTCAGGGGTAAAGGGGCTTGCTACCAAGCCTGACCACCTGAGTTTGATCCTCTGGACCCACATGACGTAGAATGCTGACTTCTGCAAGTGTTCCTCTGACCTCCATGTGCGCACTTGGTCACATATAAATATGTGTTAATAAAAATGTGACATTTCCTAGCTGGGTATGGTGACACATCCCAGCAGTCATTATTACCTGGAGGCAGGAGGATTATACAAGTTCAGTATTAGCAAGGATTGTATAGTGAATTCAAGGCCAACACAAGGGCAGCACAATTTTTGTTAATTCACATTATTACTGTGGGTGTGGCCGTACATGCATGTGCCACAGTTCCCAGGTAGAGATGAAAGGACAACTTTGGGAGTCTGTTCTTCTTGTCCATCTTTGTGTGGGTTCTGGGGATTGAACTCAGGTCCCCAGGCTTACACAGCATGCACCTTCAGCTGATGAGCCATCCTGCCAGCCCTATTTTGTTTTTATTTACACATATATTTAATTTTTATATCTGTGTTTTCTGGTTTGCCTGCGTGTGTGTGCATGTGCACATGCACGTGTGTGCACACCACAGTGTATACCCAGCCTCATTTCTCTTCCCATAGTTCCTTTGTCTTAAGAACATCCGAACCTTCCTGTCTACTTGCTGTGAGAAGTTCGGCCTCAAACGCAGCGAACTCTTCGAGGCTTTCGACCTCTTTGATGTGCAGGACTTTGGAAAGGTGAGCTGGATTCCCAGTGCCCAAAGAGTAGACTTTGATTTATTTCTAGTACTGACTGGTGTGTGTGTGTTTGTGTGTGTGTGTGTGTGTGTGTGTGTGTGTGTGTGCGCGCGCGCACGCTCGCGCGCTCGTGGGCATGTGTGTGCATGTGCCCTTAGACTACTAGGGAGCTGGTAGCAGAGCCAGGCTGGCTTTCCAGGATGCTTCCCATTCGTGGGCTTGGGGGCGGGGAACAAGTTCAAGGGTCTGTTTACCGACTTTCTGTGTGACCTTGGCTGGTGCTGTGTGGTTCTGCCTCTCTGATCCCTCATCTCTCCTATGCAACAAATTATTGCCTTGCCTTGCCTGAGTGATTGTGCGGACCTGACAGTGGGGAGACCTTGTTTGGGGTGCAGGGGTGTATAGAAGATGCTGGGCTATGCTCCTCAAAGTCTGGTGTGTGTGTCTAACCTCAAGGGATAGCTTCAGGTACTGGGATCCTGAGGGATGGGTATGGAAAGGAGTTCTGAGCAGTTATGATCCTTACCACAGGTCATCTACACCCTGTCTGCTCTGTCATGGACACCCATTGCCCAGAACAAAGGAATCATGTGAGTAGAGCCAAGGCTGTGAGGCTGGCCCCTTCTTGAAGATACTACCCACTGTCCCACAGCCCTGCTTATGCCCATCTGGTTCCCCAGGCCCTTCCCAACAGAGGACAGCACCCTGGGCGACGAAGATATTTACAGTGGCCTTTCAGACCAGATTGAGTGAGTATTAGACCTGATGGGTGCAGTTTGTGAGACACAGTGGAGACTGGGGCCTGAGAGACATGATTCTGTTTCGTAATCTGAAGGACACAAATCTGTCCCATGGTCTGAGGGAACACGGATCTGTCCTGGAGTCTGAAGGGACACAGTTCTGTCCCAGAGTCTGAGGGAACATGGAGGGACACAGTTCTGTCCCAGAGTCTGAGGGAACACGGATCTATCCTGGAGTTTAAGACGGGAGGGGGGATATTGTGGATTCATTCTTGATTCTGAAAGTTTCTGATGGGTCCCTGGCTTGGGGCGTGGCCTGAATCTGTCCTCCAGTGACACCGCAGAGGAAGACGAGGACCTTTATGACTGTGTGGAGAATGAGGAGGCAGAAGGGGATGAGATCTACGAGGACCTAATGCGCTCGGAGTCGGTGCCCACGCCAGTGCGTGGATCTGGGAAGGGCCGGGCAGGTGGGAAGGGTGGAGACGGCCGCAGGGAGCTTCACCAACCTCTTACGGTCCCTGCTCACAGCCCAAGATGACGGAGTACGATAAGCGCTGTTGCTGCCTGCGGGAGATCCAGCAGACGGAGGAGAAGTATACAGACACGCTGGGCTCCATCCAGCAGGTGTGTTACACCACTGCATCCTGCCGGGACATCTTCTCCTTGCCTCCTCATAGCGGGTCTTCCCATGTAGCCCCCAGGCTGCCCTTAAACTCATAATCTTTCTGCCTCAGCATCCTGAGCTGGGATGACAAGCATGTACCACCACTCCTGGCTCCATTGTTTAAAAACAAACAAACAAACAAACAAACAAACAAACAAACAAACCTAGCTTAATAGAGATGGATAAATACACTAAACAACCCACTCAGTCAGTTGTTAAATCCAACGGTGGGCAGCCATTGCCACTGCTTTACTGTTGTATAATAGACAGACACACTGTATACCTTAGCTGTAATCTTTAGGCTCCCCACTTTCCCCATCTGCCAGGACCCATGAATCAATCCACTCTATGTCTCTGGATTTCCCCATTCTGGACATTTCCTATTGAGAAGCCCCACCCTGCATGGGCTCATGTGTTCGGTTCTCTCACCTAGCACAATCTCCTTGAGGTCTCTCCACATGTGTTGGAGCCTGCTCATTGCTGAGTAATATTCCAGCAAGTCTATGAACCATATTTGGCCTACTATCTACTGGTCGATATTTGATGACATCCACTTTGGGCTAAGAATGACAACTCTGCCTTGGAACAGTTGAAGACAATTTTTTTAAAAAATGGACATTCCTTTTCTCTTGATTTTTCTTTAATTTAAAAAAATTGAATTTCTTAATTTTATTTTAAGTGTCAGTGTTTTACCTGCATATATGTAGGTGCGACTTGTGAGTGCTTGGCCCCTGGGGAGGTTAGCGGAGGGCACCAGATCCACTGGAACTGGAGTTATGGAGCTTGGGAGCCACCATATGGGTGCTGGGAATTGAACTGGGTCCCTGCAAGATAACAGCACTGAGCCGTCTGTCTCCTCAGCCCTCGGTTCCTTTTCTTTCTTTCTTTCTTTCTTTCTTTCTTTCTTTCTTTCTTTCTTTCTTTCTTTCTTTCTTTTCTTTTTCTTTTTCTTTTTTTTTTTTTGAGACATTCTCTCTATGTAGCCTGGTTGGTCTTAAACTTATGCCCTTGCCACAGACACTCTAGCACTGAGATGGCAGGCATGTGCCACCATGCCTAGGTCTCTACTTCTTTTGCTCTGTCTCTGTCTTTGTCTCTATCTGTCTGTCTGTCTCAATTTCTAATTCTCTGTATTTGCCTCTGTCTCTGTTTCTGTGTTTCTGTGCATCTCTCTGTCTGTCTCTCCCGTGTCTTGTGTCTGTCATTCTGTAACTCTGTCTCTGTCTCCCCGTGTCTTGTGTCTGTCATTCTGTAACTCTCTCTGTCTGTCCCCATTACTCTGTCTGTCCTTCATTCAGTTTGACTGTCTCTTCCTTGCCGTCTCTGTCTGGGTTGTCATTGTCTCTCTTTGTGTCTGTTTCTTAGCCCCTTACTGTTTGTGTGTCACCTCTGGCTTGTCCTTGTTTCTGTCTCTTTGGGTGACCTAGATGGAGGATCTTCTTCCATCTTACCTTCTTTTGGATCTCCTCAGCACTTCATGAAGCCCCTACAGCGATTCCTTAAGCCTCAAGACATGGAGACCATCTTTGTCAACATTGAGGTGAGCTAGCAGGTCACTAGACCTCTTTGTCTTTTCCAAAGAGATAATCTCTGACCGTCTTTTGCCCTGGAGCGTGTGTATGACCTCCTCTCCTGCTGTTCTGCCCATGTCTGTGCCCAGGCTCCATCCTAGATGCATCTCTTTTTTTTTCCCCCCCTTGGGGGTAGGAGCTGCTCTCTGTGCACACCCACTTCTTAAAGGAACTGAAGGATGCCCTGGCTGGCCTGGGAGCAACAACACTGTATCAGGTCTTCATCAAATATAAGGAGAGGTGAGACATGGCTGACCAGATCCTGGAGGTCACCGTCATGCCTGAGTGGGACACTGAGAGACATTAGAGACTCCTGGGTAGGGTTCTTCATTGAATGAGGTATGGAGGCTGAATGAATCCAGGACTTGGGGGATTCTAGGCGGGGCTCCACCCCTGACCACACCTCCAGTCACTCACTGGGGGATTCGAGGAGAGGGCTCCATCCCTGAGCCATGCCCTCAGAGCTGGCTTTCCCGGCTCTTGTTTAACTTTTACTTCTGTTGTGTGTCACTGGGAAGCTATTGTTTCCTCATGGGCATGTTCAGGGTTACAGTGAGGATTGAATAAACCATTGTATAAGATACTTAGCACAGGGCTGGCACACAGTAGGTGCTCAATAATTGTGAAGTCAACAACCATTGGTCACAGACTGTATGCTGCCCTCTACCATTAACAATTATGTTAGCCCTCTGGGAGGTATTGTTGCCAGGCCTGTGTTACAGATGGGAGACTGTGCCTGGGGTTATGCATTTGGGCCGGATGAGGCCAGAATGGGTGCTTAGATATCCCTGACTTCATCATCACCCTTCTGTGGTGTCCCACCCTGGCCCACAGGTTCCTTGTTTATGGCCGTTACTGCAGTCAGGTGGAATCAGCCAGCAAGCACTTGGATCAAGTGGCCACAGCACGGGAGGACGTTCAGATGAAGCTGGAGGTGGGGCTGTGCGGCCCTTGTGGGGTCCTCCCTCTGCTTTATGGGTCCTGGGGAGCACAGGGCAGATGGAGTTGGGTTCATTTTGCAGTTTACAATCTTTTGTGTGTGGGGTATGCGCAAGCATGTATGTGTCCATCCATGGTCCATGCATGTATGTGTGCCCACATACATGTGTGTGTGTGTGTGTGTGTGTGTGTGTGTGTGTGTACATGCTGTGGGATGTCTGAGGACAACCTGGGGGCTCACTACCTCCCTTGTTTTTTGAGACAGGGTCCCTCACTGCTTTTGCCCTTACCTAATAGGCTAGACTGGCCAGGTAGCCCCAGGGACCTATGTGTCTCTACTTCCTCAAAACTGGAATCACAAGTGTGCACCACCATGTCTGATGTGTGTGTGTGTGTGTGTGTGTGTGTATGTGTGTGTTTGGAGGCTAGAGGTCGGTGCTTGGTGTCCTCCATTATAGCCCCCTGTCTTATATTTTGAGATAAGGTCTCTTGCTGAGCCAGAAGCTCACTGATTGGCTAGACTTGCTGGACACTGAGCACTGAGCATGTTGGCTCTTGCTGACAGCATCTGCCCCTGCTAGCTCTTGCTACCCAGTGCTAGAGTTAGGCATTTGTGACCATGCATACTTGCTTACAGGGGTGCTGAGCATTTGAACTCAAGTCTTCACACTTGCATGGCAGGCATTTTTCTGACTGAGCTATCTCCCAACCCCCTCACTGGGGGTCATTGAGGGCTTGTGGGATAGTGAGGCTTCCAGAGGTCATGCAGAGAAATGAATCAGGGAGGGTAAGACCCAGAGCTCTGAGCCTGTCCCCGAGTCCTGACTTGCCTTGACCCTGAACCCAGCACTGACCTCACATTGAACCCTGGTTTCAGGATGAGCTTGAACTTTCATGATGCCCTAAGTTTACCTTGAGATCCTGATCCTAGGGAAGCCCTGACGTCAGGTTGAACCTTCATCTGAACTGGGTCCCAGTGTGACCTATGAGTCCCTGCCCACTAAGTCCAACACTGGCCTCTGCAGCATGGGAAGCCTCTGTTAGCCCTGAGAGATGCTGTGCCTAGGGCAGGCTATGGTGAAAAGCATAGGAATAGAAAGCTCCTCAAATATATAAATATATATCTGTTCAAGGTGTGTGTGTGTGTGTGTGTGTGTGTGTGTGTGCACGCGCATGCAGTGGCCAAAAATCTACACCGTGTGTCTTCCTTTATCTACCACATTCCACCTTCTCTTTTTAATTTAATTTTTATTTTTTATTTTTGTGGGAGTTTTGCCTGCATGTATATATCTGTACACCACTTTTGGGCAGTGCCTGTGGATGCCAGAAAAAGGCATCAGATTTCTTCGAACTGAAGTTAAGGGTGGTTGTGAACCACCATGTGGGTGCTGGGAATTGAACCCAGGTCCTCTGCAAAAGCAGCTGGTGCCTTTAACTACGGAGCCACCTCTTCATTCCCTCTTTTACACTTATTTATTTATTTGCATTCTCTGTGTGCACATGCCACCGTGTGTCTGTGAGGGTACCAGGGATTGGACTCAGTTGTCAGGTTTGGCGGCAAGCCTCTTTACCTGCTGAGCCATGCCATTAGTCCCTCCACCTTGTTTGTTAGACAGGGTCTCTCCCTGGGATGGGAGGCTTGCTCATTTGATTAGGCTGGCCAGCCAATGACCATGTGACCACCAGGAGTCAACCTGCCTCTGCCTCCTGAGTGCTGAGCTCACAATGGCGTGCCTGCACCAATATGCCCAGCGTTTTTTGGTTGTTTGCTTTATTTTGTTTTTGCTGTGGGTTCTGGGGGTGGGATTCAGTTCCCCATGCTGGTATGGCAAGCACTTCACAGACTGAGCCGTTGTACTTTTTAGTCAAGTCTGTTTGCCCCTCCTCCCCTGCCTCCTGTCCTCCTCTTCCCCTGTGCCCACCTGGTTCCCATGATGCTCCTATTTTCTACCCTGCCAGGAATGTTCTCAAAGAGCCAACAATGGCCGATTCACCCTGCGCGATCTGCTGATGGTGCCTATGCAGCGGGTGCTGAAGTATCACCTCCTCCTCCAGGTGCCGGCACAAGGCTGGGTCTCTTGGGTGTGGCTGGGCACCGCCCTAGTCTCCATTCTGTTGCTGCAATAAAAACATACAGGCATAAGCAACTATAAGGGAGAAAGCATGTGCTTGGGAAGTCAAGGCAGGAAAGAAGCAGCTAATCACACCCATAAAGTCACCCATAAAGCACAGAGCCAACTGAATGCAAGCTTGCTCAGTCATGCTTGGCTAAATCTTCACACTTACACAGGTCTAGGATCCAAATCCAGGGACTGATGCTACTCACAAGGAACGGGTCTTCCCACCTCTATGAACACAATTAAGGCAATCCCCCATAAACACGCACACAGGCCAACCTGATCTAGAGAGTCCCTCACTGAGACTCTCTTTCCAGGTGGTTCTCGACTGTGTCAACATGACAATTAAAATTAATCGTTACAGCATCTGGGCAGGGCCTAGACTCTAGGCCCCCAGAGGGGAAGGCTGGCTTTGAGGGATTGGGTTATGCCCCTGTCTCTAGGAGGACCTAGGGGGTCAGCATCAGTTGGAAGTTCTGGGGGATGGGCATAAGCCCAGGTTAAGTCTGACTCCTTGGTCCATACAGGAGCTAGTGAAACACACACAGGATGCTACAGAAAAGGAGAATCTGCGGTTGGCCCTGGACGCCATGAGGGTGAGGGAGCGGGTGCTGCTGGTTGGGTACCCATGCTGGCAGCAACCTTTCTGCCTCCACTAGGGGGCTGTTTTTTTACCCTTGGCTTGGATGGGATTGGCCCAGGGGGTTAGGCAAGAAAGCCTGTCACCATTTCCCACTCACAGGACCTGGCACAGTGTGTGAATGAGGTCAAGAGGGACAACGAAACCCTACGGCAGATCACAAACTTTCAGCTGTCCATTGAGAACCTGGTGAGGGGTGGAGCTGGGTGGGCAAGGGTATGGACCTATGGGCAGGGTGCTGGTCCCCTTCTAGGGGAATCTATGGCTAGACTCCACTCTGCCTACTGTGCAGGACCAGTCTTTGGCCAACTATGGCCGACCTAAGATTGACGGTGAGCTCAAGATTACCTCAGTGGAGCGTCGCTCAAAGACGGACAGGTGGGTGGAGCCAACTTGGACCAAGGGAGGAGCAGAGGTTGTGGGCAGGGCCAGTGCTTAGGTGGAAGGTGGAGGAGAATCAAATGAGTCTGGGGTGAGGCTTGAACAGTAGGTTGGGCCTGATTTCTATATAGGCAGGTAGGTGGGCAGAGTCAATATAGATTTGAGGTGAATCTGTGCAGGGGTAGTGTCTCTTAGTTTTGAGAGAGGGTGTGTAGACCAGGCTGGCCTTGAACTCAAAAGAGATACTCCTGCCTCTTCCTCCCGAGAGCTGGGATAAAAGGCGACTGATCTCATGCCCAGCTAAGGCCAAGTTTTTAGACAGGCAGGTAAACTTGAATCTGAGGTGTAGTCTGGTCAGGAGCCGTGGCTACAGCCTAGATAGATAGATAAGTGGAGCCAAGATATATCAGAAGGATTCTTGGTGGGGCTGGCTTCCTGAATGGACTTGTGGGCAAAGTCATCCTAGGTTTGGGGAGCAGCCTGAGTCAAGATGGAGGTGGGGCCTGATTGACAGATGGAGAGGTTGGTGGAATCACCCTAACTGTAGAGTAGAGCATTGATGGATGTGTGGTTGAGCAAAGTTGGACAGGACCAACCCGGATCACGTGGGTGAAGATAGGCTGCGCAGGTGAGCTTACTAAGTTGGTCAAGTTAGGGTATGAATCCACCGCAGAGCAGGTAGAGGCCTGGGAGATGGCAGGGGAACTGGGAGGGGTTAGATTTGGGCCCCTGACCTGGAGGCTCGCAGGTATGCCTTCCTGCTGGACAAAGCACTGCTCATCTGTAAACGCCGCGGGGACTCTTACGACCTCAAGGCCTCGGTGAACCTGCACAGCTTCCAAGTTCGGGATGACTCCTCCGGAGAGCGAGACAACAAGAAGGTGGGACTCTGCCCCCAGGACTCAGGGGTTCAGGTGCTCGGGCAGCTTGGCCTTAGGGTTGCCTGGATGTGGAAGAGAGAGAGAGAGAGAGAGAGAGAGAGAGAGAGAGAGAGAGAGAGAATGTAATTACCCGTCCTTCAATCTTCTCATTGAAAAATTCATGTGTGAGTTGGAGTCCAGAGATAACCTCAGGTGTCATTCTTCAGGGGTCATTCACTTTTTTTTGGAGACTGAGCCTGGGGCTTGCTCTTTAGGCTAGACTGGCTGACCAGGGAGGCCCAGAGAGTCTCCTGTGTCTGCTTCCACCGCTCTGGGATTATAAGCACATGGCATCACTCCTGATATTTTTAATGTAGGTTCTGGGGTTTGAGCTCAGGTCCTCATTGACTTTTGGACTTGCTGATGTGTGGTTGGATGGACTAGACAGTCTTGTTTGAACACACCCATGTATGTGCCCTGGGCAAGAGTAGTTTATTACTCTGAGGGACGAGGGACAGGCAGGAATGTGATCCTGCCTTCTGCAGGGGATCCATTTGCGATCTATTTTTCCATATACAGTGGAGCCATATGTTCCTTCTGATTGAGGATCAAGGCGCCCAGGGCTATGAGCTGTTCTTCAAGACTCGGGAGCTGAAGAAGAAGTGGATGGAACAGTTTGAAATGGCCATGTGAGCCTCCTTTTCCTGTTATTTGGTTCAATCCTCACACCACAAAAACATCAGCAACAATAAACTCAAAACAAAAAACCCAAAAGATAAAAATAAAAATCCTAAAACAAACGAAAACAGCAACAAACTAAAAACAAAAAGACAAAAAAATAAAAATACCCCCCCCAAAAAAAACCAAACCAAACCAAAAAGGCCCCAAACCAAAGACTGTCTCCTCACGTTTCTCTTCTACCTTTCCCTTCATACTCTGCTCTTTCTTCCCTAGTCCAGGTCTTCCTCCACACACACTTCCCACCCACTTCTCTGTTTCTCTCTCTTTACCTTTCTCTTCTTCTACTCAACATCCTCTTCCTGCTCCTCGGCTCCTCCACTGCCCTTCATTCTGTCGATGTGAAAATTATATAACTAAACCCCAAACATCACACAGCCACAGTTCCATGGCATTGGATGCATTTGAAACATGTAATTATCACCTCTTAGCTCAAAACCTTTCATCACCCTCCAAGGGGACCCTGCACCCATTAAACAACCGCTTTCCACCCTTCTCCTAGCCGTTGGCACCTGCCCACCGGTTTCCTCTCTCTGTTGATACTCACAGCACCTTGACTCACAGTAGCCTGAAGTTGGGTGCGACTCAAACATCTATGGACGGATGCCCAGATATCCTGTGATACCTTTATTCTGTAGACTGCTGTTCATCCATGTTCAGGATGAAGTATTGGTTCTCTGATTTCAAATTCTCTCTCCAGCTCCAACATCTACCCAGAGAATGCTACAGCCAATGGACATGATTTTCAGATGTTCTCCTTTGAGGAGACCACTTCCTGCAAGGCCTGCCAGATGTTACTCAGGTGTGTATCTGGGAGATCCTGAACCTCGAGCTTGCTCTGCCTTTCCTCTCTAGGGAGCTCACCAGCTTGAGAGGAGGGAGGCCCTACTGTGTCCCATTAGTCCTCTTCTTCATCTCTTCCCTCTCTTCTTCCTCCCCTCTTCCTGCCTCTGTCTCCTCTTCCTTCTTTTAGACAGTGTCTCCCTCAGTAGCCCAGGCTAGGCTTGGATGCACTATTTGCTCATCTTTTCAGTGCTGGAATTGCCGGTGTACATCACTAAATTTGGCCTTTGCTTTCTTTCAAAGGACATATATTGGTGGTTAGGGTGCCAGTAACTCTCCACATCTCTCCTTTATCTCTCCTGTATTCCAGAGGCACATTCTACCAGGGATATCGCTGTTACAGGTGCCGGGCACCTGCACACAAGGAGTGTCTGGGGAGGGTGCCCCCATGTGGTCGTCATGGGCAAGGTATTTCTAGGATAATGTGAGGGAAGTGGGCTAGCTTCTCTGTAGGGGAGTTTCTTTCTGAATGAACTTTTCCCTTCCATAGATTTCTCAGGAACCATGAAGAAGGTAAGAATTGATTTCATTCTGTACCTGGGAAATCACAGAGGTGCATGAGAGAGGAACCAGAAGAGCCCAGGAATGAGCATCACCGTCCTTGGCTGGATTGGGACGGTGAGGGGCTAACCGCCTGGCTGGGAATAGGTGCCCACTTCTGTGCCTGTTTTCTTCATCCTTCCCTCCAGGACAAGCTACATCGAAGGGCCCAGGACAAGAAAAGGAATGAATTGGGTGAGTGTGCAGAGTGCTGTGAGGGAAGCAATTGAACGATACTCCAGGAGGGGGAGGAGGCTCCACCCCTGACCATGTCCCCAACCTCTCATTGGGGGATTCTAGACAGGGGCTCCACCCCTGACCACACCTCTAGCCCCTCGCCGGGGAATTCTAGGCAGGAGTTTTACCTCTAGGCAACTGTGTATTTTCATTTTCCTCAGTGTTTACACTACAGTGGTATTGCTGGGAACCAGGGTAGATACACTTATCTTCAGTAGATGCTGTCCAACTTGTGTTCTAGTTTCTCCTCACTGTCATCACCACTTGGTATTATTAATCTTTTTCTTGTTGGGTTTAAAGACACAGCTTTGCGTGTTCTATCAACCATGTTGTTTCATCTCCTTCCACCTTCCAGGTCTGCCTAAGATGGAAGTGTTTCAGGAATACTACGGGATCCCTCCTCCACCTGGAGCCTTTGGACCGTTTTTGCGGCTCAACCCTGGGGACATTGTGGAGCTCACTAAGGCAGAGGCTGAACACAACTGGTGGGAGGTATGGACACTGGCTGTAGGAGCCAGAGGCAAGGCATGAGTGTGGAGTTATGGATACAAATAACATGAAGGGGTCAGGGCACACCCTCATGAGGCTCTCGAGTTGCTTCCTGAGGCGTACAAGAGTAATGGGCTCAAGTCAAGGTCATGGGTGCAGGGAATCTGAGGGAGTAGGGTCATAGTCTCAAGAGGTTCTGGAGTTGGCCCCTGTGGGAAGGGTATGTGAGTGGAGATGTCTGGGGATGGTCACCTTCCTGGGAGCCTGGTACTCCTTGGTAGCTCTATAGCTACTACAATGTCTTTTCTTCTATGGATTGTTGCGGGAAATATTAAAAAAGGAAGGAATTTATCACACACTGCGCCCTGGTTCTCTCAACCCCAGCGGGCTGGCCAGCCATGCACTGGCGGGCAATGACCGACCTGCTTTCAACTCAGAGTCAGAGCTCCATGATCTCTCCACCCAGCTCACTAGGTTCCCACTGGCGGGTCACTGCCACGCCAGCCCCAAGCTTCAATACCCCCACAGCCTCTGTGGTGCACATCAGGCAACACAAACTTTGTTCAGAAACAATGATAACTCAATCTCTGGGTGTATCAACTAAAACCTAATCTTGTAAACCTTATCAAAGTCTGATTCCACTCGTGGCGAATCCTTGCAGATCAGCCATGATACCCAGGAGAGTCTACTAGCTACATCTTACCTATGTGCTATCCCCATTCCAAAAGGGCTCTCCCTCTCTCCTGCTCCTCTCTTCTCCTCCTCCTGGAAGTCCCTCCTTTACGAGCCCAGTGATTGGCTCTTTTATTCATTAGGGGATTGGTTCACAAGAAGTCACAGGTGTAACTCACTCCTCCTCTGAAGCCCTTCCCATGAGAGCAGAATTAGAATACAAGAAGTCCCATGGCTATCCACAACAATGGGTTAGATTTATTTTTTTGTGGTTTTGGATATGAATCTCAGGGCTTCAAGTAGCTATGTGTTGAGTAATATCCTAGACTCTCACTGAGGGATTCTAGGCAGGAGCTCCACCCATGAGCCATGCCTCCAACCTCTCAGTGGGGCATTCTAGGCAGGGGCTCCACCCATAAACATGTCCCCAGCTCCTCACTGAGGGATTCCAGGTGGGGGCTCTAACCCTGAGCCACACCCTCAACCCCCTCACTGGGGATTCTAGGTTGGTGCTCTACCTTTGAAACATGTCCCAGATTCCTCATGTTAAATGAGAGATGAATGAATAATAGTATCCATTGAGAGAATGGATACACAGATGAAAGTGAGTGGATCCCCCCCCCCCCACGGATACCTATACATTTTGATCATTCTTTTGTCTCCTGCATTTTTAGGGAAGAAATACTGCTACAAATGAAGTCGGCTGGTTTCCCTGTAACAGAGTGCGTCCATATGTCCATGTGAGTGCCTCAGTTCTGGATTGTGTGAGGGTCAAGGTTTCAGATAGAGCCCTAGTAGACTGGGTCCATCAGGGAGGTGAGAATAAGTCATGAATCATCCATGTGTCTTAGCCCCTCCGCATCCTGTTTATTGTGACAGGTCACATCTCCCCAAACCCGGGCCTTATCTGCTTCTCTGAGCCACCTTTAGCCAGCATGTGACTGCTGATGTAGAAGTTTCTTGCTTTTTTCTGTGAAACAACTTGCATTTCCCCTGGGGTGTCATATGGACAGAGCAGATGCTCAGAAGCTGGGCCAGTCCCTAGCTTCTTTCCCGAACACTGAGCTGAGTCCCGTGAAGGAATCATGGCCTCCTTCTTCCTGGCCATGCTCCTGACGGACAAATCTGTTGTTTCCTCCTCACTGGCTCCCTGTTCCTTATTACTTTTTCTTTTTTGTTTGATAAATGCAATTCTTGGAGAATTTCCTACATACCTAGAATATATTTTGATCATATGCCCCTGCCATTCATCTCCCTAATTCCTCTCCGATCCACTCTCATCCCTACCAACTTTGTGTTCTTTTTATTTTTTCTTTTAAAAATGATCCAGAGTCTAAGTTGTGCTGCTTACACACTAATGGGTGTGAGGCCACTGAATGGAGCTAGGTTCATCTACCTGGGCCGCACCCTTTAAGTTCAGCATTCTTAAGTCACCTTTAGATTTTCTTCTGTTACTCTCTGTTGCTTATTTATTTTGTTTGTGTGTGAGTGTGCATTCCATGGCCTGTATGTGGAAGTCAGAGGACAACTTGTAGGAGCTAGGTCTCCCCTTCCACTAGAGTATTGAACTTGTGAGCTCAGAGGTGGTGCTGAGAACCTTTACTCGCCAACCATCTTGCTGACCCTAAATTAACTTTTACTTAATATCAAAACAATGGGCTTCACGATGAAGGTTTTAGATGTTTCTATCATTGTTCTTTGCTCGAATTGTTAACTCCCCCGGCTGTCCTCCCTCCCCCCTCTTCCTGCTATTCCCTATCCCCTTCCCAAACAGTTCCCCTTTATTTTCATGTTACATGTATCTGCCCTCACTCTGAACTTAAGTATCTCTAGTATCAAATTACATTGTGGGTTTCAGACTCCAGCATTCCTTCCAGATTGAGTAGTATTGCTTGGTTATCTCAAGGTCTAGGCTGTGGCTCAGGGGTGTGGCTAGGCCCTGCTTAGAACCCCCCAATGAGAGGCTGGGCTTGTGGTTGGGGGTGGAGCCCTGCCTAGGATCTGTCAGTGAGGAGCTGAGACATAGCTAGGGGGTAGGGTGCTTGCTTTTATGTACAAGGTCCCAAATCTCATACATCATTTAGGGTTGACAATGTAGTTGAGTGGTGAGCATCTTGCCTGGAAAGCACTGTCCTTCTTCTCTATGTCCACAGCTATTCATGTGTCCACGGGCCACCTGTCTACTACCCACCATCTCTGCAAGCAATGATCTGTAGAATTTGCACATGTCAGAAAATCTTTTAAAATATAGTTTTAAGTAGTGCGTCCTCATTGCACACAGCTGTGGACTTCGTAAGGCCATCCATGTGTGTGTTGCGCCCCGACTGTATTCACTGCTCCTTCCTCCTTCCTCCTTCCTCCTTCCTCCTTCCTCCTTCGTCCTCCTCAGTCTTGTCCCCACTCATTCCTCCAGGCCTTCTCGATCCTAGTCCCACGCCATCTATACATCTGCCACTTTGTGCTGTTGTGTAGACTTTTGTCCTTTGTTGAAGTGAATAAACACGATCCTTGGTGTTCTAGTTCCATTTCTGTTGCTGGGATAAAATACCCTGACAGAAAGCAACTTGGGGGAGAAAAGGATCTATTTCAGCTTATAGTTATAGCCCATCGTTGTAGGGAAATCAAGGCAGGAACTTCAGACGGCTGCTCACATCACACCGACAGTCAAGAAAGAGAGAGATGACTGCTTGCGTTGCCACCTGCTCACTTGCTTGTGCTCAGCTCAGTTTATCCTCTTCTAAAGCTCAGGACCTCCTGCTAGGGAATGATCCCCCACAGTGGGCTGGGCTTCCGACATCATTTCCTGTAATTTAGAAAACCCCCCCCAGACACACCCACTGGCGCCCGATCTACACGGTCCTCATTGAGACGCTCTTCATAGGCTGTTGTAGTTTGGGTCATGTTGGAAAGCTAGTCATTGTACTTGGCTTGAGGTAAATATATGTAAACTATATATAATAGGATGCAAGCACACAAGGGGGACAGGGCTCTAGAGTTGTTTCTCCCATGAATAGTACATACCTGGAACACAGAACCAGTTCAGCAAATGTTAGTGGCGTGGATGTGGGTGGGTGTCCCTGAAATCTTCAAGGCAAGGGCGTCTTCTCTGAGTTTGGGTTTTCGTCTGTGTTCCCAGGGCCCTCCTCAGGACCTGTCTGTGCATCTCTGGTGAGTACAATCATGCTTCCTTACTTTAAAGTGGGTGTCTGTTGCGGGGTGGGAGGGGGAAGAGAGAATTTAGGTTGAACATGGAGGCTTTCAGAATGATCAGTAGTTTATTATTTGGATCCCAAGCACTTCTGAGTTTATCCTGGGCTTGACTCTGGGCAATTGTGAAAGTCACAGTGACAGTCATGACAGCCATGATGGTAATGGTGATGGTGCTGATAGTGGTGATGGTGATGATGGTGGTGGTGGTGGTGGTGAGGATGGTGGTGATGGTGATGATGATAGTGGTGATGGTGATGATGGTGGTGGTGGTGGTGGTGAGGATGGTGATGATGGTGATGGTGATGATGATGGTGGTGGTGGTGGTGGTGGTGAGGATGGTGATGATGGTGATGGTGATGATGATGGTGGTGGTGGTGGTGAGGATGGTGATGATGATGGTGGTGGTGGTGGTGATGATGGTGGTAGTGTTAATTGTAGAGAGGAGAGTATGATTGTGATGAGTATGATGGTGGTGATGATAGTTGTGGTGAGAGTGATAGCAACATCAGTAGTGATGGTGATGAGCGTGATGATGGCAGTGTGGTGATGGTGATGATGGAGATGCTGTTGAAGGTGATGATGATGCTGTTGATATACAAAATGTTATATATATATATCCACAGTATATAAAAATGTAGTTATATATATTTGATTATACATTATATATAAATGTAGTATTCATGCTACATATATCATCATAACACACTCTACATGTACTTACACATATAAATATGGATACTTCAGCACGTATTGTGTAAGGAGACGGACATGGCTAGTGAAACAACTCAGTGGATAAAAGCACTTGCTGCTAAGTCCCAGGACCTGAGTTCAAGGAATAAAACAAGTCTTTATTTCTCTGGTGGGAGGAGAGAACTGACTGCCAGTCTCCACTGTAGTATGAAATATTTTGTGTGCCTGGCCCTTTAAATGATCCTACGGTCTTCAGTGGCAGTTGGCTCTTCTGGGAACAGGAGAGGATAAAAGAGCCAGTG
This sequence comes from Uromys caudimaculatus, assembly GCA_028551405.1. Lineage (NCBI taxonomy): Eukaryota > Metazoa > Chordata > Mammalia > Rodentia > Muridae > Uromys > Uromys caudimaculatus. The sequence goes on along the minus strand of CM052709.1, from coordinate 37,563,642 downwards.
GAGAGAGGCTGAGCCCACGCAGGAGCAGTGAGAAAGGAGCGGGAGGAGTCCTGACCAGGAGACAGAGAAGAAGAAAGAAGATTGAGCAGGGCTGGGAAAAGAGTACAGGAGAGATTCTGAAGAGTGAAAGTAAAAGCAGCCGGACAGTGGTGGCGCACGCCTTTAATCCCAGCACTTGGGAGGCAGAGGCAGGTGGATTTCTGAGTTCGAGGCCAGCCTGGTCTACAGAGTGAAAGTAAAAGCAGATGAAAGTGAATCGGGCTTGCAGACTGCGGAGACAGGGGTAACAGCTGAGCCAGGAGAAGCTGAGCTGAGCCAGGCAAGTTATTGTTAGGAGACAGATAAGAGAAGAATCCATGAGGAACCACAAACAAAGTAGCTATGTAGGCTTATACAGACAAAAATTATGAAACGAAAGTAACATTTTTACATTTCACTTGTTTTCACCCTTTACAAAAAGCCACACTCTACATCTGAATCAACAATGATAAAGAAATTTAAAGGAGACATAAATGTATCACATCACAATATATTATGTTACAATCGTATTTACATTTGTATTCACTATGTTTTGGTGCATTCAGAATGGAGTGCAGTCATCGTCTATAGTTCCAGAACATTCTACCCATTCCACAGTCCTATTTCTCCAAGCAGGATTCTCCTGACCCATGAATCTGCGCTCTCTCTCTCTGTCTCTCTCTCTCTGTCTCTCTCTCTCTCTCCTCTTCTGCTGTGGACATTTCTCACATGGAGTTGTACACTATGCGGCCTTTGGTGTCTGATTTTTACACTGGCCTTGGCATCCTTGAGGCTTCACTGTGTGAGCATGGTGTCCTTGAGGACCCACTGTGTGAGCATGGCGTCCTTGAGGACCCACTGTGGCTGTGCATAGGCCTCATTCCTTTTTTAGTTGGCTTTTAATTGTTCTGTTTTTAAAAACATTGCATCAAAATACTATTGATTTATTTCAGGCCTTCCCTTAAAATTTTTACACTTTGTGTGTGGCCTGTGTGCATGTGTATATGCATGCGTGTACATGTGTATGTGCATGTATATATGTTCATGTGTGCATGTGTGTGCGTGTGTTTGTGTGTGTGCAGGTCAGAGAAAAACTTGCAGGACTTAGTTCTCTTTCTATCTAGTGGTTCCCAGGGATTGAACTCAAGTCCTCAGGCTTGGCAGCAACTCCCTTACTTGCTGAGCCCTCCTGCTAGCCTTTCCCTTAACCTTTGTATCTGAGGTTGACACCTCACTCCGTTTCTACCCTGGTGCTCACAGAGATTAGTTTCTAAAGTGAGCTCAGAAGATGCCCATCAAAGCAAATAGTCAAATTCCAGGGATCCCCAAAAGCCTGAGCTTCAATCCAACCCTGTACCCCTTGGCATGACTGACTCAGGTGTGTCCTGGCAGGTATGCGGGCCCCATGGAGCGAGCAGGCGCTGAGGGCATCCTCACCAACCGCTCTGATGGGACCTACCTGGTGCGGCAGAGGGTGAAAGATACAGCGGAGTTCGCCATCAGCATTAAGTAACTCCTCCCTCCCTGACCACGCCCCTTTGACCCTGGCTCCTCCCTCCCCGACCACGCCCCCTCAGACCTGGTCTCCTCCCTCTCTGACCACGCCTTGCCAAGATTGTCTTGTCATTTATCATACAAAAGTGTACAGTGTCCACAAACACCTTTTATTGAACTACTGTTTTCTACCGACTTTCACTTTCCTCCCCTCCTCTTCCCTCCCTTACCTTGTACCCTTTTCTTCTCCTTCCCATTGCATCTTTTCTTTCTACTCTTATTTGAGGCCAACACTTTAAGCTTTAATGTGTGCTTTAGAAGCTGCGATATTTGTCTTCCTGTGTCTGACTTATTTCACTTAACGTGACATCCTCCAGTTCCTCCACATTGTAAATGACAGGGTGCTCTCTATCCTTTTCGTGGCCGAATTATGTGTGTCTACCATAGTTTCTTCATCGATGGGCACCTTAGTTGATTTCATGTCCTTGCTGTTGTTGATAGTTCTGCAGAATGAACACAGGTTTGTTGGTATCATGTGGAAATGCTGACCAGATATCCTTGGGAAATAAAATCTAGCTGCCCCAGGACAGATCTCCTGGTCTACACACTGTACTAACTTCCATCCCTACCATTGAACTGTGACTTTTACTTGTGTTATTTTTTTGTTATTTGTAGACATTTATGTGAGCATTTACCAATGTGTCCACACGCGGAGGCTTCAGGTTGATAGGTGTTTTTCAAGAAATCAAAAATTTTACTTACTTTATTTATTTATTATTTATCTATTATTATTTATGTGTGAGAAGGCATGTGTGCCACAGCATGCATGTGGGGTCAATGACAATTTGTTGGAGTCAGTTCTCTCTTTCCACAATATAGGTATCGGGGCTTGAACTCACATTGTTCGGCTTGGTGGCAAGTGCCATCTCATCAGTCCCTACCTTGAGTTTTGAGGCATTATTTTTCACTGAGAACGGGCTATGCTGGCTGCAAGTGACTCCTAGGGAACTCCTGTCTCTGCTTCCCTGGGCTGGGGTTATAAGTGTCACCACTACCTTGCTCGTCTTTTTTTATTTTTATTTTTTGGTTTTTTTGAGACAGGGTTTCTCTGTGTAGCCCTGGCTGTCCTGGAAATCACTCTGTAGACCAGGCTGGCCTCGAACTCAGAAACCCACCTGCCTCTGCCTCCTAAGTGCTGGGATTAAAGGTGTGCGCCACCACTGCCCGGCCTTGTCGTCTTATATGGGTACTGGGAACCAAACTCTAGTCTTCATGCTGACTTAGCCATCTCCCCAGCCCCTAAAGACACCTTACTCCAGTTTTGGTTGAGGAGTAGAATTCTAGCTTAGCTTTCATCAAGGGTTTGCAATCTCACAGGATCCTTTGTTCATCCAACCCTCTCTAGAATTTTGGTTGTGCTTTTTCTTGGCAACAGCCCTAATGACTGGGGTCAGATGGCACCTAAATATAGTTTTGATTTGCATCTGCACAATAGCTTCAGAAAATACCCCATGATGGGATCTGGGGAGATGGTTGCTTGAGAAGTGCCCTCCACACCACATTCAGGCCTTGGTGTGATTTCTCAGCAGCCACTTAAAGCCTAGTCTGGCTGTGCTTGTGACATCAACAACTGGAGAAGAAGAAGCCAGAGGATCCTAGGGCCTCACTGGCCAGCCTGTCGTAATCCCTGAACTCTAGGACACTGGAGGGTGGAGACACTGCCCATGCTTGTGGAGGGGCCACATGAAGTGTGGGGAAAGTAGCCGTGGTGCTGGGACCCACTCTACCTGTGCACATGACTGGACGGTGCAGCCACCTTGCATGCCAAGCTTGATGCAGCTATCAGGGAGTTAACTCTCACTGGCTGGCTGCTTTACCCTTATTTCCAACTTTATTTTTAGCTTTGGGGGTTTTCAATATTTTTGTGAGAGTTCACCAGTTTGAAAACGTTTATTTCGAGTGTACTCATGCACCATGGTGCAGTGTGAAGGCTGGAGGACCACTTGCATAAGTCAGTTCTCGCTTTCCAACCTAAGGGCCATGGAGGTTGAACTGAAGTTGGCGAGCTTTGTGGCTAGCCCCTTTACTTGCTGAGCCATCTGTGTGACCCCTCAGCAATTAAAAAGCAGAAGCATTTCTAGTGCTTTTGTGCTACCTAGCTTCCCCTTTGGCAGAAATGGCCATTGTCTCCCTATGCTGTCTTTTTAGTGTGTCGTCTGCCATATTCATGAGGTTGGTTTCCATCTTTGTTGTTCTGTGCTCCTCCACAGTAACAGAGTCCCCGTTCTTTGAGTCCTTCCTATTCCCCCATCTTTCATGTTGTGTAGCAGTCTTTTCCTCTCTGTCCAAGGACACTGTCTTCTTTGCAGGGTCTTACTGGCTTCTTAACACACCCTTGAGGCAGGGGGTTTATGGGTTGCACCATTGTGATAAAGTCCCTAACAAAAGCAACTTAGTGGAGAAAGGATTTGTTCAGCTTGCTGTTGGAGAGAACTGTCCACTCTGGTGGGGAAGGCACAGTGGCAGAAGCATGAGGCAGCTGGTCAAATCCCATCCACACTCAGGGAGCAGACTGTCTTAGGGTTTCTATTGCTGTGGAAAAACCACCATGACCAAAAGCACCTTGGGGAGGAGAGAGTTTGTTTCAGATTACACTTTGACATCATATGCTCTATCACTGAGCTCAAGGCAGGAACCGGGGGGGGGGGGCAAGAGCTGAAGCAGAGGCCATGGAGGACCACTGCTTACTGGCTTGCTTCCCATGGCTTGCTCAGCCAGCTTTCTTGTAGAACCGAGGACCACCAGCCTAGGAATGGAACCACTCACAGTGGACTGGGTTCTCCCATATCAATTATCAAGCAAGATAATGCCCCACAGGCCAATCTGATGGGAACATTTTCTTTCAATTGTGGTTTCCTCTTTCCAAAAGACTGTAGTTTGTGTCAAGTTGATGTAAAACTAGCCAACTAGCCAGTGCAGACATGAATTCTGGGTGTTTGGCTTGCTTTCTCTTTTTTTATTCAGTCCAGAACTTCAGTCCATGGGATGTTACCATCCTCATTCTGGGTGGGGCTTCTTCTGTCAATTAACTCAATGTAGAAACTCCCACACAGATGTGCCCAGAGGTCTTCTACGGTGATTCTAGGCCTGTCAGGCTGACCTTCAAGATGAGCCGCCTCAGGGAGAACAGGAAACTCCTTCTATATAAGGCAATGAATGGAAGGTTTAGAGTAACAGAGACCCCAGGAAGGGATGGGTTGGGCATTGCTCTGGACTTTGAACTGCAGGGTTCCCTTTGCTTGAAGGAGTCCAGCTTGATTCTTCTGTCCTTGGGGCTAGTAGCCTGGGTGGATGTGTGATAGAGATCCTCAGACTGGGGACTCAGCCGTCTGATTATTTTTCTCCTTTGCTCCAGGTATAACATGGAAGTCAAGCATATTAAAATCATGACGTCAGAGGGGTTGTATAGGATCACAGAGAAGAAGGCTTTCCGTGGCCTCCTGGTAAAGACTGCTATTGGCTAACCCTACCTAAGCTGCTCAGAGCCCATGCAACAGTGTTTGCACCTGTGTCTTAGGGTCCTTACTTTATATTTAGAGAAGCCCTTCTCAGGGAGCCACTAACCATGAACCCATCCCCTTAAGGACCAGTGGTAAAAACAGATATGACAAATAGTGCTTATGGAGGAGTGCTTCTTGATGCCAAGCAGACTGAGCTGTGGAGACAGCTCATGGATAAAGCTCCTGAGGGCCTGAATTTGATCTCCAGAACCCATGTAAAAGTCAGCTATAGCAGTGCATGTCTAACTCCAGCTCTGGGTGCTGGAGACAAATGGGTCTCCTGGGCTTGCCACTGAGTCAGGGTAGGCAGCCAGGGAGCTCCAGACTCAGTGGGAGGCCCTTCCTCAAAATATAAGGTGGAACACGATAGAGGAAGACACCTGAAGTCAATCTCTGGTCCCCACGTACATGCCCACACTCCAACCCCTAGGTGTGCACACTCACTGTCTTAGTTAGGGTTTTACTGCTGTGAACAGACACCACGGCCAAGGCAACTCTTATAAAGGACAACATTTAATTGGAGCTGGCTTACAGGTTCAGAGGTTCAGTCCATAATCATTAAGGCAGGAGCATGGCAGCATCCAGGCAGTCATGGTACAGGCCGAGCTGAGGGTTCTACATCTTCATCTAGCAGAATTCATGCTAGCAGAATTCTGACTTCCAGGCAGCTAGGATGGGGGTCTTAAAACCCACACCCACAGTGACACGCCTACTCCAACAAGGCCACACCTCCAAATAGTGCCACTCCCTGGGTCAAGCATATTCAAGCCATCACATTCTAATCCCTGTCCCCCAAAGGCATATCCAAAAACATATGAGTCTATGGGGGCCATACCTAAACATAGCATAATGCAAAATACATTTAGTTCAACTTCCAAAGTTCCCATAGTCTATAGCAGTTTCAACAATGTTAAAAGTCCAAAGTTCAAAGTCTCTTCTGAAATTCATCCAGTCACTTAACTGTAATCCCCAAAGCAAGACAGGAAACCAGCTGGGCAAACTCAAAACTCTGCATCTCCATGTCTGATGTCAAAGCAGTCTTCAGATCTTTTATCTTTGTTGGCTACAACAAACTTCTTTTTCCTGGGCTGCTTCCACTCCCTGTTAGCAGCTTTCCTCAGAAGATAACCCATGGCTCTGGCATCTCTAACATCTTGGGTCTCCAAGGCAGCTTCTATGTTACAGCTTCTTGTTTCCATGTCTGGGATCTACACACGATTTTCTGGGCTCCTCCAAGGGCTGGCGTCACTTCTCCAGCTCTGCCCTCTGTAACTCAGGTTGATCCACTCCACTGCTGCTGTTGTTCTTGGTGGTCATCCTGTGGTACTGGCATCTCCAATACACTGGGGTCTTCCACTGCAACTAGGCTTCACCAATAGCCTCTCGTAGGCTCTCTTCATGGTGCCAAGCCTCATTCTTTGCATGACCCTCCAGTCCTGGGCCATCAACTGCAACTGAGGCTGCACCTTCACCAGCAGCCTTCTTCCCATGGCCTCTCACAGTGCCCAGGCCTCAGCTGCTCTTGATGACCCCTTCATGCCTTCAAAACCAGTACCACCTGGGTGACTCTTACACATTACCCAGTACAGCTGCAGCCAGAGGTGCAACCTTAGCTAACTCTGGAACACAGCTTCTTTGTCCTCTCAGACAACACTTCCCAGAAGATTTAACCTCACTGATGCTGGTCTCTTCTTAATCACCACTAGTTCCAGCTAACCAGCATCAATTGTCCCAGTAGTCCCTTCTATTTTTCACTCTAAAGCCAGAGCCACGTGTTTGAAGCTGCCATGTTCTGCTGCTTGCTGAGACTGGAACATGCATCCCTCTATTCTATTACTAGCTTTCTGTTTTCCAACTCCCTCACTGCCTAAGCTTGGCTTTCCTGGAAATCTCAAAAACCTGCTTGGTTCTGTCTCCTATAATGCTGGCATAAAATCCATGCCTGGACTTAAGCTTTTCTTCACCTAGAACCTGCTTTGACCCAGGTTGGCCTTGCACTCAGAGATCTGTTTGTCTTTGTCTTCTGGGATTAAAACTGCATACCACCATGCCTGGTCTAAATTTAGCTATTGGGATCTTGCCCTCAAATCCCTTAATCTGTTATCTTCTAGAACATAGGCTTCAGTTCCATTTCACTTCCTGGTGCCCCTTTAATACTCAAACCATATATTTTATATTTTTCCTTTCTAAGCTTGCTACGCTTGTTCAAAATGCTCTTCATGAGACTTAACCAGAGAACATAATCTCTGCTGGGTATTTCTGAGACTTCCCTTGTCAATGCAATTAATCTGAGTTTCTTTACCTTAGCTTCAGGCAGACACTTCAGACAAGGGGAAAAAGTAGCCACACTCTTCACCAAAGTACCACAAAAACAGTCTCTAGGCCACATAATGAAATTCCCCACTGAAACCTCTTGGGCCAAGTCTTCACAGTTCAAATCACTCTCAGTAACAAAGTCTTCCATATTCCTACTAGAATGGCCCATTAAACTCCATTTAAAGCATTCTACTACTTTCCAAATCCAAATTCCCCAAATCCACATTCTTCTAAACAAAATCATGGTCAGGCCTAATACAGCAATACTCCACTCCCTGGTACCAACTTCTGTCTTAGTTAGGGTTTTACTGCTGTGAACAGACACCATGACCAAGGCAAGTCTTATAAAGAACAACATTTAATTGGAGCTGGCTTACAGGTTGAGAGGTATAGTCCATTATTATCAAGGTGGGAGCATGGCAGCATCTAGGCAGGCATGGTGTAGGCAGAGCTGACATCTTCATCTGAAGGCTGCTATCGGAATGCTGACTTCCAGACAGCTAGGATGAGGGTCTTAAAGCCCATGCCCACAGTGACACACCTACTCCAACAAGGCCACACCCACTCTAACATGCCACACCTCCAAATAGTGCCCCGCCCTGGGCGAAGCATGTTCAACCAGCATACTCACTCTCTGACTGTTATAGACAAGACTCAAGTCCCACCCTTTGCCTGCCTGTTTCTTAGGTCTTCAGAACCGACATGCTTGCAGATCTCCAAACTGGCTCCGCATGACACCTGTCTTGCTGAGAATCTCCGAGTGTTTAGCTAGTGTCTGCTGTCCTGTTAATTCTTTTTCTAGCCCTTTAAAACAGATTGCTGTATGTAAGTCATGTGGGCCTTTCCCATGATCAATAGACCTGAGAGGAAACTGAGGTCACTGAATGAAAATTCATAACTTAAAAGTTAGATTCTTCTTCTTTTTCTTCTTCCTTCTTCTCCTTATTTTGTGTGCACATACTTACTGCAGTGAGCCTGTGAAGGTCACAGAATTTGTGGAGGCAGGTCTCTCCTTCCATCTTTATATGGATTCTGGAATGGAACCCATGTCTCCAGGTTTTTGAGACAAGAATTTGACCCACTGAGCCATCTCACCAGTCCTGCCTCCAGTTTTCTTTTTTCAATGACATTGTACATTTTCCATCTGGATCTCTCCAGTAGGGCTTTTTTTTTTTTTTTTTGAATACCCTTGAATTTGGACCCAACTAATTATTTGTCACCAGCACGAGCTATTTGTGAAAGAAATACCCATAAATCAGCACACCGGGAAGCTGAAATCAAATACAAAGTCTTTTATAGAGGCCAGGTCAAAAACTCAGCTGCCACCCATGATAAGCTTGCTTGCTATGAGACCTGGGCAGAGAACTTGGTGTCTCTATCTCCATTTCTGTTATAAAATGAGAGAGGACTGGCAAGATGATTCAATGGATAATGGTGATTCCCACCAATCAAACCAAGTCAGTGCCAGCAGCCAATAGCTGCTATTCTCAAGATGGAAGGAGAGACCTGCTCCACAGAGCCTGTGGCCTTCACAGGTTCACTGTAGGGAGTACGCACACAGAGTCATCATTATCATCACTGTCACCACCGTCACCATCTGTTTTTAAGTTATACATTTTCATTCAGTGACTCAGTTTCTTCTCAGGTTTACTGATCATGGGAAAGGCCCACATGACTTTGATCCCTTGAACCTGCATGGTGGTCCAGGTCAGAAGAGACTTCTGGTCTCCCACAAGTTGACCTCTGACTGCCACATGCATTCCTTGACATTCATCTGTAATAAAAAATTATTAATAAATCCTGATGCAGGGTTCTTTCCCATCTTAAACCATTTATGTTCCTGGATGAAAGACATGCAGCTTTTATATTTTTAAATATGCCTTAGGCATCACAATAGCCTGCCCTCTGTGCTGTTAGAATCTACCTTCCCATCGATAACCCCAAGTCATCACTTACTATTTACTATGTTCCATCTTGGCTTCTCTTAACCCAGTTGGGCAGCCCTCTGGGCCATGTCTCTTGGCCCTTAGCCCATGGCTGCTCCCTCCCCCTCCCTCTTCTTTCTCTTCCATAGCAGCTCTCCTTCTCCTGCTTCTTCCTCATGGTCTCTAGCCAGGAAACCTCAACCCTGCCTGTGTCTCTTCTCCTCAGCTATTAGGCTGGCATCTTTATTTACCAATCAGATTTAACTGGGGGCAGGGTTCCTCCAAATCTTGGAGGCCAGCACTTAGTATTACAATAAACAGTTAAAGACAAAACCTGAACATTCATTCCCCAAGCAAGCAAACAAACAAACAGACAGACAACAAATATAAAATGGAAGAATTGTGAAATCCTCATCACTTGGGGTTCCTAGGAGACCTTGGTGACATGTTCTGTTTACACTGCTCTGCGCTCAGATGACTATTAATTATAAAGACATGGGCACTGATGGGAGGCCTTGAATTTGGTGAGCCTATTTGGTAAGCTTGGCAGGAAGTAAAATGAACTGGCTGTCCGGCAAGAACCGGCCTTAGCCTGTGGTACCTGTTGGCTACTTTGTTCATTGCTGTGAGAAAACAACTGACAAAGCAGCTTAGAGAGGGACAGGTTCTTCCAGACCACAGCTGAGGACAGGAGCGTGAAGAGGCTGGTCCTGTTGCATCCCTAGTCAGGGAGCAGGGAGAAATGGAGGCTGGTGCTCAGCTCGCTTTTCCTTTTATTCAACCTGGAAGAATGGAATGGAGCCACCCATGCTCAGGGGGCTCTGCCCTCCTCAGTTAACTTAATGTAGATATAGCTACAGGCTAGTTTCTTAGGTGAGTCAATATTACCCATCACAGGGTCCCTTCCATAGGTGGCCCTTGATGTTCCAGTAGAGGAAGGAATTTCCCATCACAGCGGCAGCCAAAGGGCTGCTTGGAGTGCAGACAAGGGCTGGAGCTCTGTAGCACCTTGGGCTGGCCATTTGGGATAATGACTATTCTGTGGTTATTTTTCCAGGAACTGGTGGAGTTTTATCAGCAGAATTCCCTCAAAGACTGCTTCAAGTCACTGGACACCACTTTGCAGTTTCCTTATAAGGAACCTGAGCGGAGAGCCATTCAGAAACCACCAGGTAGGAGGATGCTGCAGGCTGGAGGGCTGCACAGTACCTTCTCTTGCTGAGGGAGAGCCCAAGCTCCCAGGGTCTGCCCACCTGCCTGCCCGCCTGCCCGTACCTTTTCTTTTTAATGATTTTTAATCGAATGCTTATTTATGTGGTATTGTGTGGTGTTGGAGATGCCTCCTTTTATTTGTTAAAGATTTATTTATATGTGGGCTGTATGTGTACATCTCTGCATGTTCCACACTGTGCTGTATCTGCCAGACAAAGGCACTGTGTCACTGGAGCTGGAGTCATAGGTGGTTGTGAACTGTCCAGTGTGGGCACTGGGAACTGAACCCAGGTGCTCGGGAAGAGCGGCAAGCGTTTCTTCTTTTTCTTTTTCTTTCCTCCCTCCCTCCCTCTCTCCCTCCCTCTCTACCCCCTTCCCTCCCTCCCTTCCTCCTCCCTCCCTCCCTCCCTCCCTCCCTCCCTCCCTCCCTCCCTCCCTTCCTTCCTTCCTTCCTTTTTATTCTTTTTGAGACAGGGTTTCTCTGTGTAGTCTTGGCTGTTCTAGAACTGCTCTATAGACTAGGCTGGCCTTGAACCCAGAAATCCACCCAAGTCTGCCTTCCAAGTGCTATGCACCACCACTGCCTGGCTGCAGCCAGCATTCTTAATTACCGAGACATCTTTCCAGCCCTTAGTTTTATATATATGTATATGTACACATATGTATATATAATAATAATTATTATTTAATCTTTTTTTACAATCCAGTAGTTATCCCCCTCCCAGTCTGCCCTCTGACTGTTCCTCATCTCCAAAAGGATGTTTCCCATCCCCACCCCCACCCCCACCCCACCAGACCTCCCCACTACCTGGGGCCTCAAGTCTTTCAAAGGTTAGGTGTGTCTTTTCTCACCGAGGCCAGACCTGGCAGTCCTCTGATGTATATGTGTTGGGGACCTCATATCAGCTGGTGTATGCTGCCTGGTTGGTGGCTCAGTGTCTGAGATCTCAGGGGTCCAGGTTAGTTAAGACTGCTGGTCTTTCTATGGGGTTGCCTTCCTTCTCAGTTTCTTCCCACTTTTTCTCAATTCAACCACAGGGGTCTCTGGCTTCTGTCCACTGGTTGGGTGTAAGTATCTGCATCTGACTCTTTCAGCTGCTCATTGGGCCTCTTGGAGGGCAGTCATGCTAGGCTCCTGTCTGTAAGCACACCACAGCATCAGTAACAGTGTCAGGACCCTGGGCCTCCCCTTGAGCTGGATCCCAATTAGGGCCTGTCACTGGACCTCCTTTTCCTCAGGCTTTTCTCCATTTCCATCCCTGCAGTTCTTTCAGACAGGAACAATTCTGGGTCAGATTTTTTGACTGTAGGATGGCAACCCCATCCCTCCACTTGATGCCCTGTCTTTCTACTGGACGTGGGCTTGACAAATTCCCTCTCCCCACTGCTGGGCACTTCATCTAAAGACCCTCCCCTTTGAGTCCTGAGAGTCTCTCACCTCCCAGGTCTCTGGTACATTCTGGAGGGTCCCCTCACCTCCTACCTCCCGAAGTTGCCTGTTTCCATTCTTTCTGCTGGCCCTCAGGGTTTCAGTCCTGTTTTCCCCCCACCCCCACCAATACCTGATCATGTTCCCCCTTTCCCTGCCCTGTCCCCCCTCCCACCCAGGTCCCTCCCTCCCTCCCTCTTCTGTGATTGCTTTCTTCTCCCTCCCAATTGGATTGAGGCGTCCTCACCTGGGCCCTTCAACTTGTTAGCCTTCTTGAGTTCTGTGGACTGTATCCTGGGTATTCTGTACTTTTTTGGCTGATATCCACTTATTAGTGAGTATATACCATGCATGTCCTTTTGGGTCTGAGTTACCTCACTCAGGATATTTTCTTTCTTTCTTTTTTTTTTTTAATTGGACATTTTATTTATTTACATTTCAAATGTTAACCCCTTTCCCAGTTTCTGCTCTGGAAACCCCCTATCCCCTCCCCCTCCCCCTGCTTCTATGAGGGTGCTCCCCCACATACCCATCCACTCCCTCCTCCCCACCCTGGCATTCCCCTACATTGGGGCATCAAGCCTTCACAGACCAAGGACCTCTCCTTCCATTGATGCCCAACAAGGCCATCCTCTGCTACATATGTGACTGGAGCCATGGGTTGCTCTATGTGTACTCTTTGATTGATGGTTTAGTCCCTGGGAGCTCTGGGGCAGTCTGGTTGGTTGGTGTTGTTCTTCCTATGGGGTTGCAAACCCTGTCAGCTCCTTCAGTCCTTTCTCTAACTCCTTCATTGGGGACCCCGTGATCAATCCAATGGTTGGCTTTGAGCATCTGCCTCTGTATTTGTCAGGCTCTGGCAGAGTCTCTCAGGAGACAGCTATATCAGTCTCCTGTCAGCAAGCATTTCTTGGCATCCACAATAGTGCTGGGTTTGGTGTCTGTATATGGGATGGGCCAACAAAATATTCACAGAAGGAAATACGGAGACAAAGATGGAGCAGAGACTGAAGGAAAGGCCATCCAGAGGATGATATTTTCTAGTTCCATTCATTTGCCTGCACTTGTGAATTTCACATCATGCACCCCAAACTCAGTGATCTCCTCAGTTCTCCACATCTGTTCTCCACCTCTGTAACCTTCTCCCAAAGAAAACAAACAAAACAAAAACAACCCCACCTCGCCATGAAATCTGCAGTGTGTCACAGCATGCCTCTCAGTATACCGGCCTTGTCTAGACAGCTGTACTCTCAAATGATCATTGTAGTCAGTCATTGATCTTCTGCCATACTCCCAATACCGGTTCCTCATCTGGGCTCCTCTTGGGTATCCTGTTGTTGCTCTGTGTCACAGATGTCTTGTAGCTTTAGGTCTGCAGAATTGGCCCCCTCACATGCTCTAGCAGTTCATAGATGGAGCAGATGGCAGACTGGGGTAACTCTAAGCCACGGATCTGGGCCTCGGTGGTTCTACCTGACCGCACTCCTGAACTCTCACCACTAGGGTAAACTCTCTTGCTTTGCCTGGGGGTGAGTGTAGTGGATGGGAGTAGGGGAATACGTAGGGGTAGGCGGTGAGTAGGAGTTGGGGGGTGCAGGGCCAGCTCAACTCCCTGCTGTAGGAGGCAAGGGGTGGGTGTGGGGCATCTCTTCCACATCCATGCCACCTCCTGGCATTTGAGAGTAGGGCCAGCTCTCCCAAGTGCTGTAGCAGGTGAGGGGTGGGACCAGTTCTGTCATGCTGCCCAGGTGAGGGTGTGGCCAGCTTTGCTTACTCCTTGGACATCTATATGGCCCCAGGTAGCAACCCAGCCCAGGCTGTCCTTATGGCTTTTGGTGGTAACATGAGCTGTGGACACCGACACAGACCAGACATGGCACTCGGTGGCAGCACTGCTCGGGACTTCACCATGGCCTCAGGTGGAGCACAGACTATTCACATCAGTTTGTTTCTCACTACCCTCGTGTCTCCTGCTCTGCCTCTTCACAGAGCACAAACCATTTCCCCTTTCTTCCTCTCCCATCTCTCCATCACATGCTTGCTCATCATAGTACTCTCTTCCCCCCAGAACCATCGGTGATATCTTCTTTTGAAAGGTATGATGGTTAAATGTTTGTCCAACCCAAAGATTCCAAAGGAAATATATCCCTGGCCAAAGTTAAACACAGCACTGCAAAAATGTAATTCAACATAGAGTTGCACAGTCTCATGGTTGAACCACCAGCAACTAGAGAGATCAGCAGATAGGCCAATGATGAGAATTCAACACAGCCAGACATTGGCAGTCAGCTGTGGTCTCCACTCTGCAGGTCCTGCTCTTCTTCCTGGGCGAGGATGCAGCTCTGGGAGTCACAGTGACACACACTGTGGTGGGTTTTCTTAAAGGAAAAGGCACAGGCCCACTGGCACTTGTATCTCTTACTGGCTCTATTGAATGGCAGTGTGGTTCACCATTTTCCAAGGAGCAAAAGCAACAACGGTCTTTGTGTCACCAATCCCACCTCTCTTCAGAGTGCACTAACCACTCAGATTCTCTGACTCTTCCATCTCTACACTTGTTTGCTTCCTGCTGTGCCCGCCCCAGCGAGGCCCGCAGTGTTGTCTCTGTGCTTCTCACACTGCATCTGGGCAATTCAATGGAATCCGGATGGAATTCTAGAGACAGAATGGCAGCTGTAGCCACCGCCCTTCTCCCTAACAAGGCTTGTCTCAGCGCCACTGACATTGAGCCTTCTCTTATTTTTAATTTTTAATTATGTGTATACATGTGTGTCAGTGTATGGCTATGTGCACTTGAGAACGGTGTTTACAGGATACGGAAGAGAATGCTAAATTTCCTGGAAATGGAGTTATAAGTGGTTAGCAGTCTCCATGTGGGTGCTGGAATTGAAACTCTGAATCATCTCTCTAGCTACCTGTAATGACTTTTAAAAATATAATCTCTCTGTGAATCTGGACCTAAATATGCTGGTTAGGGACCCACAGATGTAGAGAAATTGAGTACACACAAAACACTATTAAAATTATGGAAGGCCTAGTTTTACCAGGTGTGATGGTACTTGTTTATAATCCCAGCACTGAGGAGGAGGCTGAGGCAGGAGAATGACAAGTCGAACTACACTGGCTACATCATGAAACCCTACTTAAAAAATTCAAATTTCCTAAACTTGGGTACTCGTCAGACTGGGAGGTCAGTGTTGGAAGTAGAGTTGTGTCCCTTCAGCCTAGAGGTCACTCAGTACTGTGAATGCTCTAGTTTCCTGTCTATTGATGTGATAAACTATCATAACAAAAAGCAACATAGGGGAGAAAGGGTTTATTTTACTTTACAATTCCAGGTTACTGTGCAGCTGTTAGCATCCTATCAGCAGTCATGAGCAGAAAGAGATGAATGTGTGCTTGCTCACTTGCACTCAGCTTGCTTTGTCCACTCTTATTTGGTTTAAGTCTCCACCCAGCCCCTGCCTAGGGAATGATGCCACTCATGGTGGGCTGAAAATTTCACATCAGTTCACTTTATTAAGATAATTCATGTAGACATATCCATAGGTCAACATAGTGTAGACGATTCCTTACCGAGACTCTCTTCCTGGATGATTCTAGGTTGGGTCAAGTTGACAATTGAAGCTAACCATCACAAAAGCCCAAATAGATGGTACTGTCCTCAGAACATGTGCCCTCTCTACATTGTCTACAGATGATGGCTGGGTGTTTATCTCAGATGCTTAAGTATCTCATTTTCACTTCACAGCTGGAAGCACTAAGTATTTTGGCACTGCCAAAGCCCGCTACGACTTCTGTGCCCGGGACCGGTCGGAACTGTCCCTTAAGGAGGGTGATATCATCAAGATCCTCAACAAGAAGGGACAGCAAGGCTGGTGGCGTGGGGAGATCTATGGCAGGGTGAGACTGGAGGGATGGCCATCTGGGTGGGGTGTGCAGTGAGTGTCCTGGCTGTGGTGAGATGGAGTGTGGCTCTCGTGCAGGTCATGCCTAGTCAGGAAGGCAAAAGGACACTGAGATTTAACCTATTTTCCCCACCTAATCCATCCCTTAGAACCCACCCATCCATCAGTTCATATATCCCTCAGATCCCACCCACCCATCCACCCACCCATCCGTCCATCTGTCCGTCCATCCATCCATCCATCCATCCATCCATCCATCCATCCATCCATCCATCCACTCATCAACTCCTTCAGTCACCTATGTGTACATCTGTCCACTGGCCCACCCTTCCCTTCCATTCTCCCATTATTCACATAAAAAGAAAATTGGATATGGTGGCATTTATATGTAATCTCAGTGCTGTGAAGACTAAGACAGACAGATAACTCAGTCTCAGTGAACAGCCAGTCTCATCTAATTGGTGAGTTCCAGGCTGATAAGAGATCCTGTAACCCCCACACCCCAACAGACTATCAGTGTCTTAGTCAGGGTCACTATGGCTGTGATGAAACACCATGACAAAAGCAAATACAGGATGAAAGGATTTATTCATTCACAGTTTCATGTAACAGTTCATCATCAAATTAGAGAGGGTAGGAACCTGGAGGCAGGAGCTGATGCAGAGGCCATGGAGGGTGCTGCTTCCTGACTTGCTCCCCATGGCTTGCTCAGCCATCTTTTTAAAAAAATAGACCCTAGGACCACCAGCCCAGTGATGGCATCACCCACAGTGGGCTGGGGCCTCCACCATCGATCACTAATTAAGAAAATGCTCTACAGTCAGATCTTATGGAGGCACTTTCTCGATTGAGGTTCTGCCTTTCACATAACTCATGCTTGTGTCAAGTTGATATAAAACTAGACAGGGCAGTAAGGTGGGGAACATACAGGAGACAAATCCCCAGTGTAAAAGGTGAGAGAGTGCTGAAATGGAGAGATCTGTATCTGTGTGACTCACTGCTTTGTCACAGGGTGTGGCACACAGTTAGTGCTTAGTAACTATCAAATGTGTGAAGAGGCAGACTTGGGGTGAACCACAGTGCTCTTTGCCTGCTCTGGTCCTGGCTTCAAGGTAAAAGAAGATACTTGAGGCTAGCATGCTTTGGCTGAGTTCCTACT
This sequence comes from Uromys caudimaculatus, assembly GCA_028551405.1. Classification (NCBI taxonomy): domain Eukaryota; kingdom Metazoa; phylum Chordata; class Mammalia; order Rodentia; family Muridae; genus Uromys; species Uromys caudimaculatus. The sequence goes on along the minus strand of CM052709.1, from coordinate 37,546,621 downwards.
TTGTACTGTGGATGGAGACCTTTCTTCCGTTCAGCAGTGGATGAAGTTGAGCATCTAGCATTCTTCTTTGCTGGAAAGGTTTCTTAAATATTTGTTGAGTGAAGATAAGGACACTGGTTAGAACTTTTATTCTAGTGGGAGAAACACTTCACAAAGCTCCCATGATTTGGAGAAATGCTTATAAACTTGTTAAACACATTTGCTGTCACATTTAGTGAGTGGTGGTAGACATCTAGGGGTTGAAAGAGTCATTCAGAGCGTTTAAGAATGTCTGGGGGCAGGCAGGGTTTATCCAAGCAACTATCTGCCAGTCACCCGTCTTTCTGCACAACCGTCATTGTTATGTGT
>CM052709.1:37515294-37546173 GCA_028551405.1 Uromys caudimaculatus | reverse complement strand
CACTCACCCATCCAGCCATCCATTTACCCATCTGTCCACCCTTCCATCCACCCATCCAGCCATCCATTTACCCATCCGTCCACCCTTCCACTCACCCATCCAGCCATCCATTTACCCATCTGTCCACCCTTCCATCCACCCATCCAGTCATCCATTTACCCGTCCGTCCACCCTTCCACTCACCCATCCAGCCATCCATTTACCCATCTATCCATTTTCTATCTCTTCATCCATCTACTCATCTATATATGCACCATCCACCCACCCATCTGCTCAATTATCTATCTGTGTATGTATCTATGTATCTGTCTGTCTGTCTATGTGTGTATATATGTATGTATGTATCATCTACCTAGGTATCTATCCATATATCTATGTAAATATTTATGTATTTATCTATGTATCTATCTATTTCTATCTATGTATTTGTATTATCTATCTATGTCTGTTTATATATGTATGTATGATCTATGTATCTATCCATGTATGTATGTATGTATGTATGTATGTATGTATGTATGTATCTATCTATCTATCTATCTATCTTTCACTCATCCATCTATCCATCTGTCCACCCAACATTCCAAGAAATAGTGATAAAGTGTTTATTGAGCACTGGGGTCTATTCTAGGCTTTGGGAGTCTGTCGAGTAGGAGTCAAAGCTTCCTGCCCTTGTCGACCTTGTGTTGTGTTAGGGAAGGGAAGTTGGTTTAGCAGTTAGTCCTGTAAATAGGCAGAATATGTGATCATTCAGATGATGGTGAGTTCTGCGGAGAACAATTGAGAGAGTGTGTGGAGTATGTGGTGCTTACTATGATAAGCGGCGTGACTGGAAGGCTTTACTGACAAGGTGACACAAAAGCAGAGACCTTTAGGAGTGAGAGAGCCCTCCTTCTGTGTGTACAGAGGAGGAGTCAGCAATAAGTGTGAAAGCCCTAAGGCAGGGGGGGGTCCAGCCTGCTGTGATGAGGCATGAGGATGACAGAGGCTTTTCTGATGGGTTTCTCTTCTCTCTCCAGATTGGCTGGTTCCCTTCTAACTATGTGGAGGAAGACTATTCCGAATACTGCTGAGCCTGGTGCCCTGCAGGACGCACAGAGAGGCAGATGAAGGCTGAGCCCAGGATGCCAGCAGGGTTGAGGGGCCATGAGCTGTCCTCACTGGCCGAGGATCTGGACAGAGTGCAGATGGCTAGTGGCCAGCTGGCAGGGTTCCCAGGGTGAAGCCCAGAGATAGTTAATTTATAACACACTGATTTTCTCCAGTCCTCCAAGAAAGGTGGGGCTTGAGGCAACTGATTCCAATAAAGCGAGGAGAGCGGAACTGGTGTACTTCAGACTGACTGTAAGGGGAGCCACAGGGCGCACACCGACAAAAGTCCACTCAGCAATGCCCTCCCTGTGTCAAGGCCTCCCTTCTCTGACTGACGGCACAGGTTGAAGGAGACCTGGGATTTCTACCTAGCGGAAGAGAGTGCTGTGTTTACAGGGTCTAGATTGCAGAAATCAAGTCCACACCTCTCCCTCCCTTTTTTGTCCTGATGCCAAGGAATGACCTCAGGACCTCAGCATGATAGGGAGGCACACTACTGCTGAGCCCCTCACTGGGAGACTCCAGACAGGGCTCCACCCCAACCACGCCCCCAACTCCTCACTGGGGGATTCTGGGTGGGGACTCCACCACTGACCACACCCCAACCCTTATTGTGGGATTCTAGGCAGGGGGCTCTACTGCTGTGCCACACTTCCAGTCGCTTTAAAATCTTTGAGACAGGGTCTTGCTATATAGGCCAGACTGAACTTATTGCAGCTGGCCTTCAACTTGTCATCCTCCTGCCTCAGCTTTCTTATAATAGAAGTTAATTTTTTGAGTTCTCTTCTTCCGCATTATGCTGAGTAAGGGAAAAATATCTCAATATATGCTCTTCAAAAATCTAGTTTAAATCCTATAAACCTTGGCTCTGGTGTTGTGAGGAGACAGCCAGCTTTCCTCTGCCACCTTGCTTCCTGTGGAGACATCTTTGCTTACATCAGAACCTTTCTTTGCCTGCCAGGTAGAACCACCACACTCTGGTTTACCCAGGATCGTTTTGCCTGTTGCCCTGGTGCAGTTATTAATCATGACCTGCATCCCACTTTGATTTTTGTGGCTGTGACAAACGACCTGACTTACTGCTACTTGTGGAGGAAAAGATTTATGTTTGGCTACACTTCCAGCGTACAGTTCACCACTGATGGGAGTCAGGGCAGGAACTGAATCAGGAACTGAAGCAGAGGCCATTGGGGGGGGGGGGATGCTCTTACTGGCTCGTCTCAGCTACCTTTCCTTCTTCTTTCACAGTAATAAAGTTTTTATTTACTTTATATCCAGATGGCAGCTTCCCAGCCCTCCTCTCTTCCAAGTCCCTCCCTCTCCCCTTTTCTTCCCCACCATCCACCCTTCCTCTCTTTCTCCTCAGAAAAGGGGAGGCCTCTCGTGGATATCAACCAGCCTTGGCATATCAAGTTGCTGCAAGATGAGGCACCTCCTCTCCTATCGAGGCTAGATGAGGCAACCCGGTAGGAGGAAAGAGTCCCAAAGGCAGGCAACAGAGTCAGAGACAGCCCTTGCTCCTGCTTAAGGAGTCCCACATGAAGACACAGTTGCACAACTGTAGGGTATTTGCAGAGGGCCTAGGTCAGTCCCAATGCAGGCTCCCTGGTTTGCAGTTTAGTTTCTGGGAGCCCCTTTGGGCTCAGGTTTGTAGATTCTGTGGGTTTTATTGTGATATCCTTGACCCCTTTGGCTCCTTCAATTCTTTGTCCCCCTCTTCCACTGGGCTCTCCAAGCTCTGCCTAATGTTTGACTGTGGGTCTCTGCATCGTTTTTGATAAGTTGCTCAGCTGGTTTTCTTATATAGCCCTGGACCACCTGTCTAGGGATGGCACCATCCATACCAGGTACCATCAGTTAAGATGATCTTTCACAGACATGGCCACAGGTCAGTCTAATCTGGTCAGTTACTCAGTGTAGACTCTCTCAGAGTAGCTGTGCTGACAGCTACAGCTAACCAGGCACTTTGTTTCATTCTCCAAAGTGTCACATTTTCGTGGTACCTACCTGCTCTTCTCGTTGGTGGGATAAGATCCTCTGAGAAACACAATTAAGGAAGAAAGGTTTACCATGGTCTCAGTTCCAGTCCACCACGGCAGAGAAGGCATGGTGGCAGGCATGTGAGCTGCCTGGTCACACAGTACTCACAGTCAGAAAGTGGAGAGGTGAATGCTGGTGTTCAGTCCAGCACCCGAGCCCACAGGATGGGGCCACCCACAGTCAGTTAGCCTAATCTTGATAATCCCTTAACCACCGCCAGAGAATGGATTCCCAGGTGATTCCAGAGGCTGTCCATAGCACCACCATCATGATTTTGGTGTCCTAGGCTGTGCCATCTGCAGTCAGACCCCAGGATACGGATTTGGGGCTATAAGGTTTCCCTGGGATGTTTTACAGGATCTCCAGGAAAGAGAGAGAGAGAGAGAGAGAGAGAGAGAGAGAGAGAGAGAGAGATGTGCCACATTAACTATATCTCCTTTTCTTCTTGTGCATATTGTGTTCGTTTGTGTGCCAGTGCACATGTAAATGTAAGTATGCTTGCACATGTGTGCGTGGATATGTGGAGGTCAGGGGTCAACCTCGTACATCATTTATCATGTGTCGTCATTGTTTCTTTGAGACAGGGTCTCTCTCTTGTCTGGAAAGCTGTCAGTGAGCTACCAGCCAGGAGGACAGCTTGGGCTGGACAGCTGCAGACCCTGGGTGCTGGGAAAGATGGATGTCAGAGCTTCTCTTAAAAATTAAAAAGTTCTTTATTCTGGGAATGTAGAGATGGGTCAGAGGTTAAGAGCCCTGGCTGCTCTTGCAGAGGACCTGGGTTCAGTTCCCCATACCCCCATGGCAAGTCACAGCCCTCTGTAACTTAAGTTCCAGAGGATCTGATGCCCTCTTCAAGCCTCTGCAGGCACCACACACATTATGCATAGACAGACATACTGGCAACACATCCATACATACAAAACAGTATTAAAATTGTTTCTTTATTCCTAAGAATTTCATATACGTGTACAATGAGTTATGGTCATGTATAGTTTACATGTATACTTGTGTCCCCTTCCATGTCCTTCCTCCAGCTCCACCCATGCTCCACACATTCCCACCCGAACTCCATGTCTTCCAACAAGTCAACAAACAACCCCACTACCGAAGTGCAGCTAGTGCTGCCCGTGTGCAGGGCTGCGTGGCTGTCTGCTGGAGTGTGGGACAACTACTAGTGGCCATACCCTCAGCAAAGAATGACTCTCCCTGCCCCAGAAGCTCCCATTGCCAAGAGCTCCTCAGTGAGGGTGGAGAACTCCTTCCCAGCTGTGTTGGGACTTTGGCTGGCTTGGTCTTATGCATGTAACCACAGCGGCCATGAGTGTCCTCGCCATGCTGTCCCAGCCTTCTACTCCTACAGTTTTCTTGTTTCCTCCTCTGTGATTTTCAGCCAGCCTCAGCGATGGTGGAGGGTCTTGTTTAAGGGTGACTACTCCATCTTGTATTCTCAGCACTTTGACCAATAATGCATCTCTCTGCTGACTACTGTCTACTGTAGAAGGAGGCTCCTGTGGCCCAGGCTCAGGGCTGCCAGAGTTATAGATGTACACATAAATATTTAGAAGGTATTTTGATAACATGATCATTTAGGAAAATAATAGCAGCAGGTGCTATCCTAGAGCTATGACTTCCAAGCCCTGGGTCATGACACCCCAGCCTTTGGCAATGACCTCTCAGCCATGGATCATGACTTCCCAGTCATAGGTCATGACTCCCAGCCCTGGGCTACGACCTCCCAGCCTTGGTCATGACCTCCCAGCCCTGGTCATGACCTCCCATGTGTAGGTCATGACCTCCCATGTGTAGGTCATGACCTCCCAGCCTCGGTAATGACCTCCCATGTGTAGGACATGACCTCCTAGCTCTGGTCATGACCTCCCAGGTGTAGGTCATGACCTCCCAGGTGTAAGTCATGACCTCCCAGCCCTGGTCATGACCTTCCAGCTCTGGTCATGACCTGTCAGCCTTGGTCATGACTTCCCAGCCCTGGTCATGACCTCCCAGCCTTGGTCATGACCTCCCATGTGTAGGTCATGACCTCCCAGCTCTGGTCATAACCTCCCAGCTCTGGTCATTACCTCCCAGTCCTGGTCATGACCTCCCAGCCCTGGTCATGACCTCCCAGCTCTGGTCATGATCTCCCAGCCTTGGTCATGACCTTCCAGGTATAGGTCGTGACCTCCCAGCCTTGGTCATGACTTCCCAGCTGAGGGCTTTTGAACAGAGTCACAGTACTGAGCTGGAAATTGCTTCTGTGGAAGGGACTTCAATTTTTTTTTTAGTTCGTTATTGTTTATTTTGGGGACAGGGTCTTAAGAGTCTCATACTGGCTATGTACTCACTATATAACCAAGGATGACCTTGAACCCCTGATCTTCCTGTTTCCACCTCCTAAGTGCTGGGATGATAGGTGTGCACCATCATGCCTGGTTTATTCTGTGTTGTGGATGGAACCAGGGCCTCATACCTGCCAGATGAGAGCTCTACCTACTGAGACACAGCTTCACCCAGCACAGAGAAATCTCTTTTCTCATGGTGCCCTATTTGGGTTGTGGACGGACTTGTGGGGATAGGATTCCATCTTTTTATCACCACAGACTTTAGCTCATTTTCTCCTATCTGCCATCTGTCTGTTTGTTCTCTTGGCTTCAGACTTCTGTTTATTTTTACAGGTTTTTAATAGTGGATATTACTTAAACCTAATAATGGGTTTGTTATGATATTTTCATACATGTATTATTAATTTTGATCGTATCCCCATCATTCTCTCTTGTCCCCTTCCACTCTTGCTGATTCCTCCCTTTTCCTACTCAGTCTACCTTCTACCTCCATGTCTGTTTTTTGACAGACCACTGAATTCTATCAGGGTTGAGATGAAAGGCTATTACAGGAGTGTGGGCCACCGACTGTGGCTACATCACTGAAGAAATGTCTACCCTGTCCCTGGAGACCTTGAACTGTCTATCAATCCCAGGAAGGGGCGGGGCCTCACGAACCCCACCCCCTTAGCTCTGTTGATTTTGTTTCAGAAAAGGCCTGTGCATCAGACTGATTCTTTTCAACATATATTATTCATGCCTTGGCAACTCTTTCTTATTGAATAGACTTTATTTTTAAGGTTGTGGTTAAGCACAGCATGCAGTCTACCATCTCTGCCACTCTGAGTGTTTTAACTATTGCTAAGTGTATTCATGACTCCAGAACCAATTCCCACCTTCCTGAACTTTCTCGTCATTTACATTGCACCCACCACCCTCTGCCCCCAGGCCTTGGCAGTACCTCCCTCTGATTAGACTTTACTTGCAGTACTTTAGGGCTAAGTCAAGAGCCAACGAATTGCCTTTTTGGGTGAATTTCTTTTGATCAACTGGAATCACCTTTACCAAGCTCAAATAAAAGAAGGCTAGCGTGGGTGGCCAATGGGACAGGACTTCGGAGCATACATTATTTAGGAAGGCGCCAGTGTATTGAACACCCCCATGGCCTAATATTAGATCCAGCTTTATGGGCAGTGGAGAATGGTGGTTGAGACACAATGGACTTGGAGGTCATCTCAACTCCTGGGAAATTTACTGTACATTACCAGAGAGTGGGGGACATACTTTTTTGAAGGCATAGCATCATGGTGTGTCTGGGGAGATGGCTTGGAGTTAAGAGTTCTTGCTGCACAAACATGAGGGCCTGATTTTGAATCCCCAGCATTCAGTAAAAGGCTGGGCTCAGCCATATGCATCTGTAACACCAGCCCTGTACAGGAGGATTGCTGGGCTTGCTGGCTGTCAAACAGGCTCTGGGTTCAGCCAGAGACCGTGTGTCAGGGGGTAAGTGGGGAGTGTTAACTTCCTGCGGCCTCCACACCGTGATGGTATGAGCACCTGCACATGCAGGTGTTAAGGGGTGAATATATTCTACACAGCACACACACTAAAAAGCTAAGTCTCAGCGCTAAGCTGTGCTCTTAGCACCCTAGTGCAGTGGTCACAACCCCTACAATAGGAATTGTAGCAAAATGACAGTTATAAAGTAGCAATGAAGTAGTTTTATAGTTGGAGACCCCCACAACACGAGGAACTGAATTAAAGTGTCACAGCTTTAAGAAGGTTGAGGACTACTGGTCTAGTGGCTAACAGAGGCCACAGCACTGCCTGGTTCTCTCTCAGGAAAGCCAGTGCCCAAGCACTGCCTCATGCACACGCTTGGCCAAGGATAGACTATAGCACAGGAGTCTGGTATGAAATGCTTGCTATGTCTGAGGGGTCTGCCTTCACTATCGGGAAAGTCAATGGATTCATGGGCACCAGGAACTGTGTTAGAGCTCACTAGAGGAACAGGACTGATAGAATAAATAGATATCAAGGGGAAGATTTATTAGTTTGGCTTATATGATATAGCCTGGGCAGTTTATAATGGCTGCCTGTATGCTGCCAAGGCTGAGAACCTGGTAGCAGCTCAGTCTATGAGGTGGTGCTGCAAAATCCAGATCTGAAGGCCTGGGGGGATTTCTGGAGGGTACCAGGTCTTCAAGCCATGTCAGGTAAGGATTGTAGGAACAACACAGAGGCAGTAACAGAGTGGTTGTGCTCTCCAGGAAGGGGCAAATCAGGCTAAAACCCAATGTTTCCCTCTCTGGAAGCTGCCAGCCACTGTCCAGGAAGGACTTCCCCTGTAGATTCCCCCAGAAGCATGTCTGTCAGCTGATCCAAGTCAAGTTGACAGTCAAGGTTAGCCATCACAAGGACCATGGCAACAGAATGCTGCTCTTTCCCATGATTTTTCCATGAGAAGAAGAGGCTGAGTTATGTGATGTTGAGGAGCTAGAGGTTGTGAATTTGCTCTTGGAGCAATTCCAGCCATGCCCAGAGTGCTCAGGGTGGCAGAAGTTTGTATTAGTCAGCTCAAGCTAGGTTTTGCTGCAGTGACTGCCTACACTGGTTTGACCTGTAGGGTCTGTGGGGGATTGTCTTCATTATGATAATTGATGTGGGAAAATCCAGCCCATAATGGGCCACACTATTCCGTAGGCAGGGATCCAGAACTGTGGATACATGAGCATGCTGGCCTTCACTTCTTCGTTCTTGGCTGTGGTTGTCATATGACCAGCTGTTTGAGGTGACTTTTCTAACTGGCCCACAAAGATGGGCTGGAATCGTGTAAACTCAACCCCTACCTCTCCAAAACTCCCCTTTTTTGTCAGGATATTTTATTATAGCATCAGAAATTAGGCCAATCTACAAAATACTCTCCCTCAGCTGTTCTAAGGATTTAAAAACATGGATGAAGATGTGGGAAATCGGATATAAGCTTCAAATTCAAATGCAGAGGCAGACATCCAAGCAGGACTGGTCCAAGGCAGACAGCTGGAAATTAAAGGCTCGGTCGCCCCCTCGTGGACGTGTGCGGTAATGACACAACGTCTGCAGCTGGGCGGGTCGTTTGCAGAGGGAAGGAAAGAGGGAAGAGATTGAGTTCGTTTGTGGGTGTGCACACGTGTGTTTGCTCACAAGTCTGTGTATATGAGCCCAGACAGACCTCCAGGAAGGGACCCTGGTACTTCTGGCACCTCCATCCAGAGGACAACTTGCAGGAGTAGTTTCCTCTTTCTATCATGTAGGTCCTAGAGTGACAAACTCCTTTACTTGCTGAGCTCTACCCCTCAATCATTTATTGTTACACATTTTTCTCAAAAAAAAAAATGTTTAAAACTTATTTTTATCTCTAGCGACTTCTAGGCGGATCTGAGCTTCATTGGTTGAATTGGTACTCTGGACAATTTTATTATTTATTTATTTTAATATAGAATAGAGTTTATTCAGGGCATGGGGAGGGGAGTTAAGAGGATAGTAGAGGCAGAGAAAGGCAGAGAGCGACAATTTTATTTTTTAAAAAAGAAATGCATTTATCCAAAGGAATGACCCTTGTACTAGTGGAATTCCGTACTAGGAAGTCAGTCACAGAGCTGGCTTGTCCTTACGACTCCAGCAGGTTGTGTTTCCTTGTCTGTGGCACTGAGAGGCCCCGGTTTCATTTCTTTTTCTTTTTTTTTTCGGTTTCATTTCAAGAACACTTGTGGAGTCTTAACCACACAGCGCTCACTTGCAGCCGTGTGCTGCCACCTAACGTCCATGAGTGATATGGCACCTGTGTTTAACTGTGTATGCTCCCCAACTCCTCCCAGATCCACTGTCATCCCAATCTTCTTTCAACATCATGCTGTCTTTTTAAAATTTAAATAACCCATCCAGTCAAATTTGGGGTGTCCATGTAGTCCTGGGTGTGTGGCTGTCCACTGGAGCATGGTTAGCCTGTGGGGTCAGGGGCATAGTTTAAAGAAAACTGCCTCTCCCTCCGTCAGCAGCCATCCACTGTCTAGCTCCTCAGTTAGGCCGGCTCACGAACCCTTCCACCTCCTGCTGCAAGGTTGATTGGTCTGATCATAAGCAGCAGCCACAGCTGCTGTAGTTCATGAGTGCTGGGATCCTGCTCCGGTCGTGCTCTTACAGTCTTCCTTCTCTTCTGAGCCTTGGGGAGACGGTTCCACCTTATTTTTTGAGACAAGTTCTTCCATAGGCCTGGAGTTCATTAAGTAGGCTGACCAGTCAGTGGACCTTGGGGATACATCGATCTCCACCTCTCCCTCTCTCCAGGGCTTCATTTCCATGCCTTGACTTTCAAATGAGGGTGTGCAGAGCCCACTCAGGTTGCATTGCTTGCTTAGCAAACACTTACTGACTGAGCCTGACTCCCCAGTCTCTGTGGATGGTTGTGGGTAAGAAGGACGCCCAGCTGGTCTAGTGCTTGCCCCACAAACATGAGGATCCATGTTTCTACTTGTGGATTCTAGGGTAGCGAGAGAGACCCCGTCTTAGGAAAACACACGTGAGCTGCGCAGTTTTGACTTAGGAGGTCAGAAGACCAACCGACAAGGAGGGCACCAAGTTGATAATGGTGGGCAGACGAGAGGAGTTGGGGGCGGGGGCGCACATGTAGGAGATTCTCCAAGAGAAATACGTTAAAACAGACAGTGGATGCTGCTTGATGCAGACGGTTAAAGTAGGTCTGCGGATGCGCATGCAGGTTCACATGCACCCCCCACCTGCCACTGAAAAAGATGGGTTCTATTTCATTTTTCCAAGTCCTTTCTGATTCTTAGAAGCTTTGCCTTATCAAGCACCATGGCCTCCTGCTTCACTCTGACAAAGTTGAAATGCAGTAAGCAAGATTTGTAAACTTCTCCTTTCTGAGTTTCTGGTAACCGTGGCGACCGTGGCTCCAAATAAAGGGACAGATCTTCCCCAGAATTCAGAATGGCCCCTCTTTTCTCAGTTGGTTCTTTGTAATTTTCAAAAATATGATTACTTTTATTACTTCTTCAAGAATTTCATTTATATATTTTTCAATGTCCCTTTTTAAAAAAATTAAACCAATTTAGACTTATTTTATGAGTGTTTTGTCTACATGTATATATATGCACCATATGCACGTTTGGTGCCTGCAGAGGTCAAAAGAAGGTATCAGATCTCCTTAACTGGAGTTATGGATGATTTTGAGCCACCATATGGATACTGGGAATTGAACTTCCTCTTGAGACCCCATGCTATGTACGTTAATAATATTCGTTCCCCACTGATCTCAGCGACTTCTCTTAGATCCCTCACCCGTCCTTCCCCAACTTTGTCCCCCCACGCCTCATAACCCACGGACTCCAACTTGAGCTGCCTATGTACTCCCAGATGGCTGCCCTATCACAAATCGCATCTCTTAAGAAAGCTGATTCTCCATCATTGTCCAGCTCCTCAGTTAGGGGTGGGGCCGGGAGCCCCTGCCCTGCCCTCCATGCTGCAAGGTGGCCTGGCCTGACCCTGTGCAGTGACTACAACTGCTATAGTTCACTGGCGCTGGGCTCCTGTCATGGCCGGAAGACAGTGTTTGCGCTGGTCTGCCTCATCAGACTCTTAACAGTCTTTCTGCCCCTGTTTTTGTCAGCCCAACCGGTCACAGCCTTTGGCCTCTCTGAATCTCCTCTGGTGTTTCCCCACTTTGTTCCCCGGTCTCTCCCTGGTCGCCATCATCTCCGGGGGTAATGTCTCCCTTCTTTTCCTGTCTAGTTGTTTTCAGCCCATCCTGTGATCTTTCTATGATCCTTCATCCGCAGACTCCTTTGCTCTCTTCACTTCTGTCTTTCTCTTCTTCTGTCTCTTTCCTCTTCTCCATTTCTTTTTCCTCTCCTTCAGATCCCTTACATTTTATTTTTATTTGTTTATTAGCATCTCTTTCCTAGCCTGTATTCATTGTACATACTGGGTTTATGACATTTTTACACACACACACACACACACACACACACACACACACACACACACACACACACACACTCTCTCTCTCTCTCTCTCTCTCTCTCTCTCTCTCTCTCTCTCTCTCTCTCTACATTTTCGTGATATTCACTCCCATTACTCCTTCCTGTCCCCTCCATTCCTGAAGACCCCCCTTTTCTCAACCAGTCCCCTCTCTACTTTTGTGTCTTCTGTTTTTAGTGACTTAGTGAGGCTTTTCTTTTCCTGCTTACTGCTTCATTCATTTACATCCCAAGCCTTGCTCCCGCTCTGGATCCCTCTCTCACAGAGTCCAGTGAGTTTATTTATGGTCACTTAGGAGTGTGGCCTACACCACTATAGTGTAGGAAGCAAATGTCTTTTCCTATCCCAAAAACCACTTATAATTGCCCATGATTTCCCCCTGGGGAACAGGGCCTTGTGAGCCCCTCCAGCCTCTGTGGTAGGATGTCTGAGGATGCCATCTTGTCCAGATCATGTGCAGGCAGCTATAGCTGCTGTAAGTTCAAGAGTGCATGGCTCACCTTGTGCCCAGGAGTCAGGGTTCTGCACCCCTCCTCCTTCCCCCAGCTCTTGCATTCTTCCTGCCAGTTCCCCCTCTCCCATGTTGACTGCACCTTGGGAGGGGTGGGTGATACAAGGGCCCCTTTTGAGACTGAGCACCCAACAGTCATTGATTCTCAGTACTCTGGCCAGTTGTGAGTTTCTGCGGCTGTCGCTCCTATGGCACAGTGCTCTCTGAGCTCTGCTGAGAGCAATGGGATGGACACATCATGTCCACTCAGCAAGAAAGCAATGCCTAGGTTGGTGCTGAACTCAGAAATCCTCCTCAGATTATGTGCACGAACCATCATAGGTGGCTTTATTCTTTATTTAAGCAGTGCCTTTACATTTTTTGGAGAATTTTTTGCATACATATACAATAAAATATGATGACATCCACTCCCACTTCCCCTCTAAGTCCCCCCAGAGCTCCCACTACTTCTCCCTCCCCTCTCTCACTACTTCTCCCTCCCCCTCTTCCTTCTCTTCCTATCTTCTTCCATTTAGTGCTTGGGTTGCATTTTGAAACAACTTTTGAGATTATGATATCATTACAACATTTCTCCTTTTCCTTTCCTGTCTCCAAGGACCCCCTGTGCCCCCCCTCTTCTTCAGATTCATGGCCTCCTTTTCCATTAATCGTTATTGTATGTATACAGGTATATACATACACGTGCATGCACAGGCAGGCATACAGGTATATACATACACACGCATACACAGGCAGGCAGGTACACACACATTCCTGAGTGTAACCTGCTCAGTCTGTAGAGCGTTACTTGTGTGTGTTTTTAGGGCTGACCATGTGGTATTTGATAGCCATTTGGTGTGTTCCTCCCTAGGGAAGGCTATTTCTCGGACTCTCGGCATTCCTTAGTTGCCTGTAATTCTTTGTGTGGGGCTGAGGCCTCGAGGGCTTTTCCCTGTCCACTTTGGCATGTGCATTGTCATCCTTGTTCAGCTCGTGTTTAGGCAGCCTTGTTGGGAAGACTTTGTGAGCACAGCTTCTGACGTTACCAGAAGACGCACGTATACAGAAAGCTCCCTGGTTCTCTGGTTCTCACAGTCTTTCTACCCTCTCCTCTCCACTGTTCCCTGAGCCTTAGGTATTATAGATACATCCACTGGGACCAGGCTCCACAGTTCTGCATTTTGATTGGTTGTGTTTTTCAGTAATGATCTCCATCTAGTGCAGAGAGAAGTTTCCTTGATGAGTACTTATCTTTGGCTGTAAGGACAAATGTTGAGAATATAGTTAAAGATTATGCTGGTTTAGGATAGTGGTGGGTGTAGGTTCTCTTCTCAGATCCATGACTTCACCAGCACCGAGTAGTTAGCTAGGTTTCTAGTACCAGGCACAGTTTCCCTCTTGTTGAGCCTGTCTTAAGTACAATTAGACAGTTGTTTGTTACTGCCAAGATATGCGTGCCACTGCTGCACCCCAGGAGGCATCTTTTAAAAGGACCCTCTCCCTGGAAACTGCTCCATCTCAGAGACTCAGGTCTAAGTCCTTGAACATGTTAACCACAGCCCACACTTTTTGTTACACTTTCAGGTGGATAAGAGTGCTGAGAGGCAGGAGAGATGGCTCAGCCAGCAAAGTGCTTGCCATACACAAGCATGCCTGGAATTTGGACCTTCAAATACCCATGTGAAACCCAGGCATAGTGGTTTTGGGTGTCCCACAGTGTCTGGGAGGTGGAGACAAGAGGGCTACAGAATAAGGTGGTTGCACTACCCAAATGGTGAAAGACTTTTCTCAATATAAGGCAGGAGAAGACACCTGACAGCATCTGGCCTTCACATACACCTAAGCACATTCCCCATTCACCTGCACTTGTGTACACTGTGAGCTTGCACACACACACACACACACACACACACACACACACACATGTACACACCACACACATAAATAAATAATAAATAAATAACTACAGATGGTCTCAGCACCCTTGTTGGGTGGCTCACAGTCATCTGACACACGCGTGCTCGCGAGCGCGCGCACACACACACACACACAGACACACAGACACACAGACACACAGACACACACACACACACACACACACACACACACACAATTAAAGACAATATTATATCTAGGACCAGGTGTGGCAGCACACTCCTTTAATCTCAACACTAGGAGGCAGAGGCAGGTGGCTCTCTGTTAAGTTGGAGTTCCAGGGCAACATTGTGAGACACCATGTCAAAAAAATCTTAAAAGAATAAAAAAAGCAAACACTAAGGGTTAGTGCTTAGTCTTGAACACCAGGTCACATGTCAAGGGTATGAAATGTGAAAGTTGAATTCAGTTATAACCTTCCCACATACACACAGAAGAATTAACTCTAGATTCTTTAAGATTGACTTCCCACAAACTGGGACTCCTTCCTCCTCGAGCTCTGGGGCCCCAGTTTGTGGGTGCAAAGAAGAAGATGATGATGATGATGATAGACTTATCTTCTGTGGCTTCTGTAACTCCACATCCTCTTCTGAATCCACTTGTGTTGATGTGAGAGGTGGGGGAGGGTGCTGCTTCTCTTGCTGCTGCTTCTGCATCTGGTGAGGCAGAGAAGGCAGAGCACTCGGGGAACTCGCTGGCTGCTCAGCCTGAAGCTTTTGCAGAAATCTGCAGAGGAAGAGCAGAGAGTACACTCACTCAATAGCCCGGCTCAAAAGAAATGGCCAAGCTCTAAGAAGGAAAAGGGAAAGAGTTCTAAGTTTCCCTCTCCCCCTCCTTCCTCTCTCTGCTTCCTCAGACATTTTGAGACAAATGCAACGTAAGGAAGGGCTTGTTTGGATCACAGTTTGAGGAGATATGGTCCATCATGGTGGGGAAGGCATGGACGGAGGAGCTTGGGGCTGCTGTCACATTGTGTCCATGCTAAGGAAGCAGAGAGCTGTGGGGCTAGTGCTCAGCTCAGTTATGGTTTGTCCAGTTGACCCAGCCTAGGTCATGCTCACAGACATGCCCAGGAGTCTTTCTCCCTAGGTGATTCTAGATCCTGTGAAGCTGTCAATCAATGGGAAGCATTTCAGTAGCTGACATACCCATGATCCAGCTACTCCTGGATCAGGACCTGAGGTCATGAGTGGGTCTCAGGCATGCAGCAGATCTGCTCTCATGAGTCTGTTCTATACCTTGAACAGGGGCACTGGTTGGTTCTTGTCAACTTGACACAAACTACAGTCACCTGGGAAAAGGGAACCTCAGTGGAGGAATTGCCTCTATCAGGTCAGTCTGTAGGCAACTCTGGGCTGTGTTTCCTAGATTGGTGTTTGTAGTGGGAAGGCCCTGCCACCCCTGGGAAGGTGCAAGGGGGTGAGAAAGCCATAGGAGCAAGCTACTAAGCAGTGTCAGTACAGTTCCTGCTTCCAGGTTCCCACACTGACTTCCTTCAACGAGGAACTGTTATTTGAGGGTGTAAGCCAAATCCACCCTTTCCTTCCCCAGGTTACTTTTTGTCAGTGTTTTATCACAGCAACCGAGGAGCAAAGTAGGTATCTAAAATTTTGGAAGCCACCCACATAGAAAAGAGTTAACAAGGCTGGCTCCTGGGAATTTGGGTTTGGGGATAGCCTGTGTCAGTCTTGGTACCCAGGAAAGTGACTCATGGTGACCACAGTACTTGTGACTATACAATCTTGCTTCTGAGTCTTTAATGGGCATCTCTGGTAGAAGCCCTTTCTAATGTTGTCACAAGTAAATAGAAGGGTGGGCTGGGCTCTGTGGGGCTGAACAGGGCAACCACCCTTGGGTATTTATTTGGTATCCTGTGGGCCTCAGAACACGCACTCTTCATCTTTGTTGATTTATAGTTTGTTGTGCGACTTTCCTGGAAGGAGACATGAATAAATGTCTACTTACTCCAGGCACCAACAATGAATCAAGGAAGTAAATACACATAGGTCTAGCTTAGTGAATCACAGATTTTTATGTGGGTGACTCACATTACATAAAAGCCATCCAGCATGAGTAATGATTGATTTATGGGCAGCCTGGACCTGTCTATGGCACTTGTATGCAATGCTCCATCTTGGAGAGTGTTCTCTCCTCAGCAATCATTCCTGATTATGTAACTTGGTGAGGGGTTTTGCCAATCTTGCAAACTTCAGGGCCTTCCTCAGCCTTGTGAGTTGTTGAGTGCTCACTTCCTGAGGCTCAAGGAACATCCCTAGGCTAGGACATATCAATTCCCAGGACACAGGTCTGCAGGTGAGCATGTTTCAGATAAGGCATTTAGACGTTAATTGAAGGCAAAACTGTACCTTTTATTTATGAAAATTTGAAGACAAAGACTATAACTTTTAATGTGTAATAAAAACTAAGTATATTTCTGCATTCTGAAACATTTCTTAAATAAAAAGTGCCATTTGTATACATAATGAATGTGCTTTTTATATTGGCAAGTCCTGACTTGAAGTGTTCAGTTTACAATTTCATATGAATGTTTGTACACAAATAATTTGTTGAATACAGAATGACATATTACAAAGCACATTGTAAAAGGGTACCAAGCCCATTTTAGGGATTTAGGCAAGGGGTCCCCGAGGTTGTGCTCTTGGCAGAAGAGGAATTTTGTGTGTGTGTGTCTCAGCAATAGTTCAATGACTATTCTCTTTGTTGTAATTAATTAATTAATTAATTAATTAATTAATTAATTAATTCCTCACAAAAGCAAGTTACCTGACAAGAAGGTTTGAGGGACTCAGTCCACCTGCTGGAAGTGTGAGGAGGTGGCTGGTCATGTTGTGTTTACAGTTAGGAAGCGGGGGGGGGGGGATGCTGGATCTCAGTCTACTGTCTCCATTGTCCCCCATTAAACAACTGTTTGACAATTCATACACATATACAAGGGACTTCAAACCTCGTTCCTCTCCCCCTGAAACTCTATTTCCAACAAGGCCCCTCTGACTTTCACTTCTTCTTTTTGTGTGTTTGTTTTCTGCTTTTTATTCAGTCTGGGGCCCCAGCCTGTGAGATGCTACTGCCTACATTCAGAGTGGGTCTTCCATGCTCAGTTAACCCCTCTCTAAAAATGCCCTTACAGAAAGTCCAGCACTGTGTCTCCTGGCTGATTCTATCCTGTCAGTTTGGCTTGCCATCAGTTAGGATGTTGGCTAAACTTGCACCTCAGTTCTACTCGGCCTGGAGCCTGGGAACCTGAGAACCCCAGAGAGGTTTGTCTCCCCTCAGGGTCTGTGGATTTTCATGTTTCTGTGATCTTTAGATAAGGGCTATAATTTGGGTCTCTGGTTTTCTGCAGCTGGCCTGCAAAGAGCAGAGGGGAAGCTCTGAGCTGATAGCAATTGTCAGAGTAGCTGGGTGCAGCAGCCAGTGCATGGTGCCAGGTCAGGAGTTCCCAGAATACACTACAGGGGCTCTCAGATTTTGGCAGGTGTATGTGGCAATGAATCAAGATGGCAGATGGGCAGATATCTTGGATTTTTTTTTTTTTTTTTTGTCAACTTGACACCAACTAGAGTTGTCTGGGAAGAGGAACCTTAGTTGACAAAATATCTCATGGGATGGCCTGTAGGCAAATCTGTGGGGGCATTTTCTTGATTATTGATTGCTGTGGGAGGGTCATGTCCATTGTGGGTTGTACAACGCTAGAGCAGGTGCTCCTGGATTTTGCGGAAAGCTGGCTGAGGGAGCTTGGTCCTGCATTGCATGGAAGGTTGGCTGAGCAAGCCTGTAAGCAGTGCTCCTTTATGGCTCTGCATCAACTCCTGCCTGTAGGTTCCTTCCTTCACTTTCCTCAGTGATGGAGTGTGACCTAGGAGTTGTAAGATGAAATAAAGCATCTTCTTCCTATGATGCTTTTGGTTATAGTGTTAGTCACAGCAATGGAGATCCTGAATAAAACACTAGACTGGACTATGCCTATGCAGGGTCTTAGGCTCTACTGGACTCAAATGTCCTCCCAAGTGCAATGGGGAGCCAAGGAAGGACTTAGAGCACTAGAGGGACATAGTCAGTTTCAATGGGGCTTCACTGGAGCTCTTCCCTGGAGTCCTCCAGGTTCTCCCCACTCAGGGTGAGAGCTCAGGGGCTCTGTTCATTGCAGCTGACTTCTCTAATGGAGAATGTCTCATGCTGTCTTCACTACTGGGAAAGTTATAAAGGGCTTTGGCTTGTGTAAGCAGCTTGGTTAGAATTACTTCCCTCCCTTCCCCCTTCCCATCCCTCCATAGCTCTTTAGTCCATGCTGGACAGTCCCAGTCATCTTCTAGGTTATAAGGTGTGTAGGGTCTTCTGGCTTCAATGATTTCTCATAGTCAGGGCCCTGACTTCCAGAGCATCATACTGTGCCCTTGTAACCCATGTGTGTGTCAGCTCACACAGCAGCCACATGACCCTTGGCTATTATCTCCTTCCACCCCCTGCCCTTGGGAACCTAGGCTTGAATGTAGAAACTTCCAACCTTGTAGTCTAGCCTCAGATTTCAGCTTCTCTTTCAGTCTCATCTTCCTGTCCATAACTGGGTGTAACCCAAATGTTCCTTTTTACACATTTGAACTTTACCCTGGCCAATGCGCAGCTTGTGTGGCCCCAGTGACATAAAAATCCTGGCTTGAGTCTGTGGTGTCGTCACGGAATCCATTCATATTGTCCCAAAGGTCAGATCTTGGGAGATGGAGTTAAGGTAGCTGTGAAAGGCTGTACTGGGTGCTGAACCAGAGCACAGGCCCTCGGATGGAGTACTAAGTGCTCTTAACCATATGACCAGCACTGGATTAATTTCTCCTGAGATGAGGTCTCACTATGAAGTCCAGGCTGGCCTCCAGCTCTCAGACCTCCAGCCCTAGTCCTCCATCCTGAGTGCTAGGACTGCAAAGGTTTACCATCATGTCCATCTCAGAACAAATCCTTTCCTTTTGAAAATGAAAATAGTATTTTCAATTTATTTTTTGAAAGTTTTATACACGTAGCTACTCCCCTCTAACCCTCCCCAGGCAACCCAAACTCATCTCAATCCTAATTTCTTGTCTAATATTTCCAAACTATATTTATTTTTATCTCATATTTGATTACATGAGAATAGAAGAAATCAATCAAAATAATACAATTATTAAAAATTACTAGATTGTGTGGTCTTGCTTAATATTACAGATTGCAAGTCCATGCATTTTCTTGCTAATTTTGGGATTTCAGTTTTTAGAGATGAATAGTATTATTCCCTTTTCTACGTGCACCTGATTTTCATTATCCATTCACTGAGATAATGGATGAGAAGCCAGTACAGTGTGCAGGAAAGACATCAAGTCAGGTAGCATTTTGTGCAGGACACACAAGTCCTGAAGGGGGATGGAAAGCTGATTGTTTCAGTTTTACCTCTGCCGTGGGTCTGTTTGTGTGGTGGAGACACACATCACAACGTATTGGCAGCGAAAGCATGAAGTGCAAAGATGCGTGCACCTACGTTGCTGCAGCCTTGCGTCTGCCTCATCTCATTTGTGATACTTTTCAATCACAAGTTCTCCACAATAAAGTGATTTCTATCATAAATAATTAAAAAGAACTTAAGAGAAATTGAGGCTGAATAGACATTTGCTTACATCTTTTCAGAAGTGTTTCAAAACCTCTGTTTTGGTTTTGAGGGA
The DNA here is from genome assembly GCA_028551405.1 of Uromys caudimaculatus. NCBI lineage: Eukaryota > Metazoa > Chordata > Mammalia > Rodentia > Muridae > Uromys > Uromys caudimaculatus. Next base: position 37,526,557 of record CM052709.1, on the reverse strand, counting down.
GGCGGTTTGGTCACGGTGGGTACCAACTGGGTGGTGCTAATGCAGCCCTCATGGGACTGGGTTGGTTCCTGTGAGGGTGTGTCCCCTTCTCAGTGTCCTGATTCTTGTCTCATTATGTGATCTCTGTTGTATGTGTTTCTACTCTTGGATGCCATCTGTCAAAAGCTCCTCACACAAGCTGAGCACAGGCTAGAATCTTCAGAACCATAAGCTAGGCAGAACTTTACCTTTGTAGTGTGCTCAGTCTTGGAGATTTTGTTATAGCAGTACAAAATGGGCCAAGACCCTTGAACTCCTCTATAACATCCCTCAAACATTCTCACAATGTTAGTGAGCAATTGTACCAAGGCATAGTGAGGAGGAAGAAGGCCCATGCCACCACGGCCTAGTCTCAGTGGACATACATTGGCACATTCTTTTTGTCCTGCCTATCAGGATCAAGCCGCTAAGTTCAGCTCATACTCAAGAAGGAAGGAATGAAGCCCAATCACTCGAATAAAGAAGTGTCAGAGAATATTCAACACATGATCAAAGTACATGATGTATTTTAATGAAGATGTCATTATAGAGCTGATGGCTTAGTGAAGTCTGTCTGTCTGGCAAGCACGAGGATATGAGAGAAACCCCAGGCACATAGGACAGTTATGCATGCTGGTGTATGTGTGTGATCCCAGCCCTGGGGCTGCAGAGAGAGCAGGGTCCCTGGGACTCACAGGAGTTATGGCTACCCACATGAGACCTGCCTAAGATCAAGCCAGTCAAACTTCTAGCAGAGATGAAGTCCTGCTCTTTAGGCCCTGCTCCTTGTTGAAGGGTGACTGGCAGGTGTTGATGCTGGGGAAGAAGAAACAACCATTTGAGGGTGTGGCCAATGGTTGGGTTGTCATGCTTCTGTGTGTGCCTTGCACACAAGCACATAAGGCAGCACTAACTAGACTTATAAAAAAAGACATAGTTGGATGAGGATGTGTTTGGGGGGGTGGGAGAAGGAAAATAGGGGTTGATATGATCATATTTCATTGTATGAATACAAGTCTCATGGATAAAGAACATTTACTTTAAGGAGAGAAGTAGAGTCGAAAATACAAATGTTTAGCAGTGGCTGTGAGTTGACAGTATCCTTGTTGGCGCTTGCTTGGTTGTGGTTCTTACAGCATTGGTCTTGTTTGGGGGAAATCCTCTTTGTGGCTATTTGGGTTTCTGAGACCTTCCCTGTACTCAGCGTTGAATAATCAGACATATCTTACAAAGTCCCGAGGGATCTGGGCTTGGTGACTGTGCCTCTAATCCCAGCACTTGGGGGTAGGTAGTAGGGGCGGTGAGGCAGGTAGATCTCTGTGAGTTCCAGGCCAGGCTGGTCTACATAGTGAGTTCCAAGACAACCAGGCTACAGAGTCACCAGGACCTCACTGAAGAGATGCTCTGGTGACAATTTCAATGAAATGGAAGGAACAAACCCAAGAGAGCTGCTGTGCCCTGTGGCCACTCTAGCTAAGAAAAGCTGCCATCTTAAGTAAGGGCCTGGGAAGTTACAATTAACCTAGCGTGAGCAGCCTTCTCATCATAGTTATCACTTTGCTTGGGAGAAACATGGAAGGGGCCTGGGAGATGGCTCAGTGGGAGAAAACGGTTGTCGTGAAACCCTGATTGCCTGTGCTTTGTGCCTCTGATCTTAGCCTCTGCCACCCTCTTGGGTACAGAGAATTTTATACATATAATGAAATGCTCACCACACTTGGCTGAGTGCCAGTTTCTTATCTGGAAAACAGAGGCAATATTCAACTGTACCTTTAAGGACATGAGCTGGTTGGTATTGATTGTCAATTTGACAGCATCTAGACTCTCCTGGGAGACAAGCCTCCTCACACACCTGTGATTTGTTCTCCTCACTATGGAATACAAACACAAAGATCCAGGGGACACAGACTGTAGTTATAAGTGTGACCCAGGTGGGAGTGGGGATAATGACCATCTAGAGGAGCCAATGTCTAAGAGGAGACCTGGAAAATCTCCAGTCTAGGATTCCAGCCTAGAGAATGGTGCACCCACAACTGGGGTGGGTCTCCCCACCTCACTGAGCCTAATATAGACAGCCCCTCTCAAGCATGCCCTCTGGCTAATCTAATCAAGGTCATCCTTCACAGGCAGGCACAGAGTCCTGTCTCCTTTGTCCTTCTGGATTTTGTCAATTAAGTTCCACAGAAAGAGTGAGCTGGCCAAAGCAAGATTCACACAGATCCTACAAACTTTAAGGAAAACTGGATTCTGAAGAGGGACTTTTCACATTTTTCCAGTTTCAGTGTTCCTTCCATGTTTAGTGTGTGTGTGTGTGTGTGTGTGTGTGTGTGTGTGTGTGTGTGTGTGTGTGTGTGCTGCATTCAAGTGTGGAGGTCAGAAAACAGCCTCAGTTATGGACCCTCACCTTCTACGTTATTGATTCAGGTCTGTCTCGTTTACGCTGCTCCATACTCCAGGCTGGCCCAGGAGCTTCCAGCAGATTTTCTTGTTTCCATCTCCCATTTTGCTATATGGATGCTGAAGAAGCTGGGATCCCAGCACTCAGGAGGCAGAGACAGGGAGATTTCTGTGAGTTCAAGACTAGCCTGGTCTACTTAGTGAGTTCCAGGACAGCCAGGGCTACATAGTGAGACTGTCTGAGCATACCAGCTATTTCCATCTTCATTAGAGACAGCCATGGCTCCATTCCATGAGAGACTATGGAGATGGGCCCTACTGACATTCTCTCACAGAATGGGGGTAAATATGATCAAAGTAATTAAGATGTGTACGAAAATGTCATCATCAAGTCCATCATTATGCGTAGTAGATATATATTAACGAGACATTTAAAATTGTATATTATTATCACAGAGGACCTTCAGTTGTAGCATGTGTTTGTGCAGCTAGGGACTGTCACTGCTGATGGTGTGGTGAAAGCACTCATGGGCCTGTCCTACCAGGGACCATGCTATGGAGAACTGCGGAGATGTGTAGGAGGGATGGAGGGTAAGCCTAACTCTGAGTCATCAGACCTCAAGGCGTAGCCTCTCTCTCCTTGCCTCTCTGACAGCTGTGCCCCAGCTGCATGTGGTCCTGAAGGTGCTAGAGCATATAGAGGTTAATTTTGTCACGATGGGGAAGCTGTCATCCATTGAAGGGTGAGATGTTTATGTTGGTGAGGTTGCTTTGGGGTCACCTATGCCCCTGAAAGTCACCTTCACTCATTCTTTTGTAACTAAGTCCAATAAAATCATTGCATCACCAAGTTAGACTTGAGTGAAATTGTCACTTTGGTGTGTCATTGATGCTTTGTGTGGGGTGAGTAGATGTTAGTTCATGACCCCCCAGGAGAGGGTTATGTAATGATGTAAAAAAGTGGGGCCGGAGCTAGCTAGCTTTCACAGTTCTGAAAGGTGCTGTGTTGGCTGCTGGGTGACAAGAGACATCAGTGGGCCCACCCAGCTATGAATTCTGCCCATGAGATTGACTTTACCACTTGCACGGTAGTGGCTCTGATGTTATGAGGTAACCAATTACTCTCTGGTTGGATCTGAGGTCCATTCTACAATCCATGCCTGGTACTGTAAACTCATCAAAACTCTAAGGCTAGAGAAGTCATTGGCCATTGAGGGGACTGAATACTGTTGCTTGGTTCTCTTGGCACAGTGCCAAGCTGTCTTCATAAATATTTATGTTTACATCTATGGACAAGTGCCACTCTGGGCTTTGACTTGAGAAGTCTTTCATGAATTGTGATAAAACCAGAGACTCATGGCTGCACAGGGTACTGAGAGTAAGTGACAGATGAGTACTCAGATCTGCATAAGACATTCATACCATCCCTTCTAAGGGTCAAGGAACATTGTTAAGAGAGTACAGGAGAATGTAAGAGCTGGAGAATAGGACGAAAGACTGTGAAATGTCACCTTCAGTGGAAGACACAACCACGTCAACCATGATCCTACAACAGTTGTGAATGCACATAGTAAGAGCAGAGTACAGGACAGATGGAGGGGGAACTCAGGCCTCACTGCTCACTTCTAAACTATTTGCTACAGATTCAGGGAAATGAACAGTCATTGACTTCATTTGTGTACCCACTGATGACCCCAACAGGCTCTAACATATAGTCTCAATCCAGAGGGGCCCTGGTCAAGCAAAACGGTCACAAAGCAAACCCCAAAATCATGAGTCTGGGAAAAAGACAGTAGGTATGGAGTGGGATAAGGGATGGAAAGGAAATAAGAGCAGGGAAGAGAAATTGTCAAATAAGAGAAATAATCAATAAAAATGGGGAAAAGGTAAGGTTCAGAAAGGTGAGTCACCTTTGTGGATACCTTGGGTTGGCACTACCAAGCATTAGGATTTGATAACACTTCTTGGTGGCAGGTCTTATTGGCCAGATAGTTCTCAGAGCATTTCTCATACCAGGCTATGCTCTAGACATGTAAGCACCAGGAGGTCAAGTCTATTGCATCTCTCTGTGCTAGAGAATCAAAGCCTAGCCCTTAAGAATACTGACCAGGTGCTTCTGGCTATGAGGTCAGCCTCTGAGGTCCTTAAAGAAAACTGACTCTCAGTTATTCAGAAGCTACCAACTGTCCATCTGTCCATAGCTCCTAAATCATGTACTCTTCCCTCTCCATGCTAGAAGGCCAACTGGCCTGGTCCTGTGCAGCAATCACACCTGCTGTGGGTTCATGAGTGCTGTGGGCCTGTCATGTCTGGAAGATGCTATCTGCTCCAGTCTTTTCTAATATCTGGCTCTTAAGTCTTTGGGGCTTCTCTTCTGTGATGGACCCTGAGTCTTGGGGAGGTTACATAGTATTATAACAGAGTACCAAACCTTAGCATGACTGTCTCTTACCTGGTGATGACTGTCACAAAGTGAAAGATGAAACCAGGTATGTGGGAACTGCAGAAGATACTTTAACTGAAATGATTTGAGCTCAAGCCAGGTACCTCAGCCCAGAGAAAAAACTGATGGACCGGACACAGGTTTTCAGGTGGGGAAAAAGAAATTCTTCCATCATATATGTAGATAGTTGCTATGCTTTTACTACCAGGTGTGTCCACAGCATGATATACACAGAAAGAGGGATTCTCACTGCTGGGAAAGGACATTAAAAAATATTGGCCCTCCAAGAGGCTATTTGTCTTCCCCTATGATTTGCTGTCCTTCACGTGGGTCACTGACCTGGCTGCCAGCAAAGGGCCCTGTTATAAATGTCACTTTTATTTTCTCAGATGAAGGAAGGAGGCACACTGGTTAGGCTGATCCAAGAGCATTTCCTTCTCTGTTCTAAGTATCCCTAGACCTGGAATCTTCTAATCTACCTATAATCTAATCTTTCAAGCTGACTGATTCAATTCGGCTTCTCTTGGCTTCTCAATTAATTGTTCCCCTTGGAAAAACTACTGCTGAGCTCCATGAACTGAACTGCACTGACTAAATGAACTGAATGAAACTGAATGAACTCAACTGCACTCAACTGAACTAACTCTTAATTAACCTCTTTTTCCTGTCCTTGTGAGAGTTGGGTGTTATCTTATCTCTGACTGATTTTGTCAAATCTTTCTGATTTATCACTTTGCCCCTGAATTCGTTGTCATTGTTTGGGAATAAAGGTGTATCTGTATTCCAGCCAGAGGGATGAAAGGTGTGTTGTGTCTGCATTCCAGCCAGATCACACAAATCTAGAAAGTCTTTGGATGTGATCCCTTGCCAAGCAGCCATGTTACTAGATTAAAATTTCTTTACATCTTCACCCTTCCTGTTTAAGCTAAAAATTGTACACAGTTAAACTATTACAGCAGAAATAATTATCAGTTCCACAAACTTAACATCAGAATGTCCTTATGAAGATCCATTGATGCGGTGATCCTTCATAAGTGCAGTCTGGATCATCTGTCCTTCAGCAAATGTCCCTTTCAGCATCAAGGTTTCCAGTCTGTCAGTCTGATGAATGATCTGTCCTTCTTCAACTGGTTTGTTGAGCTGTCCCTATGAAGTGGGTATCAACTTTCTGCATTGTCTATATTGCTGTCTTTCTGTATCTCTTCCTTCCTTGAGTCATGCCTTTCATGTGGAAGCTTCTCTCATCTGGATCAGATCTTTATAAAATTTGATGGAACCCATAGTCTTTCATAGGCAAAAATATCTTCTTCAGTGTAACACATTCCCTGACTTCCATCCTGATATTAAAACATCTTTAAAGTGTACAGGCTGTGATCTAATTCAGCAGTTTTTTCTATAATCCAGTGTCTTTCAGCTAACCTTACTTCCTCTTTCTGTTTACCAAGGTACAATTAGATATTTTTGAATCCACAGATGACCTAGAAACTTTCAGCACTCACATTCCATGCCTGCCTCTGTGCCAGCGAGCTGGGCTTCTTACCCATTTAAACACAGAAACAATCAAATTGTATGACATAAGATGCCAATATACAGTGTCAGTTAAAATAGGTATCCATTGTCTAAGATCGAAGGAATAATCTGAGCTCCCCGTTGTACTAGATCTCTTTCCCATAGGTTTATGGCTATATCTGCCACATAAGGTTTTAGTCTTCCTATTTGACCTTCTGGTCACACACATTTAATTTGTTCTACACTTTGTTTTACTTGAGATAATGTTCCAATCCATACAAACTTTGTAGATACCTTCTGAAGGTGCCAATGTGGACTCCAAGATTCTAATGAGATTATAGTTATATCAGCTCTTGCTTCCACTAAACCTTCAATTTCAATACCATTTAATTTTAATTTAAATTTTTATCTCTAGTCAGCAAACACCCTTAGGGAGTTTCCAGTATTTAAAGGATTATCTCATATGGAGTTTCCCATTGGTGAGGGTTTACTTCATATATCGATTGCTGATCTTCATTCATTAGTCCAGTGCCTACCCTTACTGTACCTTCCACAGCTCCTGGAAGACTGACGTCTTCTAGAAAAGTCTCTAGAAATGCCTTGCCTAATATTCCTTTTCAGTTTAGAAAAATTAATGTTCCTTAGGACCAACTACATCTCTTTAGATCAGGATGAGTCCACAATTTGACTCATTCACTAAGATCAGTGAGGAATGTAACATGGCTCCAAGACTAACTCCATGATGGAAGTGCCTTTCAGTATGTAAAATTTAGCACTAGACAGCACCACATGCCAAAATGAGAAGAAAGACCTAATCATTTAGATCCATAGATCTGGGAATATCTAAATGCACTAATCTTGCTTTTTAGCCTTTATAGTTCTGTTTCTGGATAACAGCTCTTGTTAACTGAAGCATGTCAACCCAGAACATAAAAATTCAACATGAAAAAGGCTTGAGGATACTGGGATCCTGAACACCCAGTGTAGTCGCAGGCTGGCTAATAAAGACTTTCCATTGGTTTAAATCCATGTTTGAGCAGTATTCTTTGGTGAATATCCCCACAACAATATAGATACCACATTTGTGGCTGAGCACATCACTGACACCTTCTCTGTACTTTGACAGTTGTGAGTTTCTGTGTCAAACACCATGCACTGTACAAAGACACTTCTCTAACAAGGTGTGAGTGCTGCCAGTCATGATGGCGGCACAAGTGAGAACTCCATACCAGTCAAGCACAGTGCTGCTTTTGAAGCTTTCAATGGTGATCATAAGATACTGACTGGGCATGGTAACAGGTCTAGTTATGACGTAGTTTGAGCGTATTCACACGTTTGTTGCTAACATGTTTCTCCTGCTCATTCCAGCCACTCCACTCCTCTTCCCACCAACTCTCCCTTCTACTTCCATGCCTTTTTGTTTGGTGATCTAGTGGATTTCTTTTTAAAAATTTTTTATTGGTTACTTTATTTATTTACATTTTGAATGTTATCTCCCTTCCCAGTTTCCTCTCCACAAACCCCCTATTCCCTCCCCTGTACCCCCTGCTTCTATGAGGGTGCTCACCCACCCACCCACTCCTTACTCAGTGCCCTAGTATTCCCCTCCACATCAAGCCTCCACAGGACCAAGGGCCTCCCCTCGTACTGATGCCAGATAAGGCAATCCTCTGCTATATATGCAGCGGTGCCATGGGTCCCTCAATGTGTACTCTTTGGTTGGTGGTTTAGTCCCTGGGAGCTCTGGGGGAGGGAAGAGGTTGGCTGATATTGCTGTTCTTCCTATGGTGCTGCAAACCCCTTCAGCTCCTTCAGTCAACTCCTCCATTGGGGTCCCCATGCTCAATCCAATGGTTGGCTGGGAGCATCCACATCTGTATTGGTCAGGCTCTGACAGAGCCTCTCAGGGGACAGCTATATCAGGCTCCTGTCAGCAAATACTTCTTGGCATCATCAATAGCGTTTGAGTTTGGTGTCTGCAGATGGGATGGATCCCTAGGTGGGGCAGTCTCTGGATGGCCTTTCCTTCAGCCTCTGCTCCACTCTTTGTCCCTGCATTTCCTTTTGACAGGAGCAATTCTGGATTAATACTTTTGAGATGGGTGGGTGGCCCCATCCCTCAACCTAAGGCTGTGCCTATCCACTGAACATGGTCTCTATAGATTCTCTCTCTCCTTTGTTGGGTATTTCAGCTAATGTCATCCTTGTTGGGTCCTGGGAGCTTCTTTGGTCCATGGCATCTGAGACTTTTAAGTAGCTACTCCCAGTTCCCCCTCCCCCACTACTACATACCTCTGTTCAAATTCCAGACTATCTGTACTTCTCCCCTGTCTCCTCCCACACCTGATCCTGGCCCGCTTTTCCCTCCCCCTCCTCTCTTCCTCCCAGAACCCTCCATTCCTCTACCTCCCGTGATTATTTTCTTCCCTGTTCTGAGTAGGACTGAAGCATCCACACTTTTGGTCTTCCTTCTTGGGATTCATACGGTCTGTGAGTTGTATCATGGATATTCTGAGCTTTTTTTTTTTTTTTTTTTTTTGGCTAATATCCACTTATCAGTGAGTACATACCACGTGTGTTCTTTTGTGACTGGATTACCTCAGTCTGGATGATATTTTCTAGTTCCATCCACTTGCCTGCAAATTTCATGAAGTCAGTATTTTTAATAGCTGAGTAGTACTCCATTATGCAAATGTACTACATTTTCTGTATCTAATCCTCTATTGAGGGACATCTGGGTTGTTTCCAGCTATTATAAATAAAGCTTCTATGAATATGGTGGAGCATGTATCCTTGTTATACATTGGAGCATCTTTTGGGTATATGCCCAGGAGTGGTATAGCTTGGTCCTCAGATAGTAGTATGTCCAATTTTCATAGGAACTGCCAGATTGATTTCCAGAGTGGTTGTACCAGCTTGCAATCCTACCAACAATGGAGGAGTGTTTCTCTTTCTCCACATCCTCACCAGCTTCTGCTGTCACCAGCATGTTTGATCTTCTGATTGGTGTGAGATGGAATCTCAGGGTTGTTGTGATTTGCATTTCTCTGATGACTAAGGATGTTGAACATTTCTTTAAGTGGTTCTTAGCCATTTGAGATTCCTCAGTTGAGAATTCTTTGTTTAGCTCTGTACTCCGTTTTAAAATAGGGTTATTTGATTCTCTGGAGTCTAACTTCTTGAGTTCTTTGTATATTTTGGATATTAGTCCTTTATTGGATGTAGGGATAGTAAAGATTTTTTCCCAATCTCTGGGTCCCATTTCATCCTATTAACAATGTCCTTTGCCTTACAGGAGCTTTGCAGTTTCGTGAGGTTCTATTTGTCAATTGTTGATCTTAGAGCCTGAGTCACTGGTGTTCTGTTCAGGCTATTTTCCCCTATGCCCATGTGTTTGAAGTTCTTTCCCATTTTCTCTTCTATTAGTTTCAGTGTATCTGGTTTTATGAGGAGGTCCTTGATCTGCTTGGGCTTGAGCTTTGTACCGGGAGATAGGAATGGACCAATTTGCATTTTTCTACGTGGTAACCACCAGTTGAACCAGTACCATTTGTTGAAAATGCAGTCTTTTCCCCACTGGGTGGTTTTGGCTTCTTTGTCAAAGATCAAGTGACTGTAAGTGTGTGGGTTCATTTCAGGGTCTTCAATTCTATTCCATTGATCTACCTTCTTGTCGCTGTATAAATATCATGCAGTTTTTATCACCATTTCTCTGTAGTACAGCTTGAGGTCAGGGATTGCGAGTCCTCCAGAAGTTCTTTTATTGTTGAGAATGGTTTTTGCTATTTTGGGTTTTTTGTTATGCCAGATGAATTTGAGAATTGCTCTTTCTAGCTCTGTGAAGAATTGAGTTGGGATTTTGATGGGGATTGCATTGAATTTGTGGATTGCTTTTGGTAAGATGTCCATTTTTACTATGTTAATCCTGCTGATCCATGAGCATAGGAGATCTTTCCATCTTCTGAGGTCTTCTTACACTTCTTTCTTCAGAGACTTGAAGTTCTTGTCATACAGATCTTTCAATTACTTGGTTAGAGTTACACAAAGATATTTTATATTATCTGTGACTATTGCTCTGAATTTCTCTTTCTTTGTTGGGTCTTTGTGTGGTTTAGGTATCAGTGTAACTGTGGTTTCATAGAAAATATTGGGTAGTGTTCCTTCTGTTTCTATTTTATGGAATATTTTGAGAAATATTGGTATTAGGTCTTCGTTGAAGGTCTGATAGAATTCTGCACTAAAACCTTCTGGTCCTGAGGTTTTTTGTGGTTGGGAGAAATTCAATGATTGCTTCTATTTCTTTAGGGGTTATGGGACTGTTTAGATGGTTTATCTGATCCTGATTTAACTTTGGTACTTGGTATCTGTTTAGAAAATCATCCATTTTACCTAGATTTTCCAGTTTTTTGAGTATAGACTTTTGTAGTAGGATCTGATAATTTTTTGAATTTCTTCAGTTTCTGTTGTTCTGTCTCCCTTTTCCCTTCTGATTTTGGTAATTTGGAAACTGTCTCTGTGCCCTCTGGTTGGTCTGGTTAAGGGTTTATCTATCTTGTTGATTTTCTCAAAGAACCAACTCCTGGTTTTGTTGAATCTTTGTATAGATCTTTTTGTTTCTACTTGGTTGATTTCAGCCCTGAGTTTGATTATTTCCTGCTGTCTACTTCTCTTGGGTGTATTTGCTTCTTCCTGTTCTAAAGCTTTTAGGTTTGCTGTTAAGCTACTAGTGTATGTTCTGTCCAGTTTCTTTTTGGAGGCACTCAGAGCTATGAGTTTTTCTTTTAGCACTGCTTTCATTGTGTCCCGTAGGTTTGTGTATGTTGTGCCTTCATTTTCATTAAATTCTACAAGTCTTTAATTTCTTTCTTTATTTCTTCCTTGACCAAGTTATCATTG
>CM052709.1:37490797-37514794 GCA_028551405.1 Uromys caudimaculatus | reverse complement strand
GAAGAATGCAAATTGATCCATTCTTATCTCCTTGTACAAAGCTGAAGTCCAATTGAGTCAAGGACCTCTACATAAAACTAGATACACTGAATCTAATAGAAGATAAATTGGGAAAGAACTTTGAACACATTGGCACAGGGGAAATATTCCTGAACAGAAGACCAATGGCTCATGCTCTAAGATCAACAATTGGCAAATGAGACCTCATAAAATTGAAAAGCTTCTATAAGGCAAAGGACACTATCATTAGGACAAAACAGCAACCTACAATCTTGGAAAATATCTTTGCCAACCTTACATCTGGTACAGAGATAATATCAGAAGTATACAAGGAACGCAAGAAGCTGGACTCCAGAAACCCAAATAACCCTGTTGAAAATAGAGTACAGAGCTAAACAAAGAATTCTCAACTGAGGAATCGCAAATGGCTCAGAAGCAATTACAGAAATGTTCAACATCCTTAGTCATCAGGGAAATGCAATTCAAAAAGACCCTGAAATTCTACTTCACACCAATTAAAATGGCTAAGGTCAAAAAACTTAGGTGACAGCAGATACTGGTGAGGATATGGAGAAAGAGGAACACTCCTCCATTGTTAGTGTGATTGAAAGCTCGGGCCACATATGTGGCAGAGGAGGGCCTTGTTGGCCATCAGGGGGAGGAGAGGCCCTTGGGCCTGAGGGTGTTAGAGGTCCCAGTAAAGGGGAATGTCAAGGTGGGACCACGGGAGTAGGTGGGTGGGTGGGTGGGAGGTGGTATACCCTCATAGATGTGGGGGAAGGGGAGAGGATAGGGGGTTTCCAAAGAAGAGACATGGAAAGGGGGAAATATTGGAAATATAAATAAAGTATCAAAAAATAAATAAATAATTTTTTTTAAAAAAAGGAAGTTAGAGAACACTTGGAAAACACACCTGATATTAGCCTCTGGCCTCCACATGCCTCTTCTCCTCCTCTGATGACTCTGGCCAATTCCTTCATTACTATCTTTTAAGGATCTCAAGCCAGCTATAAAGCAGAGAAACTGAAGTCCAGAGATCTACTGCCCTACTTGAACCACAGCTTCCCACACCACCATTAGTGAAGTCTTTCCCACTCAAAAGCAGATCCTCCTCAGCGGGGCTATCATGGTTGACAGGGTCGAATGGATCTATTTTAAAGCTGTTAGTGCCTCGATGGTCTTCCTTCAACAATGGAATCAGGACAAAAGAGCATTATGAAAAGGTTTAGACCTTTGTGGATAAGAGTGCTAATTTTAAAAGATCCTTTTACTAAAATGAGAGAAAATAAGTTGACAGACTAGATAAAGAAGCAGAAATCAAAAAACTAAAGTACTTTTTCTCCTAGAGAGCCATTTGGGAGAAGGTGACCACTGTCTGAAACTAGAAGTATTTCCATTACTGTCATTATTTCACATCACTATGGTATGACAATGATTTTTTTAAAAAATAAAATAAATGACAGACAAAAAAAATAGAGTACAGAGCTAAACAAAGAATTCTCAACTGAGGAATCTTGAATGGCTCAGAAGCAATTACAGATATGTTCAACATCCTTAGTCATCAGGGAAATGAAATTCAAAACGATCCTGAAATTCAACTTCATACCAGTCAGAATGGCTAAGGTCAAAAACTCAGGTGACAGCAGATGTTGGTGAGGATATGGAGAAAGAGGAACACTCCTCCATTGCTGGTGTGATTGCAAGCTGGTACAAACACTCTGGAATCAGTTTGGCAGACCCTCAGAAAAGTGGACATAATATTACCTGAGGACCCAGCTATACCACTCCTGTGCATATACCAAAAAGATCCTACAACATCTAACAAGCACACGTGCTCCACTATGTTCATAGCAGCCTTATTTATAATAGCCAGAAGCTGGAAAGAACCCATATATCCTTCAACAGAGAAGTGAATATAAAAAGTGTGGTACATTTATACAATGGAATACTACTCAGCTATTAAAAACAATGACTTCATGAAATTCTTAGGCAAATGGATGGAACTATCAAATATCATCCTTAGCGAGGTGACCCAGGCACAAAAGTTCACACATCGTTTGTACTCACTGATAAGTGGATATTAGGCCTACAGCTTACCCTGCCTACCAATGATACAACCTACAAACCATTTGGAGCTTAACAAGGAAGACCAAAGTGTAGATGCTTCAATCCTACATAGAATGTGGAAAAAAATTATTCTTAAAGAAGAAAGGGAAACTGAAACCTAGTTTCTGAAATTTATTCAATCCATTATTCTCTCCTTTTCATTTTATAACAAGTAAAATATTAGAATATTAAATCATGAACAAAATATCATGAAATATTGGACACTACTCTTGGTGAAGTCAATGATTTTATCAAAGATGGTATAAGTGGCAGATTTAATGTTTAAGAAACATTTTTCAAAGAATTATTTGCATTACTTAAAAGGTTTTCATGTGACTGGAGAGATAGCTCAGCATTTAAGAACACAAGCTGCTCTTCCAGAGGACCCTAATTAAGTTCCCAGCACCCACATGGCAGCACATAGCTGTCTGTAACACTAGTTTCATGGGATGTGGCACCATTATACATACATGCAGGACCAACAACAATGTTCATAAAATAAAATAAATAAACTAATAACAGCTCTTACAAAGATTTAGATAAAATTGATCTTACATTTTCCTCTCACAACTCCTCCTAGTTCCTTGTCGATCTTTCTACATGTCTTCTCTTTGTCTCTCTGCATCTTTCTATCCTTCTCTGCATTCCTGTTGCTTTGTTCTTCTCTCTCTGTCTCTTTTCTGTCACTCTGTTTCTGTGTGTGTATGTTGCCTTATATGAAGAAAATGAAAATCAAAACAAACAAACCAAATAACATAAAATGAACAAAACAAATTAAAAATCAGACAAATACCATGGAGTCTACTTTCTGTTGGCCAATTTCTTTTCAGGATTGTGGTTAATATGCTGAGTGACACTCAAGTTGAAAAATTCATTTGCCTTTTTGTAGGAGGTATCAATTGCAAATAGCTTCTTGGATGGGAGTGAGATATTATATCTAGGTCCTTTTCACTGTAATGGGATTTTGTTTGGTTTAAACCCATGCAGGTTTTGTTTGTGCACAAATAATCTCTGTGTATTAAGTCATACGTCAGTCTTTTGCCTAAAGACACAGTTTCCTTAGAGTATTTCACCATTTCTGACTTTTATCATTCTTCTAAATCCTCTTCCACATGGATGTTTAATATTGAGGAAGAGGGTTTGCTAAAGACTCTCCATTTAAAAATGAGAGCATAAAATTCTCTCATCTGCATATTGTACAGTTCAGTGTGTATCTGCATTAATAATTGCAAGATAATTCTCCTCTAATAAGGATTGAGCTAGGAGAATATATATATATATATATATATATATATATATATATATATATATATATATATATATATATATATATATATATGTGTGTGTGTGTGTGTGTGTGTGTGTGTGTGTATATATATATAATCAGTATATCTTTTGATGTAATTTTATTGCCATTTACCTTTAGCAAACTGATAGTACTGGATGGCTCCTAGGTTCCATGGTCATTCTACTCTTGGGTTTTGGACACTTTTAGAGCATCAGATACAAGTTCTATCTAATGAAATGGGGCTTAAATTCAACCAGAAAGTGAATGGTTTCTCTAATAGCACTTATGTCAATATTGCACCATTTTATCTGAGAGGCAAGTCTCTGTTGTAGCTCACACAGTGTTTGTAGGTGGGTATCATAGATTTTTATTTTTCACCTCCATTAGCATTTAAAGTGCCTTCTAGCAACCCGAAAGCTAATTAATAGTAATGAAGCTTCTACTTGGGCATAAATTTGATTTCTCCACATTTAATGTCATAAATAATTTTTGTATTCAGGAATAGTGCTCTACCATCACTTTAGCCCTCGGAAATAGCTGTGATGTTTGAAGTTGTTAAGAGACTAATTTGGGCAATGTCTCTGCAGGATGCAATGTATTCCTTACACTGGAGGTTCTGTTCAGTCACATAAGATGTCTAGTTAGGGAATTGCCTTCCATATTATATAGTGATTCCATTTAAATTATCATTATATATGTATATATATAAGGAGCTTCTATGTCGATGTAGCTTTTCCAATGGACATTAATATTAGTTATCCCTCCACATAATTCTTGCATTATCCAGTTCTACCATTCTCCCATTTCATCTTCCTATACCAGTTCCCATTTGTAGGGTTCTGGATCCTACATCTGCTCTGCCACAGGGCTTGGTTGCTCAGGGAGGCAGGACATGGCAAGTTGACTGTACTTACCCCATGCCATCGCTGGGCAGGTATTGGGCTGTAGAGAAGCTGTGGGACACTGCTCTGGGGTAAGAAAACCGTAGTCTGAGGCATGGGACAGCCAGAGCTGGTTTGGGGGTCCCTAGTCCTGCTACAAGGCTAGGGATATCAGTTTCTCACGCACTTGGACATCCAGGCACCGATGGATGCTGCTGAAGAGCTAAGAACAGAGTAGGTGCCTGTCAGCTGTATCTGGCCTGGGGAAGGGGGAAATAGGGGGAAGCTCTGGCTGATCCCACAGGAAGAGTTCTCGGCTTGATGGTGGCAGGCTTGGGCTTGGATTGGTGGTCATGGCTGGGAGTGCAGAGAGACCTTCTATGGGAGATTAGACAGTGGCTCTACAGGCAAAAGACTCTCCATGGCTCTCCACATCGATTCTCAATGAAAAGAGGCAGTCCATGGATTTAAGGCATTTATTGTCATGGCAGAAAGTAGATGTGTAACACCATATCCACTTCTCAGGGTGGGTCTGAGATCAAATACCTTTTGTAGGGAGGAATGTATGGGAAGCAAAGGTTTATTATCTAAGCCCTCTAGGCTGTTAGGTACCTCAATAAAATGGAGATCTGTCTTGAGTATACATGAGTACAGGTCACATCCTCTACATGTGGAGGAGATTTGGGCATTGCCTTTATGTGACAGATAGACACAAATATATTGGGGGCTGTGGCTAGTGACAGGGGCTGGTGCCTGTAACAGATAAAGCTCCTACGATCATTTGATGGTCTCTACGGCTTTTAGCCTTAGCTGAACTGTGGAGCATGCTACCTTTCATGGTCCAACAACCATTCAGCTATTGTTTATACTATTATATCTAGTTCCCCTGCCTTGAAAGATTGAAACACACATCTACAGTCCCATACTAGCTACTCAATTATCCAGTTATTAAGATTGACTCACACATTTCTAAAGCTGAAAAGCCACATACACATATAGGAGAACACATGCAGTATTTCTTTTAGTTCTGAGTTGCCTCAGTCAAGACAAATGAATAAAAACTAGAAAAAACATAAACATTAAGCAACTAAATATGTGGGTTGAATGTGTCATGTTTATTTACATGTATTCAAGTAATTCTGAAAGTTTTTTGGAACTGAAGAATACTTACCATCAATACAAGGAAAACACCCACAGAGAAAATGGGTGTTTAGATTATTATTTTCTCAATACTTATTCTCCCAATAACTTGCTGGGTATTTGTTTGCTGATATCTTTGTCTTTTCATGGAAAGCCTGAAATCATAAAATCATAATGACATTTTTAAAATTGCTTCTATGATTTAATGTACTTGACAGGATACTCCAATAAACTCGGATTTTGAGACGCATCTCAAAACTAAAAGGCTTGCCCAGTAATATGTTTTCTGATTTAGTGAATTTATATTTGTTTTTACTAATGCTTCATCTCTTTAGATCCATGCTTTCTTGGGAAATGTGCAGTTTTTTAACCCCCATGGAGACATAGTGATAATTAATCAAAAAACTAAAACAGATGCAGAGTATGAGATCCATATGATTTGGAATTTTCCACAAGGGCTTGGAGTGAAGGTGAAAATAGGACGGTTTTATTCATATTTCCTACATGATCAAAAATTGTACTTTTTTGAGGACATGATACAATGGGCCTCAGGATATAGCCAGGTGAGTTTGACCTAACTTAATGTCTTACAAGTAGACACAGACCACTGTTTCTTTCTCACACAGTGATTATAAGATTCTCTTTTGAATTTTTAAACACTTTGAAAGAATGACATTTTTTCATTGTCTTCTTTCTAAAGAATTGTATTATACAATAAGTCATTGCAATAAATTCAACTTGCCCATTAAATTTGTTTCACAGTATTCTGGCAGTTGCATATTATGCACTAAACAGTATGTTTAAAATGTTAGTAGATACTATCTTATAACAATTCATATCTTGTTCCACAGATATCCCCTTCGGTATGCAGTGTGAGCTGTGCTCCTGGATTTAAGAAATCCTACCCAGAAGAAAAACCATCCTGCTGTTTTGATTGTTCCCCTTGCCCTGAAAATGAGATTTCAAATGCCACAGGTAATTGCAAACTATAAAGGAAAAGTCTACAGAATCCTTGTCTCCCCGCTCCTATTCCTTCCACAGAAGGACCTTGAAAGTAACTGGAAGGTAAATGAAGAGATAAAATGCCTATGTTTCTTAACATAATATAACACTCTGAACTCTGTATTTTCAGAGTTCTCTAAAGGAACAGAACTGTTAGAACGAGTAAAATGTAAAAGAGAATTTTTATGCTATTACATGCTTAGATTTTGGTAGTCCAACAATCGTTGGCTTCATAATCAGGAGGCAGATGATATATAGTAACTTGGTTCATGAACCAGGGTGCCTAGGAGGTCAAGGATCTTCTAAGTGAAACAGTACCCTTTATTTCATATGGCAAGTCTACACAATATGAATTCTGATGTCTTCTGAGAATGGGAGCAGCAATGTCAGTCATCACAACCAAAAAAAAAAAAAAAAAATGACCTGGATACAAATGGTGTTCAAGGCAGATGAGTTTGACATTTTCTGCCACATCACTGTTGTGAGTATAGATGTGTGCTATGTCCCCTTGCTTTCTATTCGTCTACTTGTAGTTAGAACTATTGTCTTCAGGCTTTTAGTGTCAACAGTTTCTTAACTAAGGTCCCTCACTGGCCCTTCCCTACTCTCTAAACCAAGTATTTTCAGTCATTATACATGCACTGCATGGACTATTCTCAATTTGAAGAAGTATGCCTTAATGTGTTATACTGCTTGGGGAATTTTACTCCTGCTAGCATGCATTTCTATGTTTAATATTCTCTTTGCATGATGCATGCAGTTGAGATTCGTTGTTGAATCTCCTATATCTTTGTTCTTCACAAGAATCCATAGGGGCAGAGCATTCTCGGAGATGCTGCTTTCAACTTAAGCAACACGCACTCTGTACTCCCAACTATATCCCATCACAGCATCAAAGAACACGTTATATTTTCTGTTGCCCACTAGTTCACAGGTGAGTTAGGAAGGGCTTTGTATAGAAATATGTACATAGTATAGTCTTAATAGGCTGCAACGAATATGTGGAAAACGGCAAACAGGATTAAATAGTTTCTTTTTATCTCAAGATCACTGAGGCATGAGGATTTGAACCTGATATTATGAGTTTATGTGTATGTTGTATTTCCTATCTGTAGAAGTTTCCCAAAAATGTTCAATATGGGGTTAAGAAAGATGTGGGTAGATTAAAATATGATGTAGAAAAGGGGTCTATCAATGTGGACAGTGTAGTGGACTGAGTACAGCCATTATTGCCAACAAATACAGTTAAATGTAGTGATCTATTGGAAGGAATGCTACAAAATTATAATTATTCACCTTTAAATATCAAATAAATACATAATCCAAACTAACAAATTAGTTATGATATTTAGTAGAGGATTGTAAGATATATTTCACTTCTATGTACAAATTATATGATAAAAAAAATGAAATGCTGAGTATACAAATCACAATGAGAATATATGTTACACTTTAATTCTGTAGTTGCACATACTCAAACACCTAGAGAAAAATATTGAAGGAGGAGGAGGAGGAGGAGGAGGAGGAGGAGGAGGAGGAGGAGGAGGAGGAGGAGGAGGAGGAGAAGAAGAAGAAGAAGAAGAAGAAGAAGAAGAAGAAGAAGAAGAAGAAGAAGAAGAAGAAGAAGAAGAAGAAGAAGAAATACTTTATAAAGAAAAGATTTAACTAATGGAAGGACTCAATGGAAACAAAGAATTATAATTGCTCAAAGTCATCTAAACAAAACAAAAATACATTCAAGAACCCTGCTTAACCACAACCCATGCCTGACAGGAGTCCAAATAAGTTGCTTGTGGACTTTCTCATTCCCTAATAGCTGAGACTCAATTTTCATGGATAGCCCTAGTGTTGTAACAGAATGTTTCACCTTCCCACTGTCCAAACATCCTGTGGTTCTATCAAACCATGTCTTCCTGCCTCCCCCTACCCCAGCCTCCGCCACAAGCAATCATTCCCCATAAACATACCATCTGAGCAAATCAAAAAAAAAGTAGCACATACTTTGAAAAATTTATAGAGGAAACAAACCAAGAAACAAAACAGGCACCCAACCAAAACAAACACAGAAATCAGTGCCCAGACCTAGGATCACACCAAATCTAGATGCCTAGACAACAGTATAAAAACAGGATAATAATCAGGGTAAAACTCCTCCAACAAAGCCCAGTTATTCAAACACAGCAAGTCCTGATTATTCCCATATATCTGAAGAAAAAGAAAGCAACCTTGTAACAAACTATATACAGATGGGAGCAGTACTTAAAGTCCAAAAAAGAAAGCCAGGAAAACACTAACAACTAATTAAAGGAAATGAATAAACCTCTAAATGAAAGTAAAAAAAAGGGGGGGTTGAAGGAAACAAAAGTGTTCAAGACACGAAAATGAAAATAGAAGCAACAAAGACAAGACAAACTGAAAAATTCTCGGCATAAAATATTAAAAATTTTAATAGGAAATATACAGTTTCTTACCAATGGAATAGAATACATGGGTGTAGTAAAAGAATATTTAATACAACCCAGTGTGGGGTTTTGACCCGCCTTTGACCATTTATGTTCCCGGATAAAAGACACACATATACAACCTTTATATTTTAATATGCTTTATGCAGCACAATAGCTGGACAACATCCTACCCACCATGCTATTAGAATCTATCTCCTATCCATAACCCAAGTGATTACTTACTATGTCTCATCTGGGCTACTCTTACCTCCAATTTCGCAGCCCTCTGGGTCGTGTTCTTTTGGCCCCAGCCAATGTAAGCCATCATTTCTTCTTTTCTGCATTTCTACTATTCCAAGGCAACTTCTTTTTCTCCCTCCTTCTTCCTCTTCATCTCCTGTCCAGGAAACTTAAACCTGGCCTATGTCTCTTCTCCCCAATTATTGACTTCTAGGATCTTTATTTACCAATAAAATTAACCAGGTTTAGGGTCCCTCAGGCTATGTGCAGACTCTGAATCATGGAAGCTAGCAATTATCATTACAATGAACAGTAAAGGCAAAACCTCAACACATGGAAGATATAACCTAAGGCATTGAATACGCAATAGAAGAAATGGTTACATCTGTCAAATAAAATATTAAATCTAAAAAAATTCCTGACAAAAACATCCAAAAAATCTGGAACACTATGCAAGAGAAAAACACTAAGAATTATAGATGTAGAGGAAAAAGAAGTATTCCAGCTCAAAGTCCCAGAATATATTTTCGAAAAATATAAGAAATATATCCAAGCCTTAGTGAGATATCTATAAATGTACAAGTCACATAAAGAACAAAAAATAAATTAGTTCTGAAAAGAATGTCATCTCATTACATAATAATCAAAACACTAAAAATACAAGACAAAAAATTATTAAAGGCTACAAAGGCAAAAGAAAAAGCAATATATAAACTTAGACCTTTCAAAATTACACCTGATTTAGTCAAAATTCTAAATGCCAGAAAGGTTGGGACAAATGTGCTACAGAGTCTAAGACAGCACAGACTACAAGACCAAACAAAATTCTAAATAACCATAAATGGAGAAAATGGGAAATTTCATGCTAAAGTCAAAACTGAACACAATCTATCTAAAAATAGAGCCACACAGGATGTTCTAGAAGGGAAAAGAAAAACTGGGGAGGTTAGCTCCTTACATGACAACACAAAAAATACATAGTCTTGCATCATTAAAACCAAGAGAAGAGAAGCACACATACAAACACACACACACAGAGAGAGAGAGAGAGAGAGAGAGAGAGAGAGAGAGAGAGAAAATCACCACCACCAAAAATAACAAAAAATATAAAAGATAATAACAATTATTGTTCATGGAATTATGCAATATCTGTGGTCTCAATTTTCCAGTAAAATACTCAGAGATTCATAATGGATACAAAACCTTAATCCATCCTTCTGCTGCATATGAAAAACAAGCATTAAAGTCAAGGATAGACATTAAGGTAGGATAAAGATTTGGGAAAATATTCTAAGCAAGTGGACATAGAACACAAGCTGGTGGAGCCAATTTAATATATAAAAATGACATGAATTAAAAATTAATCAAAAGAAATGGAGAAGAACACTTTATATTCATCAATGGAAAAATCCACCAAGATGACATTTCAGTACTTAACAGTTATGCAGCAAACAAAAAGGGATGACTTTTATAAAGAAACAACACTGCAGCTTAAATTATACATTGACCCTCACACACTGGTCACAGAACACTTAAATACCCCACTCCCACTAATGTACAGATATACCAACAAAATGTAAAAAGAGAGATGCTGGATTGATATTATAAACACGGAAATGAACCAAACATATTGACAGAACATTATACCCAAACACAAAATAATATACCTTCTCAGCACTGCATAAACCTTTCTCCAAAATTAATCATACACTGTGATAAAGAGCTAGTTTTAACACATACAAGGAAATAAAAGTAACAACATACTTCCTATCAGATAACCATGGCTAAAAGCTAGAT
Organism: Uromys caudimaculatus; assembly: GCA_028551405.1. Lineage (NCBI taxonomy): Eukaryota > Metazoa > Chordata > Mammalia > Rodentia > Muridae > Uromys > Uromys caudimaculatus. The sequence continues at coordinate 37,503,896 of CM052709.1, read as the reverse complement.
ATAAAAAAACAACAGAAATATTTGAAACTCTGAATGAAAAATGGGTTAAGACATAAAAAAAAATAAATTGAAGACTTTCTAGAAAAATCAATGAATGGGAACACACAACATACCCAAATCTATGGCACACAGTAAAAGCAATGATAAGAGGAAAGTACATAGCACTAAATGCCTAAATATGAAACTTATAGAGAGCTTGCATACTATTAACTTAACAGAATACCTGAAAGCTCTATAACAAAAGAAATCAAACACACTGAGGAATTTAATGAAAGGCATAATATAAGTAAGAGCTCAAATCAATGAAAGAAAAAACAAAGAGAACAATGCAATGAATTAATGAAACCTAGAGTTGATTCTTTAAGAAAAGCATAAAGATAGAAAAACACTTATCAAATCTACCTAAAATGGAGAGAGAATATCTATGTTAATCAAATAAAGAAAGAAAACTGGGATATAAGAAGAGACACAAGGGAAATCCAATGAATAATAAGGATATAGCTTAAAACCTGTACTCCAACAAACTGGAAGACACACACACACACACACACACACACACACACAAACAAAATGAATAATTTCTTAATAGCTACCAGTTACCAGTGTTAAATCAAGGTCAGATAGAATTAAATAGACCTATGACCTCTAGTAAAATAGAGGTCATCATTAAAATCTCCCATCCAAAATAAGAAGCCAAATTCTAGTCAGTTTTAAAGAAAATTTTTAATAAATTTTGAAGAAGAGTTAATACCAATAATCCTCAAACTATTCCACAAAGTAGAAACAAAATCAACTGCATTAATTCATTTTACATGGCCACAGTTGCCTTGATTACAAATCAATTTAAGACTCAACAAAGAGAGAGAATTTCAGCCAAATTTCACTTATGAAAGTAGATGCACTAATACTCAACAAAATACTTTCAAACTGAATCCAAAAACATGTCAAAAAATATTCCACCATGGTCAAGTAGGCTTTGTCTTAGAGGTGCAGGGGTGGGAAAAATAGGTAAATCCAATCCACTATATAAGTATCATGAAAGGAAAAAATTTATGATCATCTCATTGAATACCAACAATCCTTTGATAAGATACATCATTCCTTGAGGTTAAAATCACTATAGAAATTACGAACACAAGGAATATACATAAATATAATAAAGCAATTTAATGCAAGCATATATCCAAAATCCAATTAAATGCAGACAATTTCAAAGTAATTCCATAAAAATCAGGAACAAGACAAGCTTTGCCACTCTTTTCATATCTATTCAATGTAGCAATTGATCATTTAGTTAAAGAAGACAGCTGAAGGAGATCAAGTGGATCACCTTCAATTTGAAATGGAAGAAGTCAAAGTATCATAATTGGCAGATGACATGGTATTAAACTTAACCTTAAAAATTCCACTAGAAAACCATACATCCAATAAACACTTTCACCAAACTGGTTGGATACAAGATTGAATAAAAAACATTGGGGGACCTTCTATTTGTAAATAACAAGTAGACTGAGACAGAAATCAGGGAAACGCCCTTCACAACAGTCTCCTGTAGCCAAGCAAGACTTTCAGCAGAGTGAGGGGGACATCAACCCACCTGAAAAACCTGTAACTGAAAAATGTCCCTGCCTACAAAATGCGCAGGGATAAAGATGGAGCAGAGATTGAGGAAACAGACAACCAGTGAGTGGTCCACTTATGGGAGAGACACAACCCCTGACACTTTTAGTGATCATCTGCTTTGCTTGCAGACAGGAACCAAGCATAACTGTCTACTGATAGGCTCCATCCAACAGCTGATACAAGCAGATGTAGAGACCTGCAGCCAAATATCTGTAAGACCACAGGGAGTCTTGTGGAAGAGTGGAAGATATGATTGAATAAGCTAGAGGGGTCAAGGACACTAGAAGGTCTACAGAATCAAATAACCTGGGCCTATGGTGGCTTGAGAGGCTGAACCACCAATCAAAGAGCATGCAGAGGCTCAAACTAAGCCCCCTACACATTTGTTGCAGATGTGCAGCTTTCTCTTCATGTGTGTCTCCTAACAATTAGAGCAGGGCTTGTCTCAGACTTGGTTGCCTGCTGTTGGATACTCTTCCCCTACCTGGATTGCCTGGTTTGACTTCAGTGGGAAAGGATGTGATTAGTCTGGCTTGGACTGGATGTGCCAGGGCAGGGAGGTCACAAGGGGATGTTCCCCTTTTCTGAGGTTAAGGTGAGGGGTTGATTGGTGGAGGGTTTTGTAAGGATGAGACTGAGAGAGAGGACAGAGGGAGGTTGGGATTGTGATGTAAAGGGAGTAAATAAATTAATAAAACATCAGTGAAACACACTTCACAATAGCATAAAATACTTTGAAGTAACCTTTACCAAACAAGTAAGATATCTGTGTGATTAGAAACTTCAAGGTTTTGAATAAAGAAATTGAGGAAAATATCAGGAGATGGAAAACTCTTAGGTACAATTGCCATCCTACTAAAAGCAATCTAAAAATTCAATGCAATCCTTCTCAAAATTCCAAACAAGTTATTTGAAGACATTGAAAGGACAATTCTCACTTTATTAAGAAAAACAAATAAAAAAATCTCATTATAACCAAAAACAATCCCAAACAATCACAGAAAGTCTGGAGGTATCACTGTCACTTATTTGAAGCTGTACTAAATAGTTACAGTAATAAAAACTGCATGGTATTGGCATAAAGATAGATGTGTTGATAGATAAAATCAAATTGAAGACCCAGACATAAAGTTACACATGTATAGGCCCCTGATAAGAACACTGAAATACACAATAGGAAAATGACATCATCTTTCAACAAATGTTGCTTATGCAACTGGATGTCTACATGTAGAAGACTACAAATAGATTCACATTCATCCCCATGCACAAAACTCAAGTCCAAGGGGATCAAAGACCTCAACACAAAAGCAGGCAAGCTTACCTGACAAGAGAGAAAGTCAGTGACTTCAGTGAACATGTTGACACAGTAGACACATCCTGAACAATACACAATAGTATGACCACTAGGATCATCAATTAATATACGGAATTACAGGAAACTGAAATACTTCTGTAAAGGAAAGTACATCATCAATCAAATAATGAGGCATCTATGGAATGGAATGGAAAACATTCTTACTAATTCCACACCTGGTAGAAGGATAATATCCAAAACTCCAGAAAATAGGTACTAAAAAAACAAATAAACATCCTGGTGATGGTGGTCCATGATGTTAATCCCAGCTACAGGGAGAAACGTGCAGGCAGATATCTGACTGTAAGGCCAGCCTGGTCTACACAGTGAGATTCAGGAGAGCCACAACTCCACAAAGAAATTCTATCTTACAAAAATAAAGTAGAGGGGCAGAAGAGATGATTCAGCACTTAAGAGCACTAGCTGCTCTTTCAAAAGACATGGGCTCAGTTCCCAGCACTGACATGTCAGTGCACAACTGTCAATAGCTCAAATTCTAGGGGCTCTGGCACCTTCAATCATATATGCAGCCAAAACTCAATGCACATAAAATAAAAGTAAATAAATCTCTTTTTAAAAAGGATACCAAAATGACCAAAATGGTGTGTGTGTGTGTGTGTGTGTGTGTGTGTGTGTGTGTATAAAATGTTGAAAAAGAGACTACAGTTCTTTTATATTCTTTCCTTTTCTTTTTTTTTTTTTTTTTTGGTTCTTCTATTTATATTTTACATTTAAAATATCTTTCCCCTTCCTGGTCTCGCATCCTCAGATCTCCCATCACATCCCTCCTCCCATTTCCCTCTATGAGGGTGCTCCTCCATCACCCCACCCACTCCTGCCTCCCCACTCTAGCATTCTCCTACACTGGGGCATCAAGTCTCGACAGGGCCAAGGGCCTCCCCTCCCACTGATGCCAGTTAAGGCAATCCTCTGCTACATACATAGCTGGAGCCAGGATCCCTACATGCTTACTCTTTGGTTAGTGGTTTAGTCCCTGGGAGCTCTGTAGAGTCTGGTTAGTTGATATTGTTTTTTCTGTGGGGTTGCAACCCCCTTCAGCTCCTTCATTCCTTCCGTTGACTCTTCCTTTGGGTTCCCCAAACTCTGTTGGATGGTTGCCTGTGAGTGTCTGCATCTGTATTAGTCAGGTGCTGTCAGAGCCTCTCAGGGGAAGGCTATACCAGGTTCCTGTCAGCATGTACATCTTGGCACCAGAAATAGTGTAGGGGGTTGGTATCTGCTGATGGGATGGATCCCTAAGAGGGGTAGTCTCTGGATAGAATTTCCTTAGTCTCTGCTCCTTTTTTGTGTGTCCTTGTGTTTCCTTTAGACAGGAACATTTCTGGATTAAAAATCTGGAGATGGGTGGGTGGCCCCATCCCTCAAGTGGACCCATGCCTCTCTGCTGGTGGTGGTCTCTACAGGTTCTAACTTCCCTTTAATGGGTATTTCAGCTAATGCCATCCGCACTGGGTCCTGGGATCCTCTCACTTCCCAGGGGTCTGTGACTTTCTAGTGGCTCTCCCGAGTTTCTATTCATTTTCCTGCTGCTCTGCACTTCTATCCTATCTCTTCCCATACTTGATCCTGTACCCCATTTTCCCCCTCCCACTTCTCTCTCCCTACAAGGTCTCTCCCTCCGTCTAATTCCTCTGATTATTTTGTTCCCTTTTTAAGTAGGACTGAAGCATCAACACGTTGGTCTTTCTTCTACTTAAGCTTCACATGATCTATGAGTTGTATCTTTGGCATTGTGAGCTTTTGGGCTAATATCCACTTATCAGTGAGTACATAACCTGTGTATACTTTTGTGTCTGGGTTACCTGTGAGGATATTTTCTAGGTCCATCCTTTGCCTGAACATTTTATGTAGTCACTTTGTTTAATAGCTGAATAGTACTCCATTGTGTAAATGTACCAGATTTTCTGTATCCATTCTTCCATTAAGGGATATCTGCACTGTTTTCAGTTTCTGGCTATTATAAATAAGGCTACTAACAGCATAGTGCATCATGTATGTGTCCTTGTTATATGTTGGAGCATCTTTTGCCCAGTAGTTATATAGCTGGATCTTCATGTATTATTATTTCCAATTGTGTGAGGAACTGCCAGACTGATTTCCAGAGTGGCTGTAGCAGCTTGCAATCCCACCAGCAAAGGAGTAGTGTTCCTCTTTCTCCACATCCTCACCAACTATCATAGTTTGGGTTTTACTGCTGTGAACAGACACCATGACAAACGCAGCCCTTAGAAGGACAACATTTAATTGCAGATGACTTACAGGTTCACAGGTTCAGTCCATTATTGTCAAGGCTAGAGCATTGTAGCATCCAGGCAGGCATGGTGCAGGCAGAATGTGAGTTCTACATTTTCATCTGAAGGCTGCTAGTGGAAAACTGACTTCCAGGCAGCTAGGATGAGGGCCTTAAAGCACAATGCCCACAGTGACATACCTACTCCAAAAAGGCCACACCTCCAAATAGTGCCATTCCCTGGGCCAAGTATATTCACTCCCATAGGCTCCTTCAAACACATGAGTCTATAGGGGCCATATCTAGCCATAGCATAATAAAAAATGACATTTAATCCGACTTCCAATGTCTCCATATTCTATAGCAGTATCAACAATGTTAAAACTCCAAAGTTCAAAGTTTCTTCTGAGATCCATCCAATCACTTAACCATAATACCCAAAGCAAGACAGGAATCCAACTGCGCATCTCCATGTCTGATGTCAAAGCAGTTTTCAGATCTGCAACTCCTTTTCCATCTTTGTTGACTGCAACAAATTTCTTTTCCTGGGTTGGTATCACTCCCTATTAGCTGCATGTTGAAAATTTTGGGGTCTCCAAGTTATTTTCAATGTTACCGTTTCTTGTTTCAATGTCTTGGATCCACACATGATCTTTAGGCTCCTCCAAAGGGCTGGCATCACTTCTCCAACTCTGCCCTCTGTATCACTCTAAGCTCAGGTTGGTCCACTCCACTGCAGCTGCTGTTCTTGGTGATCATCCCATGATACTTGCATCTCCAATATGCTGGGGACTTTGCTGCAAGGAGGTTTCACCAATAGCCTCTCATAGGCTCCCTTCATAATACCAAGCCTCAAATCCTTTGCATGACACTTTCATGCATGGGCTGTCAACTGCACCTGAGGCTGCACCTTCACCAGTGGCCTCCCATAGTCTCTTACAGTGCCAAGCCTCAGCTGCTCTTCATGACTCCTTATGCCTTTGAAACCAGTACCACCTGGGTGACTCTTATACATTACCAAGTACAGTTGTTACAGGAGGTACAACATTGGCTATCTCTGGAACACAGCTTCTTTTTATTCTCAGAAAACACCTCCCAGATGATTTCATCTCAGTGATGCTGGTCTCTTCTTAATCACCACTAATTTCTTAGCTCCAGCTAACTAAAATCAATTGTCCCAGTATTCTCCTTCACTTCTTGACTATAAAGCCAGAGACACATGGCCAAAGCTACCAAGTTCTGCTGCTTGCAGGAGCTGGAATGCACCACCTTGTTCTATTACATTATGACTACCTTTCTGTTTTCCCACTGCTTCACTGCCTAAACTTGGCTATCCTGGATCTTGCTCTGTAGATTGACCTTGAGCTGAGAGATCTCCATGCCTGTCTCCTGGGATTTAAGGTGTATAGCATCATGGTTGGATCTACACTTAGCTGGGCAGGATATTAGCCAGAGGTCGCCACTCCTTAAATTCAGTTTAATATCATTGAACACAGGATTCACATCCATTTCACTTCCAATTGCCCCTTTAATACTCAAAATATAGTTTTATATTTATCCTTTCTAAGCTTGCTATGCTTTTTCAAAATACTCTTCATGAGATTACAACACAAAACAAAGTCTATTATGGGCATTTCTGAGAATTCCTTTGTCAAGGCAATTAATCTAAGAGTCTTTAACCTAGCCTCAGGCAGACTCTTCAGACAAGGGCAAAAACCAACCATGATCTTCACCGAAACACTACAGAAAACAGTCTCTAGGCTACACAATGTTGTTCCCCACTGAACTCTCTTAGGAAAGGCTTGCACAGTTCAAATCACTCACAGCAACAAAGTCTTCCATATTCCTATTAGTATGGCTCATTAAGCCCCACTTAAAACATTCCATAGCTTTACAAAACAAAGTCCTCGAATTCACATTCTTCCATACAAAAACACTGTCAGATTTATCAGTCCCTGGTACTAACTTCTGTGAATAGACATCGTGACCAAGGCAACTCTTTTTTTTTTTAATTGACTATTTTATTTATTTACATTTTAAATGTTTTCTGCTTTCCAGATCTCGCCTTCAGAACCCCCCTTATCCCATCCCCCCTTCACTTGGCTCTGTGAGGGTACTCCCCCACCCACCCACCCACTCCCTTCTTCCTGCCCTGGCATTCACCTACACTGGGAAATTGGACTGCCTCAGGTCCAAGGGCCACTCCACCACTGTTGTCCAACAAGGCCATCCTCTGCCACATATGTGGCCAGTGCAATGAGTCCCTCCATGTTTATTCTTTGGTTGGTGGTCCGGTCCTGGGAGCTCCTACTCAATAAAAGTCTCACAAACCGAATCCAAGAAGGCATCGAAATGATCATTCACCAGGACCAAGGGAACTTTTATAAGGACAATATTTAATTGGGGCTGGCTTACAGGTTCACAGGTTCAGTCCATTATTGACAAGGCCAGAGCCCGGTAGCATCCAGGCAAGCTTAGTGCAGGCAGAATGACAGTTCTACATCTTCATCTGAAGGCTAGTAGTAGAAGAATAACTTCCAAGTAGCTAGGAAAAGGGTCTTAAAGCCCATGCACACAGTGACACACCTACTCCAACAAGGACACACCTCTTTTCAAACCATGACACCAGCATCTGCTGTTGCCTGAATTTTTGATTTTAGCCATTGTGATTGTTGTGTGATGGAATCTCAGTGTCATTTTGTTCTGCATTTTTTTGATGACTAAAGAAGTTAAACATTTGATTAGTGCTTCTGAGCCATTCAAGATTCCTCAATTGAGAATTCTTTGTTTAGCTAGGCACTCCATCTTTAATATGGTTATTTGGTTCTCTGGAGTCTAACTTCTTGAGTTCTTTGCATATTTTGGGTATTAGCCCTCTGTCAGATGTAGGGTTTGTGAAGAACTTTCCCCAGTCCTTAAGTTGTCCTTTTGTCCTGTTGACAGTGGTTTTTGCCTTACAGAAGCATTTCTATTTTATGAGGTCCCATTTGTCAATTGTTCATCTTAGAGTCTGAGCCATTGGTGTTCTGTTGAGGAAATTTTCCCCTGTACCAATGTGTTTGGGGCTCTTTGCCACTTTCTCTTCTCTTAGATTCAGTGTATCTGATTTTATATGGAGGTCCTTGATCCACTTGGATTTGTTCTTGGTGCAGGAGATGAGAATGGATCAATTTACATTCTTCTACATGCTGACCGACAGTTGACCAGCACCATTTGTTGAAAAGGCTGTCTTTTTTCCAATGAATGATTTAGGCTTCTTTGTCAAAGATTAAGTGAACGTAGGTATGTAGGTTTATTTCTTGGAATTCGCCTCTATTCCACTGATCTACATGGCTGTCACTGTACCAATACCATGTGGGTTTTTTTCACTACTGCCTTGTAGTACAGCTTGAGATCAGGGATAGTGATTTCCCCAGAAGTTCGTTTATTGTTTTTTGCTATCTTGTTTGTTATTGTTGTTGATGATGTTGTTGTTGTTTTGATTTTTTGATTGTTTGTTTTGGGGGGATTGTTTTGTTTTGTTTTGCTATTACAGAAGAATTTGAGAATTGCACTTTCCTATCTCTGTGAACAATTGAGTTGGAATTTTGATGAGGATTGCATTGAATTTTTAAATTGCTTTTTGTAAGATGGACATTTTTACTATATTAATCCTGCCAATCCATGAGCCTGGGAGATCTTTCCATCTTCTGAGGTCTTCTTCGAATTCTTTCTTCAGAAAATTGAAGTTCTTGTTGTACAGATCTTTTACTTGCTTAGTTAGAGTCACACCAAGATATCTTATGTTATTTGTGACTATTGTGAAGGGTGTTGATTCCCTAATTTCTTGCTCAGCCTATCTATCCTTTGAGTAGAAGAAGGCTACTGGTTGACTTAATTTTATATCCAGTCACTTTGCTGAAGTTGTTTATCAGCTGTAGGAATTCTCTGGTGGAACTTTTAGGATCGCTAATGTGTACTATCATACCATCTGAACATGTTGATAGCTTTACTTCTGCCTTTCCAATTTGTATCCCTTTGATCTCCTTTTGTTGTCTAATTGCTCTGGCTAGAAATTTGAGTACTATATTCAATAAATAGGGAGAGTGCCAGCACCCTTGTCCTGTCCATGTTTTTAGTGGGATTGCTCCAGGATTCTCTCCATTTAATTTGATTGATTTATATTGCTTTTATCATGTTTAGGTATGTGCCTTCAATTTATGATATTTCTAAGACATTTAACATGAAGGGGTGTTCTATTTGGTAAAATGCTTTTTTAGCATCTAAGATAATCATGTTTTCTTTCCCTTTGAGTTTATTTATAAAGTGCATTATATTGATGAATTTCAGAATACTGAACCATTCATCCCTGGGATGAAGCCTACTTAACCATGGTGAATGATTATTTTGATGTATTCCTTGATTCGGTGTGAGATTTTATTGAGTATTTTTGCATCAATATTCATAAGGATGATTGGTATGAAGCTTTCTTTCTTTGTTGGGTCTTTGTGTGGTTTAGGTATCAGCATAAGGGTGGCTTGAGAGAACGAATTAAGAAGTGTTTCTTCTGTTTCTATTTGTGGAATAATTTGAGAAGTGTTGGTATTAAGTCTTCTTTGATGAGGTGTTAAATTTTCACTTAAACCTCTGGCCCTGGCTTTTTTTGGTTGGGACACTTTTAATGACTGCTTCTATTTCCTTGGGGTTAGGGTACTGTTTAGATGGTTTATGTGATACTGATTTAACTTTTGTACCTTGTATTTTTCTTGTAAAAAACTCATCCATTTCATCTAGCTTTGACAGTGTTTTTGAGTATAGGCTTTTGTAATAGGATCTGGTAGTTTTTCTTTTTTAAATTTCCTCAGTTTCTGTTGTTATGTCTCCCTTTCCATTGCAGATTTTGTTAATTTGAATATTGTCTCTGTGCCCTCTATTTAAGTTGGCTACAGGTTTATTTATCGTGTTGATTTTCTTAAATAACCAGCTCCTAGCTTTTATTTATTCTTTGTAAAGTTCTCTTTGTTTCTACCTGGTTGATTTCACACCTGAATTTGATTATTTCCTGATGTCTACTACTCTTGTATGTATTTGCTTCTTTTTGTTTAAGAGCTTTCATATGTACTGTTATGCTGCTATTGTAGGATATCTCTAATTTCTTTATGGTGGCAATCAAAACTATGAGGTTTCCTCTTAACACTGCTTTTATTGTGTCCCAGAAGTTTGATTATGCTGTGCCTTCATTTTCCTTAAATTCTACAAAATCTTTTTTCCTTATTTGGTGTTTTGATTATCATGCGATGGGAGGAATTCTTTTCTGGTGCAATCTGTTTAGAGTTCTGTAGGCTTAGGTATGTTTAAGGGCATCTCTTTCTTTAGCTAAGGAAAGCTTTCTTTTATAAATTATGTTAAAAATGTTTACTGGCCCTTTGAGTTGGAAATCTTAGCTCTCTTCTATACCTATTATTCTTAGGTTTGGTCTTTTCATCCTGGATTTCCTGGATATTTTTCGTTAGGAGATTTTTTCTTTTTGTATTTTCTTGAATGTCGTGTCAATGTCTTCTATGATATCTTCTTCTCCTGAGAGTCTCTCTTCTATCCCTTGTATTCTATTGGTGATTCTGGCATCTGTGACTCCTGCTCTCTTTCCTAGGTTTTCCATCTCCATGGTTCTCTCACTTTGTGATTTCTTTGTTGTTTCTATTTCCATTTTTAGATCCTGGGTGGTTTTGTTCAATTCCTTCACCTGTTTATTGTGTTTTCTTGTATTTCTTTAAAGGACATGGGCTTCTCTCTGTCTACCTGTGTTCTCCTGTATTTCTTTAAGAAAGTTATTTTTGTTCTCCTTAAAGTCCTCCCTTTTCTTCATTTGATGGGGTTTTAGATCAGACTCTTGCTTTTCAGGTGTATTGGGGTATAGAGGCCTTGCTGCTGTGGAAGAACTGCATTCTGATATTGCCATGTAGCATTGGTTTCTGTTGTTTATGTTCTTGTTGTTGCCTCTTGCCATCTAGTTATCATTGGTGTTAACTGCCCTTGCTGGCTCTGACTGGAGCCTGTCCCTCCTGTGAGCCTGGTTATGTGGGCCTCCTTGGATCAGGATGTCTCTGGGTATGGGAGGTAGTACACCGAGCCTGAGCTTGGAGCTTGAGTGGTTTCCAGTTAGGCCATGTATTATGGTTGTGGTTGATGACTAAGCTGTGAGCCTGGGGCTATCAAAACTTCTGGAGGGTCAAGCTGATTCTGAGTGTAAATTGGGGTGGATGGGTAGAGCACAGGATCCATTCTCAGACTCAGGTGCCAACCTTAAGGAAAATATGTCTCTGGCAGGGCAGGAGATCCTGAATCCCCTGTTTCCCAGGGGTTTCCAATTATGCCAAGTATTGTGGCAGGGTTGGGGGACTCACTTGTCAGCCTGGGGGATATCAGAAATCCCGAGGGTCAAACTGTCTCTGGGTGTGGGGTGGGAGGTGGTGCAAAGGATAGAAGAGCCTACATTTCTTAAATAAATAAAGAAATAAAGAAATAAAGAAATAAATGTTGAAGAATAGAGTACAGGTCTTAAATATATAAATAAATAAAGTTGAAAAATAAAGTACAGATACAAACAGTGAAGTCTAGTTTGAGGAATTTCCAATGGCTGAAAAATACTTAAAGGAATTCTCAATATTCTTTGCCATCAAGTAAATGTAAATGAAACTACTTTGAACTTGTATTTTACATCTGTTGGAATTGGTAAGATCACTAATGAATGTGACAGTTAATGTTGGAGAGGATGTAGAACAAGAAGAACACTCGTGCATTACTGGTGAGTACTCAATGGCTCTCCCATCACCTTAAATACAAGAGGAAATGGTTTCAATACATGGTGTCCATCACTCCACTTGATTTGCTGTGCAGCACCATGAAAAATCAACTTTTGGTAACATCTGAAATTTTTATTTAAGGATTCCATGAATAACAGAAATAAAAGAAGTAACACTGAAAAATTTTTTCCACCTCAGATCTAGCACAATGTGTGAAGTGTCCAGATGGACAGTATGCCAACCTAGAGAGAAATCACTGCTTCCCTAAGGCTGTGACATTTCTGGCTTATTCAGACCCATTAGGGATTGTATTGGCCTGCACGGCCTTATGTTTATCTACATTGTCATCTCTTGTTCTAGGGATCTTTGTGAAACACCAACACACTCCGATTGTGAAAGCTAATAACCGCACTCTCAGTTACATCCTGCTGGTTTCCCTCACACTTTGTTTTCTTTGCTCATTGCTCTTCATTGGACATCCTAGCACAGCCAGATGTCTCCTTCAGCAGATCACTTTTGGGATTCTGTTTGCTGTAGCTTTGTCTACTGTCTTGGCCAAAACAATTACTGTACTTCTGGCCTTCAAGATTACTGTTGTAGGAAGAAAAGTGAAATGGCTGCTGTTATTTGGGACACCCAAGGTTATCATTTCAATCTGTTCTCTTTTTCAACTAATGCTCTGTGGATTCTGGTTGGCACTATCTCCTCCCTTTGTAGAGAGAGATGCTCACTCTGAACATGGCCACATCATCATTATGTGCAACAAGGGCTCAGTCATAGCTTTCTACATTGTGCTGGGATATCTGGGTTGTCTGGCTCTAGGAAGCTTTATTGTGGCTTTCTTGGTCAGAAATCTGCCTGACACTTTCAATGAAGCCAAGTTCCTAACATTCAGCATGCTTGTGTTTTGCAGTGTTTGGGTCACCTTCCTCCCTGTCTACCACAGCACCAAAGGGAAGATCATGGTGGCTGTGGAGGTCTTCTCCATCTTGGCCTCTAGTGCAGGTCTTCTAGGTTGCATCTTTATTCCCAAGTGCTATATTATTGTGTTAAGACAAGATAGAAATTTTATACCTAAGCTGAAGA
>CM052709.1:37477245-37490697 GCA_028551405.1 Uromys caudimaculatus | reverse complement strand
CATATTAAGGTTTCAATCACATGTATAATACTACCACAAAGCCTGATGACAACACTTCACTACTATAACCTACAAATAATACATTTATATATGTTATTTATTTCTATACACAATTAAATTATATTTGTTCTTTAATGCTTTGGGCTTTTCTATATAGCAATGTCAAGTATATTGTATTCTCTGTTTTCTGTTTTACTTTACCCACATTTTATCAGTTATAGCTTTATATATACAACCCATCAGTTAATTTGTATATATGATTTGTTTCTGGGTAGATCCTAAGTTATATTATTTAAATAAATGTTAAGAATGTGATTAAAATTAATCTTCAGCCTATTTAGTAAAAATATTGGAAAGATGAGTACTGATTATTATTGAATGCTGAATGACATTCAAGATGTGTACACACTGAGAGCAAAATGTTTTCTACATCATACTGTTTTAAAAAGCCTTCGCTCTTTGGTAATAATGAAATTCTACTGTCAAAGTTGAATAACTGTGGACTCACAAGGCATTTGGGTAATTTTGTTATACAAGTGGCACTTAGAAGTTAAAAACAAAAGTGCTGAACATTGCAAGATGACATAGAAAAGACTCAAACACTCAAGTCTTTAATAACATACCCAGATGTTATAGTTTCAGAAATCTATTGAGTTTAGCACAGAATGCATAACATAATACTCATGTATACATATATTGCTAAAAAATTGAAATTATGTGAAATTTCAAAATATTGAAAAATTAAAACAGAAGATTGAAAAGGGATGTGTTGTTGCAATTTATTTCCTTTACAGTCAGGAGATATCTAGGAAAGTCTAAAGGTATCCAAGTACTTTTACTGGAGATGGACCACAGTATTGCATAAATATGATGAGTAAACTCTGAGTTACAGGATTTTGAGTGATCTCATCTCAGGATTGCTTCTTGTAATGGTTATGTCTTCCCTGCTATCATTATAGAGTTTAATGATTTCTGGGCATTAGTGCACCCTACTGGGCAGATATTTTGCAGATCAGTGAAGATTGATTTATTTTGCAGACTACTAGAAGATTCTTCTTCTAGTAATGTTATGTAGACAAATCAATGATTTCACAATTAGTAATAATAATTCTACAGACTTCCTAAATCTGTAAAAGTACTTTTCAGCCCTTTACAGTATGAAGTCTTCAACTACAGTTCTATAAACCTTCATGATTCAAAGTAGGCTTGGAATAAATTCAGTACCAGGGAAAATATTCCCTCTAGGTTAGTTTTGAAACCATTATCTGATAGCTAAAGTTCATAAACTGGGAATAGACAATTTATTGCAAGTGCAAGGACATAAAATAAAATATTGACTAGTTTATATGTACAAAACTTCAAAGCTAATGAAAAACAAGTCAGATGATTTGCCTCTTGGTAAAACCATGCTAATTTATTACATAGTTATTATAGTGTTAAACTTTTAATGAATTTATGAAGATAGTAACAGATAATGAATATTTAGTTAGGTACTAGTTTTAATGGAAACACATGTAAATATTTCTGTTGTAGCTCTCATTTTATTACTTACTTTCTTAAATTTGCTATGAATTTATGGAATGTAAAGATGTTTGGAAGACCACACGATCAATTCTGCGGAGAAAGTATAAGAACTAAGAACAGGAGGGAAAGGTTTTTTCTGACATAAAGGCACTTTTTCCTTAATTAGGGGCTTTTTCTTACTTTCAGATTTTCTTACTTCTAGCAATAGTAAGTAGAAGTGTTTTCTTTCTCAGAGCAATAAAGGTTGGAGCTACTTTTTCATTCAGAATGAGAGCATATTTTTCTGCTTGTGGGGGCTTCTGCTCCATCCACAAAATGTATATATGAATAAGTAAGCATAGGTATGTATATGAAACTATGTATGTACACTTGTGGAGTTGATGAGAAAGGTGCTCAGGCCTGACCAGTGTCCAGTGTGTAGGTGTGTGTGTGTTTCTGTGTGTGTGTTTGAATGATTGTGTTTATGTGCATATTGCCTTTATAAAATATATTAATTCTTTTCCTTGCTTTTCTCTCCTGTTCATGAAGAGTTAACCAGTCCAAGTCTCTTGTCTGCCTAGCTAGAGGTCCTGGGGGCAAAAAGAAGGGAGTTCTAACAATTAACCTTTCTATTTTTCTAATCCTCTGATACTAACAGAGTTTATTATCGGAAAGTCAGTGGCTTTTGGCCTTAGAATAGAAAAGAGCTATAGACAGAAGAATTGCTAAAGATAAACTGTGGCCTGCCACTGAACCCCATACCCTTCTCTGTCTTCCTCAAAGTACTAGTACTGTAGCATGGCCCCTGGCATTTTACTTCATTCATATTTTTATGGAAAATAAATCATCACAATTTGTGCATCTATTATATTACCTCTTAGTTGATAGTTAAATGTTATAACAATCATAACTTATGATTCATATATATTTATGTATATAATATAACTACTTGTGTGATTTGTGATATGATATTTTGAGATACACACACACACATAAATCTCACAATAACATTTTTCCTGTCATTCATCATGGATTCTATGATTATATCTCATTAGTTTCCAAAGATTTGTGTAGAAGAGTTTTCCTTCTAGCTGTGAGAATATTGAGATGGTGTTGTCACTGAGAAGTGTCCCCTAGTGGGTATCTATAATCTACCTCTCCTTTCACTGTGAATTTATTCCAACCATTTATTTTTCTAAAAATGTGCCTCCACATCATGATACTTTTTATGGTAAATGTAGATATTCCAGGCACCAAGCATGGCCAGTGAAGTACCATACTGATACTTGGAATCCATATTACCAAGTTAATAAATTGGCCAGATAAGAAAAAAAACATTTAGGCCTTCTGGTTTCCATCTGTAGTTGGGGACTTGAGCCTGTGCCACAAGGCTCCATACCCAAATAGCACTGGAGAAAGCTAGCCTTCCAGGAGTGTGGACAAGCCTATGAGCAGAGGTAAAACCAACACCTCTGCTCAGAGGGTTCCACCTGGAACCTTCAGGACACAGGGACCATGGAGCGGCCTTTGGGTTTACTTCTGCAGCTGAGGAGTTGATCCTGTGCCACAGGGCTCCATACCCAAATAGTGCCAAAAGAGAGCTTTTCTCCCAGGAGTGCTGGCACACCTTCGAGCACAGGCAAGACCACAACTTCTGTTCAAATTCCTATCTCAAAAGGGACCCTTGCAGACCCATCAGGACACAGGAACCAAGGAACAGCTGGGGACAGGATCCTGCTGGTTTCTGTCTGCACCCCAGAGATGACCCTGTACCACAGCTCTCCAAACTTAAATTCCTCTCAGAGAGAGCTGATGTCTCAGAAATACTGACACAGAAGATTGTAGGAGGGACAAGCTACAGTCAGAGGGTGCAAGACAAGCTAACACCAGAGATAACCAGATGGCTAAAGGCAGGGGGAAAATATAAGGAACAGAAACCAAGGCAACTTGGCATCATCAGAACCTAGTTCTCCCACCTCAGTGAGCCCTGGATACCCCAACACATTAGAAAAGCTAGACTCAGATTTAAAATCACACCTCATGATGGTGATAGAAGAATTTAAGAAGGAAATAAATAACTCCCTTAAAGAAATACAAGAGAACACAGATAAACGGCTAGAAGCACATAAGGAGGAAGCACAAAAATTCCTTACAGAATTACAGGAAAACACAATCAAACAGTCGAAGGAAATGAACAAAACCAACCAGGATCTAAAAATGGAAATAGAAACAGTAAAGAAATCACAAAGTGAGACAACCCTAGAGGTAGAAAACCTAGAAAAGATAACAGGAGTCATAGATGAAGGCATCACCAACAGAATACAAGATATAGAAGAGAGAATCTCAGGTGCAGAAGATACTATAGGAAACATTGACACAACAGTCAAAGAAAATGCAAAATGCAAAAAGCTCCGAACCCAAAATATCTAGGAAATCTAGGATACAATGAGAAGACCAAACTTAAGGATAAGTATAGAATGGAGTGAAGATTCCCACTTTAAAGGGCCAGTAGATATCTTCAACAAAATTATAGAAAAAAACTTCACAAACCTAAAGAAAGATATGAGCATAAACATTCAAGAAGCCTACAGAACTTCAAATACATTGGACCAGAAAAGAAATTTCTCCCATCACATAATAGTCAAAACACCAAATGCAAAAAAAAAAACAAAAGAAACAAAAAAAAACAAGGAAAGAATATTAAAAGCAGTAAGGTGAAAAGGTCAAGTAACATATAAAGGCAGACCTATCAGAATTACACCAGACTTCACACCAGAGACTATGAAATCTAGAAGGTCCTGGGCAGACTCATACATAACCTAAGAGAACACAACTGCCAGTCCAGACTGCTATACCCAGAAAAATCTGTTATAATACATGGTGAAACCAAGATATTCTATAACAAAACCAAATTTACACAATATCTTTCCACAAACCAAGCCCTATAAAGGACAATCAATGGAAAACGACAACACAAGGAGGGAAACTACACCCTAGAAAGAGCAAGAAAGTAATGTTCTTTCAACAAACCCAAAAGAAGATAGCCACACAAACATAAAAATACCATCAAAAATAACAGGAAGCATCAATCACTATTCCTTAATATCTCTTAACTTCAATGGACTCAATTCTCCAATAAAAAGACATAGACTGTCAGACTGGATACATAAACAGGACCCAGAATTTTGTTGCATACAGGAAATGCACCTCCGTGTTAAAGACAAACACTAACTCAGAGTAAAGGGCTGGAAAACAATTTTCCAGGCAAATGGTCCCAAGAAACAGGCTGGAGTAGCCATTCTAATATCAGGTAAAATCGACTTTCACCCAAAAGTCATCAAAAAAGATAAGGACACTTCATACTCATCAAAGGAAAAATCTACCAAGAAGAACTCTCGATTCTGAACATCTATGCTCCAAATGCAAGGGCACCAACAATCATAAAAGAAACTTTATTAAAGCTCAAAGCACACATTGTACTTCACACAATAGTGGGAGACTTCAACACCCTACTCTCATTAATGGACAAATCTTGGAAACACAAACTAAACTGACAGTGCCCATGCTGTCCACAGTACCAAGTATCAGGCATAGGCCTGGGAGATTAACAAAGGACACAGACTCGGGTCATCCATTCAAGCAGAATGCCAAAATTTTACTGAAACTCCATCAATATATATGCTTTGCCCAGGAAGGAAAGCACCAGGAGGAACAAGGCAGGGGGCCAATGGAAGGTCCCTGTCCAGAACTGCACGCCCACTGGGGGAGGTAAAACCACAGAATGCCAGCACACGGAAGGTCTCAGGCAGGCCATCCCACCTTATGGGGCCCAACAGGTCCCCCTTTTTTGTTTTGTTTTGTTTTGTTTTGTTTTAATTTTTGATACCTTATTTCCATTTCCAATGTTTCCCCATTTCTAGGTCTCCTCTTTGGAAACTCTCTATCCCCTCTCCCTCCCCCACCTCTATGAGGGAATTCCCCCTCCCACCCACCTGCCCACCCACTCCCATTTTCCCACCTTGACATTCCCCTTTACTGGGGCCTCTAACACCCTCAGGCCCAAGGGCCTTTCCTCCCCCTGATGGCCAACAAGGCCCCCCTCTGCCACATATGTGATCTAAACCATGGGTCCCTCCATGTGTATTCTTTGGTTGCTGGTCCAGACTCCACATATTGTAACAGCATCAAATAATAAGCTAAGGTTGCAACATAGAAGCTGCAAGGGGAAGGTTTCATTTACTCCATTGCAAATATTAACCTCTGTTTGAAGACTTTGGTGATTGAGGTTTGCCTAGTAATGATTCCCGTGTTCTCTACATAGGATCAGTCCCAACAACTACCAATTTGTGACGGCTTTGATATTTGCCACTGAGGAGATCTATAGGGATTCCCTTCTTTTACCTAACATGTCTTTGGGGTACAGTATCTACATTGCTGGGCCAACTCAAAAAGATACAGCACACAATCTCCTCATTTGGCTCACAGAGGAAAAAATTCCTCCCAAACCACAACTGTAAAAGAAATGAAAAATCTGTGGCTGCAATAACAGGACAAATACTGGAAATCTCTTCCCTAATTGGCACACTTTTAGGACTTTATAAATATCCACAGGTGAGATTATATGAATGGGAAGTAGTTAAAAATTCTCCTTTGATGCCAATATTTGAGTACCAAGAAAACCTATAATGAAAGAAGTCTTTCTTTGTATATAATTCAAAGTACACAGTCTTGGGCTGGATGATGGCTCAGAAGTTAAAAATGCTTTCAGTGAAATCATGAGGACAGGAATTTGGATGCCGCCATCACCCATGTCTTCATGACAACAAAGGTGAGACAGGATGATCACTATGGCTTCCTATCTTCAATACAGGACAAAATTAAACTTGAGTCTAGAGGGACTGTGCCTAAAGAAGACCATGTGAAGGAAAGCAGAAGACACTAGATACCCTTCACTAGCCTTCCCATGAAACATATGTATATACACCTATACAAATATGTACATATGGACATACACATTTATATGGATGCATACATAAGTGTGCACTCACACGCATGCATGTGCGCACACACACACACAAACACACAGCCAATTTATTATTTGAAATTCACAGTATTTAAGGATATTTACTCCGATATTTGTTGCTATATCCACATTTCCTTTGTTTGAAATATACATTAAGGGCATGAGATGCACATACATATTATGAAAGAAGTGAATATTTCAAACTTATTTTATAGAATAATCCCTAGATGTTTGAGTTGACCTTAAAATCAAAATTTTGACTTTATACAACTTTAAGTTGCTGTTTCATAGTCACTGAGCCTACAATTTCTTGATCCTCTTTCTTTAAGTCACTCCCTATGCTCTTTTGTTTAGCTGACCATTGGACCTTTCGAACCAAAAATGAATGATCCTGTGAAGTTTCCTTCTCTGTATCAGATAGCCACAAAAGAATCTTCTCTGGCTTTAGGCATGGTCTCATTGATTGTTCATTTCAGATGGAATTGGGTGGGGCTAGTCACCTCAGATGATAACAAAGCTATTCACTTTGTCTCAGACTTAATACCAGAGTTGGAAAGAAACAGTCTGTGTGACCTTTATGGAAATGATCCCAGTCACCCTTATGTTCTCCATGACTGCCAATAATGTCTACAATAGCCCAATTGTGATGAAATCAGTCAAAGTTATTATCATTTGTAGAGACACTGATTCTTCCTTAGGTGTGCTCTTTAGAAGATGGTAACATATGCTTCCATGGAGAATCCAGGTCACCACTTCACAATGGGAAGTCACTACTGCTATGAGACATTTCATTCTTGATTCATTCCAAGGGACTCTAATATTTTCACAACACCGTGGTGAAATTATTACTTTTAAAGATTTTGTAAAGACAGTAACCCCTGCCAAATACTCAGATGACATTTTCCTTGCAAGATTGTGGGAGACTTATTTTGATTGTGCAATCTCTAATAGTACCTGTAAATCATCAAAAAATTGTTCATCTAGAGGTTCACTTGAATGGTTACCTTGGTACCACTTTGACATGGTCATGAGTGATAGCAGTTACCATGTGTACAATGCTGTATATGCTGTGGCACATGGCTTGCACAAGATGATTATGCAAGAAATAGACATGCAAGAAATGAGAGATGAAGGAAGAATGGAAATTCCCCCCGGAAGGTAATGGCTTTTCATTTGGATCTTGTACAGTCTCTGCAAATTAGCTTTTAACACCCCCTTCAGGTGTTCTAAACAAGAACTTTGGGATTCTTTTTCCAAAGAGAAAGATTTTTAGAGTGTTTTACAGATGAAAGGAAAATATACACCTGGGAGGAAATCAAAATATATAGGACAAAGTCATAGAAGTAAAGAAAAACAAAAAAACTAAGAACTGAGAACAAAGGTTTGTGCTAAAGAAACTACCAGTTTTCTGCCCTTCTATATATAAACAAGAAATGACCTGACATTTCAAGATCCTGAATAGTATAAAGACCCACCAAATTAAGTAATCTTAACACATATCACAAACTGAATCTACTCTAGATACTTGTTCAAGTTTGTTTCCTTGTTTTGCTATAACATATGTGGACAAACCAACTTGAGTGAGAAAGGTATTATTTTATCAACAGTTCCTGGTTATAGTATAGCATCAGGAGGAACTCAGTGCGGCAAGAATTTGAAGCAACTTGCCATATCAACATACAACATCAATAGCAAGGAACAATGAGTTATTGAATGAATGTTATTACTTAACTGGCTCACTCCAATATATTCAGTCCTGACCCATCTCATCAAATGGTTTTGCTTAGTTAGGATGTGTCTGCAAAACTCAGTTAACCCAGGATACAAAAATCTCTTATAAATAAGCTCAGAGTCCAAATTAATCTAGGCAATTCTTCACTGAGAACTCATGCCCAGGTAACTGGAGATTTTGTCAGACTCACGATTCAAACTAACCGTCGCAAACTTTACTGAAGAGTGCTGAAAACCATTAGAATTCCTAACCTGTAATTCATGTGTATAGTCTATTCTCATACTATTAGAATATTTATAATGTTATTTCACCATAAGCATTCATTGTTGATGCTGTCATTTTATATCTTTAATGTTGTTTAATTTTGAGGGCTATATTAATGAAAATGTGAGAAGGGCATAATTCAGTTTTTATCATGACAATTAGCATGCCAATTATAAATCATGCATCTATCTTAGCTGAACCCAATCCTGAAGAATATTCAATTCACAAGTACTGGTGGAGATGCAGTAATATTGAATCCTTCAGAAAAATTGTATGGAGATTATGACATTCTGAACTTCTGGAATTTTCCATAAGGTCTTGGATATAAAGAGAAAGTAGGAACATTTTCCCCATATTTTCCACCTGGTCAACAATTGTCATTGTCAGAAGACAAGATACCGTGGAACTTGGGAGATAAACAGGTGAGTGGAATCTCACATATGCTTTAAAGAACACAGAAAAGTTAAAAAAAAAATTAACTTTGGTGACTCTCATGCCTCATCAAAATTAAAAGATAACTGCTCTAAGGAATTTACAAGCTCACTTTCCACATTCTCATATTTTCCTTATCAGATTATGATTGACAGAAATTACCACATTCTTCACCAATATACATACATGATTCTCACTGTTATATATTATGTTATATTACATTACAATATGTTGTATAATATTTGACTTTATTATATCATGTATGCCACACATGCCACCATTACACATGCACACACACACACACACACACACACACATATATATGCTTATATGTGTATTATACAAACATCCTATTATAGGGTGTATTTATAGCCTTACCAATTACTTGAATGTGATTTAAAAGTTAAATTCATATGTGACCCAGTACTCTCAATAAATTTAGTTACCAGATTAATTTTTAATAAACAATTTCTATTTTTATTTTTATTTTTTATTTATTTACATTACATTCCTATTGACCTAAGCTTCCCCTCCTTCCCCTCTTTCTAATCCTACGCTATTACCTCTCAGTACCCCCATTCACCCCTCCTCTTCTCCTCAGAATAAGGAAGACCTCCATTGGATATGCACCAGCCTGGATATATCAAATTGCAATAAGACTAGTTGCATCCCCTACTGAGGGAAGGCAAGTCAGACCAGTTAGGGGAGCCTAGCCACCTTGAGTTAGCTCTAGAATTTTGTATCTTAGCTATTCTGACCAGTGTCAGATGGAATCTCAGAATCATTTTGATTTGCATTTCACTGATGACAAAGGATTTTGTACATTTGTTTGAGTGATTCTCAGCCATTAGATATTTCTATACTTAGAATTCCTTGTTTAGGTCTGCCCTCCATTTTTAATTTGATTATTTGGTTTCTTGATGCCTAGATTTTTTGTGATCTTAATATATTTTGGAAATCAGCCTTCTCTCAGATATGAAGATGGTGAAAATTCTTTACCAGTCTGTAGGGTATAATTTTATTCCTTTTATGGTATACTTTCCCTTACAGAAGATATCAGTTTTATGATTTCCTGTTCACTAATTGCTGATCTTAGTGTCAGAACTGTTGCATTCTGCTCAGGAAGTTGTCTCACATGCCAATGCATTCAAGGCTGTCCCACGATTTTACTATCTAATTCTGTGTACCTGATTTCATGTAGATGGTTTGATCCACTTGGACTTGAATTTTGTACAGAGTGATAGAAATGGAGCTATTTGCATTCTTCTACATACAATTATACAAGCACCACTTTTTGAAGATGCTGTCTATTTCCATTGTATTCTATTGCCATCTTTGACCAAAAAAAATTAAGCATCCATAGGCATCTGTTTAATTCTGTATCTTGGATTCAATTTCATTTTCAACCTCTCAATTTTTATGACAGCACAATGTGTTTTTATTGCTATTTCTCTGTAGTACAGCTTGGCATCAGAGAAGGTGATACTTCCAGAATTATTTTACTGAACAGATTGCCTTTGTTATTCCATTTTTCCCATATGGAGTTAAGTATTGTATTCTTCAAGGTCTGTTAAGAATTGTGTTGGAATTCTGATGGGGAAATGCATTGAATTTGTAGGCTTATTTGATAGAATGGCCACTTTACTATCTTAATCCTACTGATCCAGGAACATGGGAGGTCTTTCCATCTTCTGGTGTCTTCCTCAATATCTTTCTTCAGAGAGTTAAAGTAAAGTTCTTGTCATACAGTTCTTTCACTTGCATAGATAGATTTAAAGCAAGATATTTTATATTGTTTGTGGCTATTATTTATGGTGATATTTGTTTAATTTTTTCTCAGTATATATAAAATTTATATATAGAAGGACTAGTGACTTTTTATTAAATTTTTTATTCATCTACTTTGAAGAAGTTCTTTTTCTTTTTTTTTTTTTTCACTTGTTAAAAACAAATTTATTCACAGAGGAAGGAGAAAAATGTGTAGCTGACCTTCACAAGTAATCTAGCTGCCATCCTTTGGCATTGATTTCAACCTCTTCAGATTACTTTAAGATGAATGATCACACACATGTTGGGCAAAATGTACTCTTAGTGCTGTTGACAATATAAATTGTGATTGCCCTTTGAAAAGAAAAATTGGCTACATTGGTAAGAAGTAAAATCTATAAGAGAGTTAGCCTAGGAAATTTATGAATTCATTCTACTTATTCTTTCACTAATGTGTATATATATATATATATATACACATTATATGTGTATATATATATATATACACACATTATATGTGTATATACATACACATATATACATGCATATATACATATATATACATACACATATATACACATACATATATATATATATATATACACACACACACATTTTAAGGAAAATACAAGATGCTTACGCAACGTAATTCTGTACAATTGGTAAATATGGTCCAAATGTGCAAGTAATGATTGTTAAGGGTTCTGTGTATTTTAAGTATTGGATTGGGAAACAATCTGAGGAAAAAGCATTGTTCACTTGTGTACCTGTATTCGCGTGCCTGTGTGTGTGTGTGTGTGTGTGTGTGTGTGTGTGTGTGTGTGTGCACGTGTGCATATCTGTCTCTCTGTGTTTGTCTTTGTGTGTGTGCTATTGTGTGTATGGTTGCATGTACAGTGCTGGGGTTCAAACATCCTAGAAGCTAGGCAGGTACTCCCACAGAGCTACGTGTCCTGTCTTTCTTATTTTTTTATGGGTTTATTTTTGCTGTTTTCTGGGGGTCTTTCTTTTCTTTATTTTATTTTTGATACTTTATTTACATTTCCAATGTTTCCCCTTTTCTGGGTCTCCTCTTTGGAAGCCCCTTATCACCTCCCCATCCCTACATCTATGAGGGAATTCCACCTCCCACCCACCCGCCCACCCATCCCCCTACCCCAACCTTGACATTCCCCTTTACTGAGGCCTCTAACACCCTCATACCCAAGGGCCTCTCCTCGCTCCCTGATGGCCATTGAGGTCGTCCTCTGCCTCATATGTGGTCCTAACCATGGGTCCATAGATGTGTATTCTTTGATTGGTGGTCCAAACTTCAGGATGACCGGGGGGAGGGGTCAGGCCCATTGGCACTGTTGCTCCCTCCATGGGGCTGCGAACTCCCTCAACTCCTTCAGACCTTTCTCCAACTCCTCCATCTCGGACCTCACTCTCAGTCCAGCGGTTACTGTTAAGTGAAACTTGGACATTCTGAACTTTTGGGCTAATATCTGCTTATCAGTGAGTACATGCCATATTCCTTCTTTTGTGACTGAGTTACCTCGCTCAGGATGATATTTTCAAGTTCCATCCATTTGCCTGCAAATTTCATAAAGTCATTGTTTTTAATAGCTGAGAAGTACTCCATTGTGTAAATGTACCACCTTTTCTGCATCCATTCCTCTGGTGAGGGACATCCGGGTTGTTTCCAGCTTCTGGCTATCATATATATGGCTGCTATGAACATAGTGGAGCATGTGACTTTATTACATGTTGGAGCATCTTCTGGGTATATGCCCAGGAGAGGTATAGCTGGGTCCTCAGGTAGTCTTATGTCCATTTTTCTGAGGGTCCGCCACACTGACTTTCAGAGTGGTTGTACCAACTTGCTGTCCCACCAACAATGGAATAGTGTTCCTCTTTCTCCACATCCTCGCCAGCATCTGCTGTCACCTGAGTTTTTGATTTTAGCCATTCTGACTGATGTGAGGTGGAATCTCAGACTTGTTTTGATTTGAATTTCCCTGATGACTAGGGATGTTAAACATTTCTTTAGATGCTTCTCAGCCCTGCGAATTTCCTCAGTTGAGAATTCTCTGTTTAGCTCTGTTCCCCATTTTTTGATGGGGTTATATGGTTTTTTGGAAGCTAACTTCTTGAGTTCTTTGTATATATTGGATATTAGCCCTCTATCAGACATAGGATTGGTTAAGATCTTTTCCCAATCTGTTGGTTGCCGTTTTGCCCTATTGACAGTGTCCTTTGCCTTACAGAAGCTTTGCAGTTTCATGAGGTCCCATTTGTCTATTCTTGATCTTAGAGCATAGGCCCCTGGTATTCTGTTCAGGAACTTTTCCCCCGTACCCAGGTGTTCGAGAGTTTTCCCCACTTTCTCTTCTATTAGATTCAGTGTAACTGGTTTTAGGTGGAGGTCCTTGATCCACTTGGACTTGAGCTTTGTACAAGGGGATGATAATGGATCAATCTGCATTCTTCTACATGTAGACCACCAGTTGACCCAACACCATTTGTTGAAGATACTGTCTTTTTTCCACTGGGTGGTTTTAGCTCCTTTGTCGAAAATCAAGTGACCATATGTGTGTGGGTTCATTTCTGGGTCCTCAATTCCATTCCATTGATCTACCTGCCTGTCACTGTACCAATACCATGCAGGTTTTATCACTACTGCTCTGTAGTACAGCTTGAGTTCAGGGATGGTGATTCCCCCAGAAGTTCTTTTGTTGTTAAGGATAGC
>CM052709.1:37459154-37476745 GCA_028551405.1 Uromys caudimaculatus | reverse complement strand
ATCTGCAAATAGTGATATTTTGATCTCTTCCTTTCCAATTTGTATCCCTTTGACCTCCTTTTGTAGTGTTATTGCTCTAGCTAGAACTTCAATTACTACATTGAATAGATAGGGAGAGAGAGGGCAGCCTTGTCTAGTCCCTGATTTTATTGGGATTGCTTCGAGTTTCTCCCCATTTAGTTTGATTTTGGCTACTGGTTTGCTGTATATCGCTTTTACTATGTTTAGGTATGGGCCTTGAATTCCTGATCTTTCCAAGACTTTTATCATGAAGGGATGTTGAATTTTGTCAAATGCTTTTTCAGCATCTAATGAAATGACCATGTGGCTTTTTTCTTTGAGTTTGTTTATGTAGTGGATTACACTGATGTATGTACAGGTATTGAATCATCCCTGCATCCCTGGGATGAAGCCTACTTGATCATGATGAATGATCATTTTAATGTGTTCTTGGATTCAGTTTGTAAGAATTTTTTTGAGTATTTTTGCATCGATATTCATAAGGAAATTGGTCTGAAGTTTTCTTTCTTTGTTGGGTCTTTGTGAGGTTTTGGTATCAGTGTGATTGTGGCTTCATAGAAGGAATTGGGTAGTGTTCCTTCTGTTTCTATTTTGTGGAATAGATTGAAGGGTATTGGTATTAGTTCTTCTTTGAAGGTCTGATAGAATTCTGCACTGAACACTTCTGGTCCTGGGCTTTTTTTGGTTGGGAGACTTTTAATGACTACTTCTATTTCTTTAGGCATTATGGGACTGTTTAGATGGTTTATCTGATCCTGGCTTAACTTTGGTATTTGATATCTGTCTAGAAACTTGTCCATTTCATCTAGATTTTCCAGCTTTGTTGAATATAGGCTTTTGTAGTAGGATCTGATGATGTTGAATCTGTTGTTATGTTTCCCCCAACCTAGATTTCAAAGTGTGTGTGTGTTTGTGTGTGTGTGTGTGTGTGTGTGTGTGTGTGTGTGTGTGACTCTGTTTGTCATTTGGTTAGTTTTGATTGTTAGCTTGACACAATCTAGAATCATCTTGGAAGAGCATCTCAATGAAGAATTGCTTAGGTCAGTTTGATCTGTGGGTATGTGTTCTAGTTTCAATATATTGCTGTGACAAACACCATGACTAAAGGCAACTTTGAGAAGAAAAGTTTCATTTGGCTTATACTTCCAAGTCACAATTGATCACTGAGGAAAGTAAGGGCCGGAGATCATGTCACAAACTTGGAGGCAGAAACCATGGGAAAATGATTCTTGCTAGGTTATTTTCAGGTTTGCTCATAGGCTTATGCTTAGATACCTTTCTTATACAATTGAGAACTGCCTGTCCAGGGAATGGTACAGCTCACAGTGGGATTGGTTCTGTCAATTAAGACAATGAAAACAGTTTCTCATAGATAGGTCTACAGACTAATTTGATAAAGAGAATTAATGAAGATTTTCTTTTAGGTGATTCTAAGCTGTATCATGTTGATGGTTAATGTTAACTAGAATACCATGGCTGTGGAGAATTGTCATGACTATAGGTCAGGTCCTGGACTTCATGAGGACAAAGAAAGTGAGCTGAGCAGTGCGCATTCATACCTTCAGTTCTCTCTGCTCCTTTTATTTATTTCTTTAAACTTTTTAATTAACATTTTGTGAGTTTCACATTAAGCTCTCCAGTCCCAGTCATCTCCCCATCCCCTTGTATCTACCCCTTGAAACCTCCCCCTCCAAAATAACAAACACACAAATGAATAGAACAAAAGCAAACCGACCCAAAACAAAGCATAGAAAAATCTCATTGTGGAAGTTGTAGTGTGTTACAGTGTGTCCCACAGTCTATCCCTCTGTCTACACATATTTACTTGCAGGTGTTAATTGTAATGTGTCATTGGCTTGACTTGAGGTCCCTGGTTTCTGTGACACCATCAATGTTGGACCCTTGCTGGGACTCCTCTTGGTTATCCTGTGGTTGCCTTGTGTCAGGAGATCCTGCAGTTTTGGCTTGGCAGGACTGGCCCTTTCACACACCCAATAGATTACAGATGATGTAGATTTTGGGGTGGGTCAACTCAAATCCCTGGATTTGGGTCTGGGTGGCATCTGAGCTTGTCATCCCATCAGCTCTCACACTACCAGGGTGAATTCTCCAAGCACTGCTCCAGCTAGGCCACCAATGCCTCCATAGGCAGGAGGCAGGGTCAGCTCTTCTGCTTTTAAGCCCTAACTTATGCCTCCATAGTCAGCTCCACTGTGTTACTTGACCAAGGTTCCAGCTTACTCTTCTATTGCTGAAACCTATGAGGAGCTGGGCCAGTTTTCCTGTGCTCACAACTGTGGGGCTGGTTCACCCATGCCTTCACCATTAGGGTCAGCTCCATTGTGTTGCTCAGATGAGACCCAGGGCCCAGGTCTCCCAAGTGCTACAGCTGGTGAGAGGCAGGGCTAACTCTCCCATTCTCATGACTTTGAGCCAGCCCTCCTGACTACCACAAGTGGTGCATGGTGGTGGTGGGGGCAGGGCTTTGCCACTGAACCCTCTGTTCTTCTCTCTCACACCCAGCTCACCAGTGCCCTCCTCAGGGCCAGGTATACTGTGTTGTCCAGGCAAAGTGCAAGGCCCACTGATGATGAGGGGCAGGTCCAGCTATACTGCTCTCATGACCTTGTGGCCAGTTGTCCTAACTACCACATGTAGAGAGGGTCAGTGAGGAGGGGCATCACCTCCCTACCTGTGTCACCTCGTGGCAGAGGAATGGTAGAGCCAGCACTCCTTGTTGGCATAGGCAGCAGGGGCTTGAGGTAGCCAGTCACATTACATCCACAGCCAGGAAGCAAAGAGAGGTGAATAATGAATACTGGAGCTAGCGCTCAGCTCCTTTTGATGCCTCTCCAGGACCCCAGCCCCAGAAATAGTGCTGACTCCATCTAAGGAAGGTCTCATTCTAATCTAAGTAATCCTTCACAGATGTTAAAAATGTGTGTGTGCATGTACACACACACACACACACACACACACACACACACACACCCCACACACACACACACACACCATGGGTGCCTGTGTAAATGTCAGAGGAGAACATGTGTGAGTCAGTTCTTGCCTTCTACCACATGACTTCTGGAGACTGAACTGAGGTTATCAGGCTGAGCCATATTACTGGTCCTATTTTATCATTATTTGAGTGTAACCATACTATTACATTTACTGTTAAACAGACACCCCTGAGTCTAGAAGCATCCTCACATATTTTATGTCTACCATCTTTTGGTTGCATGTAGGGATTGTTACCATTCTAGTTGGTGATGTGAACCTGAATGTAACATAAAAATGTGGTGGACTAAAGTCTCATGAAATAGCCAACTTTATTCAGAGCAATAGACAAATTATATTCTGAGGGTTAAGCAAGGTCATGTGAGCAAAGGAGTTCACATGAGTTCAAGCTGTATACAGTTACAGGGCGAGGTGTGTTCACACGAGTTCAGGCTGTACACATTCAAAAGGACAACCTGTATTTGGAATCATCATCTGAATGATAGTAAGATAATAAAGTGAACCCATTCATTTCTTCATATGTATGTATGTATGTATGTATGTATGTATGTATGTATGTATGTATTCACTTTACCTCAGTCCCTCTTCTCCTTCTAGTCCCCCCTGACATAACCCCTCCTCCCATCCTATCCCCCCTTCTCCTCTGAGAATGGGGAGGACCCTCTGGGTACCAACCCATCCTGGCACATCAAGTCACTGCAGGACTAGGTGCATGGTTTCTCACTGAGGCTAGACAAGGCAACTCCAGTCTGAAGAACCAGATCCACAGGCAGGCAACAGATATTCAGAGACAGCCCCCACTCCAGTTGTTGAGAGACTTGCATGAAGACCAAGCTGCACAGCTGATACATATGTGTGGGGAGCCTAGGTCCAGCCCATGCATGCTTTTTGAGTAAACTAAATCTTATTTATTACATCTGGGAAGGGCGTGAAAGCACATTCCAAGAACAATCCATGCTATGGAGAAACAGAGATCACAAGACTCTTGCTTTGTTTTCTTGGAGTATTTCCACAAGCTTTCAGAATTCTCCTTACACAGCTTCATAGATGGACTGTGTTCTGACTGTGTATACAGTGCAGGTTTGTCTAAGTATATTCTATAATATCCTGACAGAATCACCTGACAATCTATTTATCAGAATGTATTATCATGACTATAACATATAGCCGTTCTCTCTCTCTCTCTCTCTCTCTCTCTCTCTCTCTCTCTCTCTCTCTCTCTCTCTGAGTGTGTTTATGTGTGAATAAGAGCATTAGGTCATTGGCCAACTCAGTTTTCTTTCTTTTCTCCTCTTTTGGTATGTGAATCTCTATGTGTGTGATCACGTTTATGTTTGTGCACACGTGTGTACATGCATGCATACATATTAAGGCTAGAGGTCAACCTTGGGTGTCATTCTTCGTGGTTGGTTCCATTTTGTTTGTTTGAAAATCTTTTACTGAGCCTGGAGTTTATTATTATTATTATTATCATCATCATCATTATTATTATTATTATTTGTGAGGCTATTAGTTTTAATTGCCAAATTGACACAAGCTAGAACCACCTAGGAAGAGAGCCTCAATGAAGGATTGTTTAGATCAGGTTGGCCCATGGGCATGTCTGTGGAGGATTGTCTTGATTACATATAGTTGATGAAGAAAGACCCAGCTATCATGGTGACACAATTCCCTAGGCAGGGGGTTCTGAATTGCATGTAGTAAAAGCCAGCGACATACATTCATTCTCTGACTGCTTCAAGTTCCTTCCTTGACTTCCCTACAATGATGGCTTCAACCTGGACTTGTGAGCTGAAGTAAACCTCTTTTTCCCCTAAACCACTTTTCACCAGGGTATTTTTATTCACTTTACATCCTTCTCACTGCCCTCTACCTGTCAACCCCTCCTATAACCCTTTCCCCATCCTCCTTCCCCTTCTCCTCTGAGCTGGTGGGAAGCTCTCCTGGGAATCATCCTATGCCATAGTAATTTTTTTTTTATCACAACAGCAGAAATGAAACCAGGGATCTGGCTTCTCGGGGTCAAACTGCAAGCTCTTTTCCCACTGAGCCATTACTCCAGATCTCATGCTCATTCTCCACTGTGCAGATATCGATGAGTGTGATGACATATGCCCTTTCAACTCATCATGTACTAACACTCTTGGGAGTTATTTCTGCACTTGCCACCCTGGCTTTGCATCAAGCAATGGACAGCTGAATTTTGCAGACCAAGAAGTGACATGTGAAGGTGAGCAGAGGATTTCCAAGATGGCCTGGGGTGTGCATTTCTGCATGTTTCTCTGAATTTCTTTATGTATTTGATTTTTATTGCAGATATTGATGAGTGCATCCAAGATCCATTACAATGTGGACGAAATTCTGTCTGCACAAATGTACCAGGCTCCTACATCTGTGGCTGCCTTCCTGACTTCCAAAGGGATCCAGAAGGCTCCCAAGCACATGGAAGCTTCAACTGCAAAAGTAATGTCTTAGTGCACTGGCAAGGGGAGCTGTGTCTTTGCTTTGCTCATAAACCTTTTTCCCCCCTGTAACTAAGTTCTTACTTACTTTCATTTCATGCATGTAGTATTTTGCTACCTATTTACTCCTTTTCTGATTCATTGGTGTACTCAATAGTAGGTTATTGAGTGGGTTTTGAATCAACTATTCTTTTTGCAGACAGGGTCTCATGTGGTACAGGTTAGCCTCAAACTCACCGCTAGCCTTGAGCCCCATCCCTCATTCCTCTACCTACCAACTGCTGTCATCATAAGTGTACAGGACCATACCCAGCTTGAAGCATAGAATTGAAAGAGTAGAGACACATTGCCATAGGTTACAGTATGTGCAAAGGTCCTGGGGATTCACACAGAGTGAGACACTTTAGATGTGTCTGTAACCATGGCTGGAGTTCAGGCTCGTTGACACTTAGGTGTCTTATGAAAACATTTAGTTTTTTTCTCTCAAGAACAATGAAATGTTAAATTTTTTGTTTGTTTTTCAAGACAGGATTTCACTATATACCTCTGCCTGCCCTGGAACTTACTCTGTAGACCAGGCTGGCCTCGAACTCAGAGATCTACCTACCTGCCTCTGATTCCCAAGTGCTGGGATTAAATGTGGGCACTATGACTGCTTGGCCTAAAATTTTTGAGTAATAGATTTTAAAATTTACAGTGCTGAGAATAAATATGGACGGGAGAGGAGCTCATGAGCCTCTCCTTACTGAGGGGCAGTAATAGCTGCCCAGGGAGGGCCACTCTTCTACAAGGGTGCGGCCCTATGTATTAGTGTTGCTATGATGAAACACCATGTCCAAGGAAACTTTTAGAAAAAAGAGTTTATTTGAACTTATGGTTCCAGAGGGTTAGAGTCCATGATGCTGGAGAGTGACTAAGATACCCAGTGCCAACTTCTGGGTTTCATATGGATGGGCATCATAATATACACACATGAGCATATTCACACACACATGTAAACCACATAACTAAACTAAACTAAAATCTAAAATGGAATGTGTGTATCCAGAATTGTTGCACTGCAATGAAACACAGCAACAATAGAATTTATCTAAGATCCTTCCCCACACAGAGGTGAGGATGTCACCAGCGCCATTCTGTCTCCTACACACTCCTTCCACCCCCATCTTTCTTTCTACTCCGCATACAGAGCTATCTATAAATATGTATTTATTATGCCTTTTCCTTCCTACCTTTCATTTTTTATTCATGGTGCCTAGCATAGGTATAAAGGCCATGCCAGTTAGCTCAGAGGAAATCACGAAAAGACTACAATTCAGATGTAACCCCTCTTCTCTTCTTTCTATCTCTTTTTCCCTTTCCCTCCATCTCTTTTTGCTTCTCCCCTTCCTCCCCTTTCCTCCTCCTTTCCTCTTGTCTTCTTCTTTTTCCTCTCCCTCTGCCTCCTCCCCTCTCCTTCTTGCCTCTCCTCCACTATCTTCTTATCCTCTGTTCCTTCCTCTCCTCTCCTTCTCCTCTTCTTCTCTTCTTTTTTCCTCTCTCATCTTTTCCCCTCACCTTCTCCATCTTCCCATTCCTTCCCATTCCCTCTTTCCCTCTTCAATGCTTCCCTTTTCCTGCATTTTACTTTTCCAAATAGTTTCTTCCCTCCCCTCTCATATTTCATGTGTGTTGTTAACCTTTAAAGCCCATTCTTTAAACCCCATCAGTGTCCTGTTTTCTCCCACACTTACATCCACTTAAATAAATTTAACCTGTAGAAATCAGGATCTGTGTATGAGTCACAATATGTAGTGTTTTTCTTTCTAAGTTTCTACTACCTCAGTATATTTTCCAGTTTCATTCACTTTCTTAAAAAATCATTTTCTTATGGCTGAATAATATTCCATTGTGTATAAGTACCAAATTTACTTATCCAGTCACCTGTTTGTGAACATCCAGGCTGATATCACTTCCTGGTTATATTCTTCTACTTGAAAAAAATCATTGTGCCTTCAGACATGCACCAGCTTGCTTACCTTTCTTTGTCTTAGAGTTTTGTATCACTGATATCTTAGTATTTGTCAATGTAAAAAAAATATCTTGAGAAAAACAACTCAAGGAGAAGGGTTTATTCTGGTCATGGTTCAAGAGTAAAGTTCATTATGGTATGGAATTTGAGGTAGCTGGTCACGTCATACCCACAGTCAGGAGCAGAGAGCAATGAACGCTGCTGCTGGGGCTGCTCCATTTTCTCATTATGTGCAGTCCAGGATTTCCTGACCAGGAAAGGATCCTGTTCACAATTAAGATGTGTCTTCTCACATCAATTAACCTAATTTAGATGATCTCCATAGGCATGGCCAGAAGTTCATCTCCCAGGTGATACTGGATACGGATGAGAGATAGTTGACATGAATTGTCACCGTGGCATTGTGCATTGTGTCCCCTCTCACTCCCTTTAAACCTGTGCCATGATCTTGGAGCTTCTTACACCTGGTTTGTAGTGCAGTTTGCTCTCAGTCACTTCTGTTTATTATGGCTGAGGTCAGATGTTATGTATAAAGAATACAGAATCAGTTTTGTCTAGGAATTAGTCACACCTCACTATGCTGAACATTTTCCATGGTTGATTTTTCTTCCTTCCAGGGATCCCCTTCAAGTGTAAGGAAAACTTGATACCCAAAAGTGAGCAGATACAGCAATGCCAGGCTGGGCAAGGCAGGGATCTTGATCATGTAAGTTTTTTTTTTTTTTTTTTAAAATCTTTCTTTGTTCTTGAGAATTTCATCCACATATACAATGGACTATGATAATATTCACCCCTACTATTCTCTAACTCCCCAACATCTCTCAACCCATCTCCCTTCCAATTCCATGTTTTTTCATTGATGACATACTGAGTTCATCATGGGTGCCCATACATGCATTGGTGTGGGGCATCCACTGGAGCATGAGACTCTATTGATCACCACACCATTAATAAAGAATGATTCTCTGTCCCAGAAGCTCTCACTGCCAGGAGCTCCTCAGTGAGAGAGGAGCTAGAGAGCACCTTCTTAGTCTATGCCTATAATTTTGGCTGGTTTGGTCTTGTGCAGGTACCCACAGCTTCTGTGTGTTCATAAGTGCCATCACCATTTCATATCCAGAAGACAGCATCTCACTGCTTTCTTTTCTACCCTTCTACTCTTACATTCTTCCTGCCTCTTCATCTGCTATGTTCCCTGAGCCTTGGTATATGTGTGACTTTGATACAGATACCCCTATAGGGCTGAGTGAATATTCTTACTAAATATGTAAGTGTTGAACATTCTTAGTTATTGATGTTTTCCAAGAGGTTACTTAGGATAAATATTGCTTCATCAATCTTAACTAAATAAATGCAATAGTAAAATAGCACAACCCATAGAAGCTGTATTGTTTTTAAAAGCAGAAACTATTTCTTTCCTTATGTTCTTTTTTGTTATTATAATGATTTACTTATTTACATCCCAAACACTGCCCTTTTCTGTCCCCTCCCCCCAGAGACCCTGCTTTCATCCTCTTTCCCTTCTCTGAGAGGGTGGGGATCTTCTGGGTATCCCTTTACCCTGGTTTATCAACTCTCTGCCAGATTAGGTGCATTCTCTACCTCTGAGGCCCAACAAGGCAGCCCTGTTGGGGAATGAATACCACAGTCAGGCTACAGCTTTACGGAGAGTCTCTGCTTAAGTTGTTGGTGACTGAGCTTAAGGTCTGCTACATATATGCCAGGGGCCTCATGGCAGCCCATATGTGTTCTTTGGTTGGTGGCTCAGTCTCTGAGAACTCCCAGAGTTCTGGGTTATTTGACTGTGTTGGTCTTTCTGTTGAGTTTCCATCTCCTTCAGGGCTTTCAGTACTTCCCCCAACTCTTCCACAAGAGTCCTTGTCCTCTGTCCAATGTTTGGTTGTGGTTATCTGCATCTGTTTTAGTCAAAGCTGCTGGGTAGAGCCTCTCAGAGGACAGTTATGCCAGGCTCCTGTCTGCAAGCATAACAGAGTATCATTAATAATGTCAGGGGTTGGTGCTTGCCCACGGCATGGGTTTCAAGTTGGGCTGGTTATTGGTTGGCTATTACCTCAATCTCTGCTCCAACTTTGTCCCTGCATTTCTTTTAGATAGGACATATTTTGGGTCAAAAGTTTTGTGAGTTGGTTAGTGTCCTTATCTCTCCACTGGGTGTCCTGCCTGGCTACAGAAGGTAGTCTCTTCAGGTTCTATATTCCCACTGTTAGACATCTTGGCTAATGTCACCTGCATTGACTCCTGGGAGCCTCCCCCATCTCAGGTCTCTGAGACTTCCTAAAAGATTTCCCCTATCCCTGGCAGCTGCCAATTTTTGTTCATTCTCCTAGTCCTCTGGGTCTCTCTCCTGTCTCTCTCCACACCTGATTCTGTCTCCTCATTCTCCTTCCCCTTTCCACTCCCATCCAGTTTCTTCCTCTCTCTGCCTCCTATAAATATTTTGTTCCTCTTTCTAGATATGATTCAAGCATTCACACTTGTGCCTTCCTTCTTGTTTAACTTCTTTAGTCCTGTGGGGTGTATTATGGGTATTCTCTGCCTTATGGCTAATATCCACTTATCAGTGAATACATATCATGCATGTCCTTTGGGTCTGAGTTATATCACTCTGGATGCCATCAGGAAAATGCAAATCAAAATGACTCAGCTTCCACCTTATATCAACCAGAATGGCTAGAAAAAAAACCTCTTGGGACAACACATGATGGGGAAGATGTGAAGAAAGGGGAACACTCCTCCATTTCTGGTGGGACGAAGAACTTGTACAACCACTCTGTAAATCAATCTGGTTATTTCTCAGAAAATTGGAAATAGTTATACTTGAAGACTCAACTATAGAACTCCTGGGCATATATCCAAAAAGATGCCCCACCATACCACAAGGACACATGCTCCACTATGTTCATAGCAGCTTTATTCATAATAGCCAGAAATTGGAAACAACCAAGATGTCCCTCAACTGAAAAATGGATACAGAAAATGTGGTTCATGTATACAATGGAATATTGCTCAGCCATTAAAAACAAGGACACCATGAATTTTGCAGGCAAATGGATGAAACTAGAAAACTCTTTCTTAACACAGGACTCCTGTTCTGTGCTCCAAAATGGCTGCTCTAGTTCCTGACATCAGATCTGTATTTTAGATAGTCGAGAGAAGACAAGAGAATGTGAAAGCCACCCTTCTTTTTCTTAAGAGTATGGCTTAATAAGAGGGTTGGAGCTGAAAGGAATATGTTGATTTTGGACTCAAGAGATGGTACTTTTGATGTGTAGTTTTGATTTTTTTGCAGTCAAATTGACAGCAGGAGACACTCACTTGAGTGGAGAAAACTTTAAAAACAGAATGGCCAACCATTTCATTGCTGAGTTTAAAGGAAAGCACAAGAAGGACATCAGTGAGAACAAAAGCCATCTTCATGCTGCCTGTGAACAGCCAAGCATATCCTTTCTTCCATCACTGAAGCCAGTATTGAAACTGATTGTCTCTATGAGGAATTGACTTCAATACCTCCATTAACCATGCTGTATTTGAAGAATTGAATGCTGACCTGTTCCATGGCACTCTGGATCCTATAATAAAGGTTCTTTGAGATGCCAAACTGGATAAGATACAGTTCCATGGTATTGTCCTAGTAGGGGTTTGACTAGAATACCAAAGATTCAGAAGCTTCTGCAAGACTTCTTCAATGGAAAAGAACTGAATAAGAGCATTAACTCCACTTATTTCTGTCCGGTTAAAGACTGGAGGTCCCAGGGAGTCTGTTGGGTGGTTGGGACATCCTCGTGGAGATGGGGGATGGGGCGGGGAGGAGGTATGGGATGTGGAACAGACTGGGAGGGGAATAAAATCTGGAGTGTAAATAAATAAATAAATAAATAAATAAATGATAAAAGAACCATACACTATATGTTTAAACTATAATTATTAAACCCTGTTTTGAGTTTGTAGAATTTGTACCACAAATTAATTTAGTGCTATATAAATATAACTTTTAAAGCATATATCAGTACATAGTTGCTAGATTTGTACATTTAAAAATAAATTTGCTGTCAAACATCAAAAAAAAAAAAAAAAAGAGCATTAACCCTGACAAAGCTATTGATTATGATGTGGTTGTCCAGGAAGCCATTCTATCTGGAGACAAGTCTGAGAATGTTCAGGATTTGCTGCTCTTGGATGTCACTTCTCTTTCTCTTGGTATTGAAAGGGCTGGTAGACTCATGACTGTCTTCATCAAGCATAATACCACCATTCCCACCAGGGAGAACTTTCACCACCTACTCTGACAACCAGCTGGATGTGCTCATTCAGGTATAAGAAGGTGAGAGGACCATGACAAAGGATAACAACCTGCTTGGAAAGTTTGAACTCATGGGCAAACTTACAGCACCCTGTGGTGTTCCTCAGATTGAAGTCACTTTTAACATAGATATCAATGGCATCCTCAATATTTCTGGTATAAACAAGATCACAGAATAGGAGAACACAATCACCATAACCAATGACACTTGAGCAAGGAGGATATTGAGTGCATGCTCCAGGAAGCTGAGAAGTACAAAGCTAAAGATCAGAAGCAGAGAGACAAGGTTTTCTCTAAGAATTCACTGGAGTCCTATCCTTTTAACATGAGCGTAACAGCTGAAGATGAGTCAATGATGAGAACAAGCAGAAGGTTCTAGACAAGTGTAATAAAACCATCAGTTGGCTGGATAAGAACCAGACAGCAGAGAAGAAAAAAATTAAACACCATCAAAAAGTCTGTAACTATGTCATTACCAAGCTGGACCAGAGTGCTGATGGCATGTCTGAAGAAATGTCTGGTAGCTTCCCTGGTGAGGAAGCTCTTCCATTTGGTGGTACTTCTTCAGGATTCACCATTAAAGAGTGTATTAAGTCAATCCAAGTAGAGGTGTAGCAACATTCCACAGGAAAACACATGAAGCATCCTAAGTTAGCAAGTTATGTGAGACTTTTACACTCAATTTAAACTTAAATAATAAAATTAAGTTAAATATAAAACTAAAATAAATTAAATTTAAGTTGCTACAATAAATTACTGGGCATTCTCAATACGTGAACATGGAACATGTGGTCAGGGAGAGGAAACAAAACATTGTACTTTATCCTAAATGGAAAATGCAGTGTCTAAAACAAGTAGAAAATGGAAAGTACAATAAATGGAATGTCTAATTGAACTATTTAAATTGGCACCCCCACCAAAAAAAGGAGAATATTCTTAAGTATCACTTCTAGTCACACCTCATTGAACAAAATAATATTTAGCTAGCTTGGAAGATAGGAAATTTGCCTAAACACTTGTGAAATTCTTTTAAAAGAAAAATGGGTGGCAGAGTAGCAGAGACTTGATTCAGTAGTCAAGAACCTGAACCTGGCTGCTCTCTCTGAAGATCTAAGTTCGATTCCCACCACTTATATCAAGTGGCACATAACTGCCTAATAACTCCAGCTTTAAGAGATTTGGTACTTTCTTCTGGCCCCTAAAAGTAACCACATTTGCATAGTGGTGTGTGTGTGTGTGTACACATGTGTGCATTCATGTATGCAGAGACACACAGAAATACATATCAAACTCTTTAAATTTTTTAAAAAAATTATGATTCTGAGGACTGAATCCAGAGTCTTGTGCCTGTTAGGCAAGTACTCTATAATTGATATTCTTCCTAAGCCCAATTAATTGTTTTGAAATAAGTTTCATGATTTATTATGAGTAAATGTTTAATATATACATATATAGACATATATGTATAAATACACATACATATATATATTTATGCATCCACACATATAATGCACGTATACACATATACATATATGTGTATATGCACACAAACCCTGGGGTTGTGTAAACACTTCTCAGGCAGAAATGGATTGTGAGTGACTGTGATCAGTAAAAGACTTCACCTTCAGAAATTGTCAACATTCATGTGAGTTTACACATTATCTGTGGAATCCTCACACACCTTGGAGACTTGTTTTTGTGGTAGAATAATCATAACAAATAATCTACTCACTCATGGTGATTATTTGTTTTGTTGCTGTGATAAAAAATTATGACAAAAACAACATAAGGAAGGAAAGGTCTATCTTGGCTCAGAGTGTGAGGAGGTCCTGGCAGCAAGATCTTGAGCTGGTCACATTGCATCCTCAATCAGGAAGCAGAGAACAATGAATACTGGTGTTTAGTCGCTCTCTCAGTCCAGAATCCTAGTCAAGGGAATGGTGCCACTTGCTATGAACAGGTTTTCTTACCCTAATTAATGTATTACCCACAGGGAACTGGAGAAATCACACAAAGGTTAAGAGCACTGCATGATTTTCCAGAGGACCCTGGTTTAAATCTCAACACCCACTAAATGGTTTACAACCATTTGAACTCCAGTTCTAGGGGATTTGACACCCTCTTCTATCCTCCATAGATACCAGACAGCCACAGACACACAGGCAATCAAATACTCATACACACAAAATAGTAAGTTTTTCTTAAAAAAAAAAAAAAAGAAATTCTCCTACAGGTATACCTAAAGTGTGTCTCCCAAAGGAAGTAGAATTCATCAGATTGATAATTGAGTCAGCACATCACCACCTAAAAGTGAGCAGTTCAGTGGCTTGTAGTGGATTTATTTGTCATGCAAAAATCATTAGTATTTTGTGTATTTTCATAAATCCCAGTGAAAACTTCACACCAATTAAACAGGAGCTGCCATGCCTCTTCAAGGCCCCTGGAACACAAATTAGGCCTCTGTGTATGAATCTTTGTTTTTTGGCCATTTCCTATAGTTGAGACAATTCCTTTAGCATATCCTCATGCTAGGTCTCATGGTGGGTCTGGTTTAATCCTGTGAGGGGCCTGAAAACTGAGTTCTCTAGCAGTCATTCCTATGTGCCCCCACCATCAGTTGACAAAAGCTGTTTTCCACAAACCCTCACCACATTTGTTGTCGTTTTTGTTGTATCATTTTGATTGAAATTATACACACATTTTGATCAAATCTACCCAGTCCTTCTCTTCCATCCCCCCTACCACATTCCCTCCCAACCTCATTCCACTCAACACTGCTGTTGTCTTTTTTGATGGTATCCTACTGACTTGGATGAGATGAAATCTCAATATGCGTTTGAAATATTTCATTTATGGCCAATAATTAAACATGATTTTTCCTTGTAACGCTTAACCATTTGCAATTCTTCTTCTTCTTCTTCTTCTTCTTCTTCTTCTTCTTCTTCTTCTTCTTCTTCTTCTTCTTCTTCTTCTTTCTTCTTCTTTTTCTTCTTCTTTTATAAAAATCTAGCTGTTCATTTATATACTTGTTTTATTAACATGTGTGATAATTAGGTATTTTTTGTTTTGGTTTGTTTATTTGTTTTTGAGACAAGATCTTACTATGTGGCCCTGGCTGGCCTGAAATTTGATATGTAGACCAGGCTGGCCTTAAACTCACAGAGATCTGCCTGTTTCTGCCTCTCAAGTGCTAAGACAAGAGATGTGCACCACCATGCATGGCTTTGATAATTAATTTTAATTGTCAGTTTGACCCAACCTATAATCCACTAGGAAGAGAGTTTCATTGAAGGATTGTCTACATTGTGATGACCTTTGAGCATGTCTCTCTCTGTGTGTGGTATCTTAATTAAGTTAATTGATGTAGAAAGGCCCAGTCTATAGTGGGCAGCACCATTTTCCAGTCACAGGGTCCTAAACTGTGTAACAGTGGAGAAATAGAGCTCAGCACAACCAAGTATATGAGAAAACACATGCTCATCACTCAGTGTTACTGACAATAGCCATGATGAGCCATTTCAGGTTCCTACCTTGAGTTTCCACCATGATGGATGGTAGCTTAGAATTGTAAGCTGAAACTAACCTTTTCTTCCTCAAGTTGCTTTTAGTCAAGGTATTTTTATCCCAGCAACAGAAATGAAATCAGGACAGTGTGTAATAACTCTGCATACCAACAGAGTATATTGGGGCTGTTTCAACGTGGATATACAATGTGATCTGATCAAATCAGGTCAGTTTAGTACTTCTTTTTTCTTGCCTTTGGTTTATAACTGGAGTCTTTACCTCTCCTAGTTAATCATGAGCTATATATGAGTCTATTATGAACTACAGTCTCCCTGCTGGGCAGGGACTTCCAGGACTCTGTAGAGTGAATGCATCTGTTATCTGCCACCCAACTTCTCTGAAATGAAGACTTGACGGGATGAATATTTATTTCCCTGAGAATGGAGACTCAAGAATTGGAACCACTCATATACTGAGCTTTATTGCTCAATTTTTTGGATCTTGAGATTCACGACAGACTGGCCAATACTCACAAGTGCTCTTTCTCTTGGAACACAGGCTTCCTTCTGCACACTTGTGAATGCCACCTTCACCATCCTGGATAACACCTGTGAGAATAAAAGTGCTCCAGTGTCCTTAGAGGTAAGGGGAGCACATCCTTCATTGGTGTCTGTCTCTTCCCACCACTCTTTGCATGTGTGTGTGTGTGTGTGTGTGTGTGTGTGTGTGTTTTGTATAGTTATCTGTGGAGGCCAAAATGGGTCCCTGGGTCCCTTGGAGATATTGTTTGCCTGTGAGCCACTTGATGTATGTAACAGGATCTGAATCTCAGTCCTCATGCATGAGCATCAAAAACTCTTAGCCATGGAGACACATCTACGACCGCCACAGCTCAAATCTTGGCGATGCTGCTTAATATTAATAAAATGTGAATACTCATTTTCTCATCTCAAACCAGAAATAATCATTGCCTGTAATTTCATAGATATTGGATCCATACTAAATAAGGTGATATGTATGTATATGCTTATATATGATAATTAAACTATACATATCTGACTCAGGTTGTGGCTCAGTGGGTAAAGGGCTGCTTTGTAAGCATGAAAACCTAGGTTCTATCCCCAGAATCTACATACAAAAAGACAAAAGCTAGGCATAGCTCAGATGTTTGGAATCCCAGCACTGGGAAGCAGAGCCTGGAGATCACTGGCCATTCAGCATAGTCTGTTTGGTGAGTTCTAGGCCAATGAAGAACCCTGTCTCAACTAGATGAGTGGCATCTGGCATCTGAAATGCAACAGC
Organism: Uromys caudimaculatus; assembly: GCA_028551405.1. Lineage (NCBI taxonomy): Eukaryota > Metazoa > Chordata > Mammalia > Rodentia > Muridae > Uromys > Uromys caudimaculatus. The sequence goes on along the minus strand of CM052709.1, from coordinate 37,460,109 downwards.
CACATTTGGCATTTTACCTCTACATGAGCATGTAGCCAATGTGGTTGCACACACACTAACACACATGCACACACATGCTCTATTTCACAATTCTATATAGTTTTCATTCTTATATGTCAGAAATATAAACACCATACTTAAATTTTAAGGATTTATTTTTGTCAACTTTATACATCTTATATGTGAGTTCCCATAGAAGCCAGATGTAACAGACCTCACTGGAGCTGAAGTTACAGGCAGTTGTGAGCCACCCAAAGTGGGTACTAGAACTTAACTTGTATACTCTGTAAGACAAGTGTGTGCTCTTGACCTCTGAGCCATTTCAGCCCATACTTATAACACATTTAATACATTTCTTTTATTAGTTTTTACACTTTCATATATCTGTCTGCATGCCTGTCCCACAGTATTGTGTATGTTCTTCCCATTACCCTCTGATACCCCCTTTCTTTCCCCTGGGATGACTTCTGCCCACCTAGTCCCCATTAACTCCACTATAGGCTGTAAGTTAAGACCAATAGCCTTTGCCGGGGACCTCATCTTGGGCCACAGGGCTCCATAGCAAATTAGCGTTGGGACAAAGATACCCTCCCAGCAGCTTGGAAAAGCCAGGAGTGGGCCCAAGACAAGCTCCACAGATCACCAGGAACTGCTCTGAACCTGGGAGACACAGGGACCGAGGTAGGCAGGCATAGAAACCCCCTGGATCCCAACAGCGGGCGGCTGAGGCAGGAGACTTCTGCCTGGGCCTCCAGGTTTCCATAGTCAAGCAGCGCCAGGAGAAAATTTCTTTCCCAGGAATGTGGAAAAGCCCCGAGTGGGGGCAAAACGAGCCCCAGCGCTCACCGATTCCACCCGGTTTCCGCGGGCCACAGAGATTGAGGGACAGGAACTTCAGGGGGCGGCGGGGACCTCAGCTTGGGCCACAGGGCTCCATAGCAAATTAGCGCCAGGA
>CM052709.1:37448476-37458654 GCA_028551405.1 Uromys caudimaculatus | reverse complement strand
AGGGTGCTAGGGGCACCAGTAAAAGGGAATGTCAAGGTGGGAATATGGGAATGGGTGGGCGGGTAGGTGGGAGGAGGAATTCCCTCACAGAGGCGGGGAGGGGGAGGGGACACGGGGTTTCTAAAGAAAAGGGGAATCATCGGAAATGTAAATAAAATATCAAAAAATAAATAAATAAATAAATAAATAAATAAAAAAGGAAAAAAAAAAAAAAGAACATAATTGCAGAGACCCATATGTTTACACACACAGGCATTCCATAAAAACACAAAAGTGAAAGTCATAATACATGTTATGGACTTATAAGTTTGAAAAAAATGCCGACTTAACATGAAACAAATAAGATGCTGTTGAATTAGTTTTCTGTTACCCATCTACTGCTGAGCCTGAGGCCTACCTTTAAGAGTGTTTTGGATAGGTTCAGAAGTGAGGAGGAAACAACATCTGTCCCAACACCAGGAATAACTGGGACCAGCTGGATCCAGGGACACAGTAACTGCACCAGATCAGTGGCACAGGTTCCTCCTGGTTGGGGCTAGTGCCCTGAGCCGAACTTGGATGTGAACTCCATAGCCAGTACCACAACACCCAGAGGAAGCTCCACTCCCAGACACTCTAACACACCCAGGATCACAGAATCGCAGGATCCCAGGAGCTTGATCATACCAGAATCTCAGGGTTTCAGAAGTAGCTTGACTCCCAGGAGCTGTGAAACACCCAGGATCTCAGGATCACAGGATCCCAGAATCACAGGATCCTAAAGAAAACTGGTCTCTAAGGAGTTCTGAAAAAACCAGAAACACAGGAAGGACAAATTCCAGTCAGATATAGCAAGGGCAGGTAGCTCTAGACATAACCAGATGGCAGGAAGCAAGCATAAGAACATAAGCAACAGAAACCAAGGTTGCTTGGCATCATCAGAACCCAATTCTCACACAATAGCAAGGCCTGGATACACCATCACACTAGAAAAGCAAGGTTTAGATCTAAAATCACTTCTCATGATGATGATAGAGGACTTTAAGAAGGATATAAGTAACTCCCTTAAAGAAATACAGGAGAACACAGGTAAACAGCTAGAAGCCCTTAAAGAGGAAACACAAAAATCCCTTAAAGAATTACAGGACAACACAAATGGGTGAAGGAATTGAATAAAACCATCCAGGATCTAAAAATGGAAATAGAAACAATAAAGAAATCACAAAAGGAAACAACCCTGAAGATAGAAAACCTAGGAAAGGGATCAGGAGTCATAGATGCAAGCATCACCAACAGAATACAAGAGATAGAAGAGAGAATTTCAGGTGCAGAAGATACCATAGAAAAAACACAACAGTCAAAGAAAATGCAAAAAGCAAAAAGCTCCTAACCCAAAACATCCAGAAAATCCAGGACACAATGAGAAGACCAAACCTAAGGATAATAGGAATAGAAGAGAGTGAAGATTCCCAACTTAAAGGACCAGTAAATATCTTCAACAAAATTATAGAAGAAAACTTCCCTAACCTAAAGAAAGAGATTCCCATGAACATACAAGAAGCCTACAGAACTCCAAATAGGCTGGACCAGAAAAGACGTTCCTCCCATCACATAATAATTAAAACACCAAATTCACAAAACAAAGAAAGAATATTAAAAGCAGTAAGGAAAATAGGTCAGGTAACATATAAAGGCAGACCTATCAGAACTACACCAGACTTCTCACCAGAGACTATGAAAGCTAGAAGATCCTGGACAGATGTTATACAGACCCTAAGAGAACACAAATGCCAGCTCAGGCTACTATACCCAGGAAAACTTTCAATTAACACAGATGGAGAAAACAAGATATTCCATAACAAAACCAAACTTACACAGTATCTTTCCACAAATCCAACCCTACAAAGGATAATAGATGGAAAACACCAATACAAGAAGGGAAACTACACCTTAGAAAAAAGCAAGAAAGTAATCTTCTTTCAACAAACCCAAAAGAAGCGAGCAAAAATGGCAACCTACAGATTGGCAAAATATCTTTACAAATTCTACATACAATAGGGGCTAATATCCAATATATACAAAGAACTCAAGATGTTAGACTCCAAAGAATCAAATAATCCAATTAAAAAATAGGGTACAGAGATAAAAAAGGAATTCTCAACTGAGGAATATTGAATGGCTGAGAAGCACCTAAGGAAATCTTCAACATCCTTAGTCATCAGGGAAATGTAAATCAAAGCAACCCTGAGGTTCCACCTCACACCAATCCGAATGGCTAAGATCAAAAACTCAGGTTACAGCAGATAATGGTGAGGATTTGAAGAAAGAGGAACACTCCTCCATTGTTGGTGCTATTGCAAGCTGGTACAACCACTCTGGAAATCAGTCTGTAGTTCCAAAGAAAATTGGACCCAGTACAATTTGACACCACCAGAATCCAGTTCTCCCACCACAGCAAGCCCTAGATATTCCCAACATGTCTGAAAAGCAAGATAATGACCTAAAATCCCATCAAGTGACTACGATAGAGGCCTTTAAGGAGGGTACAAAGAACTCCCTTAAAGGAATACAGGAAAATGCAAGTAAACAGGTAGAAGCGCTTAAAGTAGAAATAAATAAATCCTTTAAAGAAATACAGGAAAATACAATCAAGCAGATGAAGGAACAGAACAAAATAGCCCATGAACTAAAAATGGAAATAGAACGAATAAAGAAAGCACAAAGGACCCTTCCAGCTGGTCCTTTCTGCTGGTACAGATTGATGGCTAGTCTGCTCCCCTGAAGACACCACATCCTGAGGCATTCCAGGAGATCCACTGCACTCAGGGCATCTGACACCACATCCTGCAGCATCCCAGTAAATCCACTGCACTTGGGGCAACTACACAACAGCCTGAAGGTATCCCAGAAGATCCACTCCACACAGGGCAACTGAGCCAGCTTGTCTGCTCCCCTGCAGATACCACAGCTTGAAGGCATCCCAGGAGTTCCTCTGTACACAGGGTAACTGGGCAACAGACACCACAGTCTAAAGACTTCCCAGGGGCTCAGTGATATGCAGACCAACTGATCCAACAGACTGAAAGCTTCCCTGAAGTTCTGTTGCACACAGGGAAACTGAAACCACAGTCCGCAGGCCACCCTGGAGAACATCTTCAAACAGGACAATAATTTGTCTGCTCCTCTGAAGACCCAACAGTCTGGAGGCCTTCCAGGAGATCTGCTGCAGCCAAAGCAACAGAACAGCAGCTTCTCTGCCCCTCTGAAGAGCCCCCAGTTGAAAGGCACCACAGGAGGTCTGCTACAGCCAGGGCCACAGGCCTCCCAGAAGACCTGAAGCAACCCAAGGACAAAAGAGGCAGACTCCACACAGAGTCACCCAGACCAGCAAACACCAGGGATAACCAGATGGCGAGAGGCACACACAAGACCTAAGAAACAGAAGCCAGTATATATGGGCAACATCAGAACCCAGTTCTCCCACCACAACAAGTCCTGAATACACCAACACACCTGAAAATCAGGTAGTTGACCTAACATCCTATCTCATTAGATGCTTGAAAATCATTTGACCAAATAGAACACCCCTTCTTGTTAAAAGTCTTGGAAAGATCAGGAATTCAAGGCCCATATCTAAACATAAATAAAGCAATATATAGCAAACCAATAGCCAACAACAACTAAATGAAGAGAAACTTGAAGTAAACCCACTAAAATCAGGGACAAGGCAGGGCTGACCACTCTCTGCCTATCTATTCAATATAATATTCAAAGGTCTAGCTAGAGTAGTTAGACAACAACAACCAAAAAAAAGGTCAAAGGAATACAAATTGGAAAGGAAAAAGTCAAAATATCACTATTTGCAGATGATAGTATACATAAGTGACCAAAAAAATCCTACCAAAGAATCCCTACACTGACTGGGCAGTAGTGGTGCACACCTTTAATCCCAGCACTTGGGAGGCAGAGACAGGTAGATTTCTGAGTTCGAGGCCAGCCTGGTCTACAAAGTGAGTTCCAGGACAGCCAGGGCTATACAGAGAAACCCTGTCTCGAAAAAAAAGAATTCCTACACTGATACAGAACTTCAGCAAAGTGGATGGATATAAAATTAACTCAAACAACTCAGTAGCCTCTCTCTACCCAATGAGTAAATGAGCTAAGAAAGAAATTAGAGAAACAACACCCTTTAAAATAGTCACAAATAATATAACCAAGCAAGTGAAAGATCTGTATGAAAAGAACTTCAGGTCTCTGAAGAAAAAAATTGAAGAAGACCTCAGAAGATGAAAAGGTTCATGGATCAGCAGGATTAATATGGTAAAAACTGCCGTCTTACCAAAAGCAATCTACAGATTCAATGCAATCCCCATCAAAATTCCAACTCAATTCTTCACAGAGATAGAGCAATTCTCAAATTCATCTGGAATAACAAAAAACCAAGGATAGCAAAAATTATTCTCAACAATAAGAGAAGTTCTGGAGGATTCACAATCCCTGACCTCAAGCTGTACTACAGAGCAATAGTGATAAAAACTGCATGATAATGGTACAGAGACAGACAGGTAGGTCACTGGAATGTGTGTGTGACTTTTAATTTTTGTGCAACAGTTGTTCCACTCTGTGTGATGTCGCTTGCTTGGTATTCCCATTATGATTTTACTGGCCATTTCTTTTAAATCAGAAGATGCAAAGTCTCATAACTTTTCAAGTACTGAAAATAAATGACTACTTAATGCTTGGTCCTGAGTAAGACCAATATGTTCAGGGAACACTATGGAAGAGAAGATAGAATGTATGAGCTGGAGATGGGGAGGAGAGAGGTGCCATGATGTCTTCTGGACATGGCATGGACCCATGTTGATGTACTCACTGTAGCTGTGGTTTCTGCACATATTCAAGCCACAGCATCCACAAAATCAGTTCACATCCCAGCATTTAAAAGCAATAACTATGCCTATTGCTTTACAAGATAACTAGAATGTGAAGATGGGTTTGCCCAGGAAGTGAGAGAATTGGGATGGATATGTAACTAATACATACATGTCTAAAACTGCAAAAGATGAAATAAAAGATAAGTCATTCAGACAACAAATAGTTTATTGAGAACTAATCTGTGTTCACTACTTGATTAAATGAGAATTTCTGAAACACCACAAGAAAAGGCATAGGAGATACAAAAATGGTAATCTCTTGTACCATTGAAATAGGACATGCTCTTTTCAAAACATGTAGAACTTCATAGTTGTAAGACACAGAAGACAAACTAATTCGGGTAAGTATCTTGTGTTTCTCTTTGATGCATGAAACTCTTGGAGTTTGGTTCCATCTATCCATGTTTTGAGTTAAAAACAAAGTTGCCCCCAACTCATGATACCCTAAATTTCCATAAGCTAGATAGTGATCAAAAGTTGTCTCCTTAAAGCACTTACAATCCTCAAATGTTGCTCCATAATATATTGAAAAGCAAGAAAGGATGTTAACCCTGAAAAACACAAAAGAGAATGACTTCAGTCAGAAACAGAATTGATCTAAAAATTATCCAGTCCTATCTGTGGGAGCAACTGTCTCATATATACATGGATATCAACATAGAAACAGGCTATAAGTGTAAACATTGAAATGCTAAACACAATTGTCCTTTTTTGTGATTCACTGAATTAAACTAGTTACTTGTGTGAGCATCTTTGGGGGAAGTAATTTACTGGAGCATGGGTCATTTATCAGGGGTACAGCACCAAAGAATATGACAAGTACAGTGGTCAATTTTATCTGTCAACTAGACACAATCTGGAATCATCTGGGAAGAGTCTTAGTTTGAGATTGTCAGACCAGGTTGGCCTATAGATTTGTCTTGATTATACTGACTGATGTCGAAATACCCACCCACCATGGGTGGTACCAATTCCTAGAAATGTGATTCTAAACTGTGTAAGAATGGGCAGTGTGCTGAGCACAGCATACATGCTTTAATTTGTTGCTCTCTGCTGCTGAGTGTGAATGTAATGTGGCCAATTCTCTCAAAATCTTACTGCTGTGACTTCTCTGATGATGAATTGTTATCTGGAACTTTGAGATAAAGTAAACTCTTTTTCTATTAAGTTGTTTTTGTCAAGGTATTGTCAAAGGAACTGAAACTAAGACAGATTCATTTGATCAAGTACTTGGTATGCACTAAGTGAATAGTGAGGTCACAGCATGAAGTAGTGTTAAGGTAAAAATTGATACAAAATCATTGAATAAATAAATATTATATATATGATATATAATAATTCTAGAATATATATAAAAACATGTATATGTTATTTGTTTTTTATTTATTAGTACATTGAACAAAATAATGTGTTTCTCTGTAGTAGTTTTATGCACATACATCATGTACTTTGATCACATTTACTCTGTTACCCTCTATTCAATTCTTTCTATTCCCATTGATACTCTTTCTCCTCCCAAAAGGTTACTCTTCTACTTTCATGTCACTTATTAACATGAATTCTACATATGACAGACAATGTGTGATATTTGTACTTCTGTGTCTGGATTATTTCACTTAGTACAATGATTTCAAGTTCTAACCATGTTTCTGAAAAATTATTCCATTTTCTTTTTGTTTATGGCAGAGTAAAACCCCATCTCTCATAGTTAATATTTACTGTCAACTTGAAATATTCTAGAATCACTTAGAAGCCTCTGATCATGCCTGTGAGGGATCATCTACATTACATTAACTCGACATGTGAAGACCAGCTCTTTGTGTTGTAGCATCATTCCAATAGCTAGGAGACACGATTGAATAAAAAGGAGAAAGTGCGCCAAGCATTGGCACTCATTTCTCTGCTTCCTGATTGTGGATGCCATGTGACCAGCTGCCCCATGCTCCTGATGCTGATCTCTTCACCATAAAAGGACTATGCAAAATAAACCCTTCCTTCCTTATGTTGCTTTTATTGGGTATTGGGTCCTGGCAACAAAAAAGTAGCTAAGATATCTTCTTATCCTAATCCATCCACCTGTGACTTAACAACTAAGCTGGTCACAGAACTTGGGAATGTAAATTATCACATTCTTTTAACCAGTAATAACAGCTCTCTGACATCCTCATTGGTCATTGACTAGGATAAAATTCTTAGCATGTATATTTCTCTTTGCATCTATAAATGTCACCCTATTTAGGTTGCACAGCTGATAAGTGGTAAATGTGGGGTGCAAACCCAGGGATCCTAGACCCAATATCCCCATCCTACAATCCCCACAGTGAGCACACGTAGCAGCTACCAGTACTAACACAAGATATTCTTCGGTTTTGTTGAGCAGATGGGTCCCTTCTAATCAGCACCAGTGGGAAATGTACAGTCCCTTACCATCTTGGAAGTAGATGGCATAGATGACAATAAAATCCCAGAAGTCTGGGAATGGGAGCTAAGATCAGTCTTCCTTGTGAGGAGTTTCCTATATTCATCCCGTACCTGGAGATGGAGACAAATGAAAGCAAAGTAAATCAGGCTGGGAAATGGCCCAGTCATTAAGTTTGCTGTAGAACATGAGTTCCTAAGTTTGGATCTCCAGCACCCACATTTTTAAAAAGTCAGTATGGTGCTTAGCCTTAAACAAGACCTACATCAATCAACACACAAAGGGTCAAGGAATATCATAGAAAAGAAGTTAGAAAGAATGTAAGAGCTGGAGGAGATAAGGGGTACTGTGAAGTGCTGTCTTCTAGGCGTGACATGCCCATCACTCTCATGAACTCATGATAGGTGTTGGTACTTGAACAAGATCAAGCCAACCAAATTCTAGCATGTATTTGGGTAGAAGACCTCTAGGCTTCACTCTTTACTGAGGATTTATTGGAAGTTGATAGTTTCTAACAGAGAAAGAATCCTTCTTTTCTGGGGATATTTTCCAATGGATAGCTCCACATTCATGCATATATGGAAAACACTAACTGGACTTAGTAGGGTTTTTTTTTAGGTCATTAAACATGATATTAGTTGGGGATCATGTTAAGAGGAAAATGTAGACTCTGGTGGAGAGGAATGGAAGTAGGTATGATCATATTTCATTGTGTATATGTGCTAAATTTTCAAGAATAAAGAAAATTTAGTGGTGGGTACCAATATGGCTCCACACACCAGCAATCCCACTTCTAGGGAGGTGGAGATAGGAGAACATTTTCTGAGGCTTGATGGCCAACCAGTGTAGATCAATTGATACTTCAAGCTCAGTGAAAGATTCTATCTCAAAAGACAGGATGGAAGAGCTAGAGAGAAGACTTAGTGCCTTAAGAGTCTGTCCCATTCATATGAAGGACCCAACTTCAATTCTAAACACACATGTCAGGAGGAGGCTCACAAACAGCCACAACTTCAGCTCTAGGGGATCCAGCACTCTCTTCTGTCCTCTACATGCACTACACTCATGTGCATAGAAGAGGTGATACATTCTTCTGAAAATACCATCTGCCTTCAAAGACACTGAACTTTTTCTAAACATTGCTACCAAGTTAATAATATACCTTGAAGTAATCTAAGATTATGTGTTTAACTTCTATCCTGGCATGTGCTCGGTATGTCTAGTCTAATCTGTTTTTAAAAGAACAAAGTAATCAACCTTACTATGCCTTCAATTATTCAGGTTATCCATTTTTTAAATCTAAACCATTTAATTATATGCCCTCCCAAATGTATGTGGGTTGTGGGAGGAGATGATCATTTGCTAAGAGCAACAAACAAGTTGAAAGCAACCTGAAACAAAACAAATGTCCCATAAATGTGAGAAGCAACATGTGGAAACAGGTTGATAAGATCTGCAGCAGTTTAGGGTACTCTTCTGGGTCACCTATGGCTAGTAAAGTAATTTCTTCCCTGGTAAAACTCTGTAAATTTTTTCTGAAAATTATTTCTTGTCCCTTTTCTATGCTGTGTTTTCTGTGTTATTCAATAAACAGAGGATAATCCCTTTATTAGACAATGTCACAACATATAGATAACACACACAGGTAATTCAGACAGATCTGACAAACACCACATGCTGGGCAAATAGACTACAGACCACAGACTATAGACACACAGAAGGCCCAGGAGGAGAAGTGTGGAATTCACAATTTGGCTATTTCTCAGTCAAACTGCTCACATATGCACAACAATTTTATTTAAATAAAATACTAGAGATGTGGGAGAACATGATAGAGAAAGATTTCCAATGTCTGTGTCTAGCCAAGAGCACAGGTATGAATCCACACATATAACACATAACACACAAATGCATACAACATACAAAGCACACATACATACACCAAGTCTGCCACAAGCACATGTCGTACATGGTTCTATTCAAAGAAGCAGATGCAAGTAGGCAACAGCTGCATACCTGGCGGTTGAGCAGACAGTGAATGAGGAAAATGAAGGCCCCCTGAAGACTGTTGATAATGGTGAACAGGTATGCCATGATGCTTGCCAAGGGGCCAATCTGGAAAATGCCCAGCACCCAGGAGCAGCCCAAGATGAAAATCTGGGCAATGGCCTTGAAGGTCAGCAACCTGGAAGATAATGTTTACAAAATGAATTGTCTTGGGAGCTGGTATGGTCTCCATGAAGACCTGGCACTTTCTGAAGATGACATCACATGGGTGATAAAGACAGAGTAAAATTTGCTGTCTCAAGTTCTATAGGCAATTAAAATGCTGTTGTCCACACATACACATGTATTCAAAGATGTGTGGATGTGTGTGTTGAACAGATTTTCGGTTTAGCAATAAATGGCTGAAAAGGCCCATGTACAGACACTTAGATCTCATGTGAGTGGTAAATCCATGGTTATGAAACACTGAGAGGTCCTTTTACTGAGGCAAATTCATCATGTTAAGTACAAAAACTGTGATTCAGTAGCTTTAAGTACACTCACACATCGTGCAAACATCACTACTATATAGTTCTTAGTCCTTTTTATTATCCTAAAAATGAAATAGACACATAAATGAAAAGGAAAAGTATACAGGCAAAGCAATCATTATCTCTCCCCCTTCCTAAGGAAGACAATTACCAATATTCACCAAAATATGAATGAATAGAATAAGTATAGATGAATATAGGCCAGAAGAAGGAGGAGGAGGAGAAGGAGAAGAGAGAGAGAGAAAGAGAGAGAGAGAGAGAGAGAGAGAGAGAGAGAGAGAGAGAGAGAGAGAGAGAGAGAGAGAGAGA
>CM052709.1:37408767-37448376 GCA_028551405.1 Uromys caudimaculatus | reverse complement strand
TCACCAGCCAGAGAAAGAGATTCTAAGCTAGACCATATGGCACACAGAATAATCGCCAAACTGAAGAATCATGGATTTCAGACCTGCTTGTCATACAAAAGGAAAGTCTGTCTCAAAATAGACATTTTAAAATATTATGAGTGTTCTTATATGTTTTTGCCTTGTATGTGTATATGTGTCTTTTGTGCATATATATGTGTATGGTGTGTGTACCTGTGTGATTCAAATGTATGTGTGCATATGTACTTGTGTATGTATGTACATCTGCATGTTTGTGAATGGATGTGTATTTATGATTTCATGTGTGGATGTGCATTGTATGTGAACATGTGAATGGTTGGGTCTGTACATGAGTGTGCATGTACATGTTGTATTTGCATGTGTGTATACTTGAGCATGTGTATGTATTGTGTGCATGTATGTGTGCACATATCCATGTTTGTATGTGTGCATATGTATGTGTGCATTTGTAGGTATGTATGTGAGTTCATGTGTGTGCATATGTGTCCATGTATGCTTATGCCCATGAGTATGTGTGTGCATGTGCATGTATGTTCCTGTTTTCATGTGTGCATGTGTTTCCATGCACGTGTATATCCATGTTTATATGTGTGCATGTATATGCACATATGTCTAAGTTTGTGTATGTGCATTTTGCATGTGTGTCCATGTTTGTGTGGGTGCTCATACTGAATGTATCAACATTTGTGATCCATGAAAGGCTCAGTGCTCCCAGCAATGATAGCAATGCCTTGTTAGCTACCAAAAGTGAACCATAGCAATACCCCCTTTCTACAAATAAAGAAGGCGAGCTTTGTAGAGGTCCTGTACAAGCAACATAATGTCGTAGAGGTCATAAAGGACATCAATGGAGTGGGAAGTTGGATGTCTGGACTCTCCTATTCTATGCAAGCCTCATCATTTCTCTGCAATGAACATACTAAAAGTGATCAGACTGGCGGGTGGCTCAATAGGTGAAGTGCTTAGTGCACAAACATGAAGACCGGAGTTTAAGTCCTGAGAACCCACATAAACCAAGTGCATATAACATGAACCTCTGTAATACCAGTGCTCCTGGGGTGAGATGGGAGGAGGAGACAGGAGAATAGAGACCAACGCCCAAGGTGTCCTCTGACACCCCTACACGTGTCATGGCATGCATGCACCTGCATGTGAACATGATATATAGAGAAAGCTGAGAGAGTGGTGAGGCTTTGTCAGAAGGAAGGAAATGAGTAAAGGTGAGAAAGAGACTGTACCTCATGTCCTTGAGTTTAGAGACTTCGGAGCTGACACTGCAGAGCTTCTGCCTCAGCACCCACAGTGTCCAGGCAAGGAGGACAGAGTTGATCTGCAAGGATAAGCAGAGGGTGTGTAGACAAGCTACATAGACTGACCATGACAAGTCCATCTACACATCTAGTAACCCATCCTGGATGGAGGATGCCAGGTTGCAATCCTGGATTTGTCAGGCCTGAATAGCCTGGACTTGATATACAGTCAACAGCTACCCAGCTGATATCTCTTCTTCCAATTTAGGATGGACAGCAGAAAGCCAGCATCACCACTGATGGCCCCCATAGGACACCCCATTTGTAGTTAGCCAACCTGCTATTTCATGCCACAGCATTCAAAGCCTATTTCTTAAGCACTGAAACTCCCTGCCTGCTTCTGAGTCTACAGTGTGAGTGATGATAGTGCATACTTCTGCTATTATACTATAGCTACCTTGCAACAAATTGTTCTTTGTTGTTCCCATGTAAATATTTTTATTTCCACCAGCTGTTTCCCATCATTTCAGTTAGAACTGAAACTGATGTTGATGTCATAACTGTGGCACAGAAGAGATGGTTCCTTCTCTTCAAAAGTGTTCCCTCCGCCTTCTCAAAGTGGTGTGACAGTTGGCATTAATTGTCAACACCTAGGAAGCAAGCCTCCAGGAACACCAGAGAGGGACTATCTAATTTAAGGTTAGTCTATGAGTATGTATGTGGGGGATTATCTTGATTAGTGGGAAGACCCAGCCATTGTGGGTAGTACCTTACCCTAAGCAGAGTCTTATGAGAGTAGAGAGAGTGAGTTGAGCATAGTGTATAAATTCATTATTCATTGCTTTTGACTGTGAGTGTAATGTGATGGACTGCTTTGAGTTCTTTTAGTCTTGACTTCTCACAGTGATTGGATATATCTTGGAACTGTGAGCCACATAAACTCTTTCTCCCTTAAGTTGCTTTGGTCAGGATACTGAGGAGAGGAGATTAGAATATAATTATACTTATTTTCCCCTTCCTTGTCATTCTTCCAAACCCTCCAATATACTCCTCCTTGCTTTCTTTGAAATCCATGGTCTCTTTTTCCACTGTTATTATATACACATATGTATATGTGTATATGTATTGCATACATAGATATTCCTAAACTACTAATTACTAAATTACTAATTACTAAATTCCTAAACAACCTGCTTAGTCTGTATAATATTACTTGATGTATGTTTTCAGAGATGACCATTTAGTACTGGATAACCAATTGATATGCTCTTTGTTGGGAATACAATTCCTATACCTAAGGCTTGGGGAAAATTATGGAAGCAGGAACAAAAACTTCTAGGAGCCAGACTATCAGGGATTTTTCTGTGAGATTATATTTCCTAACTGTCAGAAGTTACACCCAGGAAGTCTCAACATGACTGAAGAAACATAGGCAATGGACATGTCGAAATGGATAAAGTGGATAAACGAAAGACCATGAGGCTTCAACTCTACACAAAGAATAAAAACAACCCAGGAGTGCTATAAATGGGAGAAATTGGCAGTGTATTTTATCACAGCAACAGGGAAGGAAACTAAAACAATTGGATTCACATAAACCATGAACCTAGGTTTTCCATGTTGGTAATATTGACATCTGGGGTCATATCACCTTTAATGTGGAAAGTACAGTGCTCCCTTCTTGTAGTTTGCTGAACAACTTCTTAGACAATGTGCATTAGATGCCAGTGTTATCCTCCTTCCTTGTTGTGAGAACAGAAAAAATATTTTTACATCAGTCCTCTGAAAGACAAAATTGCCCCAGTGGAAAGCCTATGGTATAAGGGGATTATTTTTCCTGACAACTAAAATTTTCAGGAGGAAAAATAGTTTTGAAAATTTGGAAGTAAGTGAAATAACCATTTCAGCTTCCTCCATGCTGGCTAACATTCATAGTTATGGAAGGCTCTGTGCTGGGCAAGAGAGAACAGCCATCAACAGTCTAACATCTCTGGACCCTGTATAAAATTAATAAAATACCAACCTGCCAGGCAAGATATGCCTCCTGCTGCAATAGTGGCATGAATAGTTTTGGAAGTAACCAACTACTTCCTGATTGGACTTGACTTCCACAACATAGAAAAGGTATGTAAAATATAAAAAGACTTTAAATTTTTAAAGACATATACATTTCATTACTATTTTTATCCCCATCATTTCTCAAACATAGTATGTATGGAGGAACAGTCAATGTCAGGCATTGTGCTAATTATCTTAATCACAATCTCTGTTTTACAATACCACCCTCCATGATAGGGCTGGAATTATGAGGGAGAAGAAAATCCTTTGATACAGCTAGACAAGTAAGCATGCAGGTGGTCCCCAAGGGGGACACTAGGAGATATAATATGCCTAGGTGGAGAAGTATAATGCTTGCAATCTGCAAGCTGAAACAATCTATCCTACGTCAACACTCAGGAAATAAACCATTCACAAGTCTCAAGAATCTCCTTAAACTTACAGGATTTACAATGCCTCTCCCTAGGTTATAGAAATAGTAATGACTCCTGGGAAAAGAGATTCTCTGACCTGCTAAATGCCTGATCCATGGAAGGATGTCTGGGAGCACTTTCATGAATTGTATCCCAGCTTGGCATGTCTCCCAGTTGATTATTCCTGAAACATTAACGTTCCCAGCTTTTTAATGATGTGGCTGCCTTCAAGCCATCTATGCTCAGGGTTACACCAACTCATGCTCCTGTATGTAATCCCAGTAGGTTCATTGGTCTGCCAAACTGAACTGTGGTAGAATCATTACTTTGGTGCACCCTGGGTGCCCTATCTGAGGTAAGTAGAAATATGTTCACATTTCCCCAGGAAAGGCCATGCCACCAGCAGCCAGTCAGGTTTAAGAGATGATAACCATTGTACGCTAGTTTTATGTCAACTTGATACAAGCTAGAGTCATCCTGAGAAAATGCCTCCATAAGATCAGGCTGTAGGCAAGCCTTTAGGGCATTTTCTTAGTTATTGATGGGTGAAGGCCTGACCCTTTGTGAGTGGGGCCACCCCTGGGCAGGTGGTCCTGGATGTCATAAAAAAGCAGACTGAACAAGCCATGAGGAGCAAGCCAGAAAGCAACACTCCTCCATGGCCTCTACATCAGCTCTTGCCTCCAGTTTCCTCTACTGCTTGAGTTCCTGCCCTCACTGTATTTGATGATGAAATCTTATATAGAATTGTAAGTGAAATAAATCCTTTCCTCCACAAGGTGCTTTTGGTGGTGATGTGTCATCCAACAATAGTAACCCTAACTAAGACAATCATCTTGAGGACAACAGAGAAACCACGGATTTATTAAGGTGTCATCATTGAATAGAGAAATTTTGAGGAAAGCATGAAGGGGAAGGACAATGATAATGAACACAAGTATGTCAGGGTCAATTTTGGCTTTAAGGAATATCATTCTCAAAACTAGTCACTACCAACTGTCAAAAGACAGATTCATAACTAATTTTTTAATATCATAAAAAACAACAGATTCACAAATACACCACAATTATAGAGCCACAATATGAAAATCATCAGGGGTGTCTGACTGACTGAAATTGTGATGCAAGGTTGTCACCCATAATTTCATTGTGCTTCGCTCATATATATCCTGGAGCATATGCAGCCCAAGACTACATATTGTACACTCCTGACAGTGTCTGAATCCCTGGGGTAACAGTCATTCCTTAAATAAAGGAAATGGTTTTGGTTCTATATAAGGGAAGAAGACCACCATATAAATCTAGGACTGCATTGTTGATGAAATGGTGATCAAAAATCCTGGCAAAGAGAAGAAAACAAGTATTTTTTCTGTCTAAGCATTGGATCTTACTGAAGAATAGGGACATGGATGAGAGATCAAGATGACATACAGTAAAAGGGAAGAGCAGTAAGAAAGAGAGAAGGGAAAAAGAAAGGAAATCAGAACGGATCCATCCTTAGTGCTATTGTGAGAGCTTGATCCATCATATCAGGTTTCAAGTCTCCAGAGCTAAGATGATAAAAATCTATATTGTTTACTATAGAGCACTCCTAAGACACAATGACACACCTGCAAACCCACAATAATCTATAAGACATCAATATATCTCTGGAGGAATTTATCCCCTAGCAAGTCCAAGAATGTTACATTATTCAAAACTGAGCTCATAACTAAAAGACTGGCTTCCTTTTTCCCACTATACATTTTTGATACTTTTGTCAAAAATTAGGTGAGCACTTGTTGGTTTATTCTGGTTCCTCTATTGTTTTCTTTTATGCCAATATTTGGCTGTCTTTTTCACATGGCTCTGAAGTATAATTTGAGGTCAGTTATGGTGACAAGTCCAGTTGTGTTCTTACTTCTTAGAACTGATTTGATTATTTTTGGCCTTTTGTGGTTCCATGTAAATTCTTGGATTGTTTTTTATGGGTCTCTGAATGATTTTAATGGAAATTTCAGTAAATATGTAGATTACATTTGGTAATAAAACCTAGCCATTTTCACTATACTAATTCTTGCCAATCCAGAAGCATGGAAGGTTTTCCCATGATCTATAATAAACTACAAATGACACAAGTAAATACAGCATTATAAGTGGCATCTAGCAGAAACATCGCCTTACAAGAAGTGGAGGCTGTATTGAAGGCAAGTAGCAAAGAAATATGGTTTGCCATAGTTGGGTTTGGCTATCAACATGACACAGCCTGCAGTCACTAAAGGACATAGTCTCAATTGAGGGGTGGCACAAATCAGACTAGCCTGTCAGCATGCCTGTGGGGTACTGTCTTGATTGCTAACTGATGTTGGAGGTCCCGTCCCAGGGTAGGAGGTACTGTTCCCACAGCAGGTGGTCATAACAAATAGATAATAAATCTAACTAAGCAGAAGTCCTTGCCTGGGTCTGAAATCAGTATTGCATCACAGGTTTCTGCTTCAAGTACCTGCTTACATTCCTACCCTGACTTCCTTCAGTGATGGACTATGACCTTGTCTTTGTTAGGATTTCTATTGCTGCTATAAAATACCATGACCAAAAATCAAGTTAAGGAGGAAAGGGTTTATTTGGTTTATACTTCCATATCACTATTCATTGTCGAAGGAAGTCAGGACAAGGCCTCAAACAAGGCTAGAACCTGGAGGCTAGAGGTAATGAATGCAGAGGCCATGGAGGAATGCTGATTACTGGTTTGCTCACTGTGGCTTGCCCAACCAGCTTTCTTATAGAACCTAGGACTTTCAGCCCAGAGATGATACCACACACAGTGGCCCTCCCTCATTAATCACAAATAAAGAAAATGTCCTACAGCTAGATCTTATGGAAGCACTTTCTCAATTGATGTTTCCTTCTTTTAGATGACTCTAGCTTGCATCAAGTTGATATAAAACTAAACAGGATAAATCTATAAACTGAAATAAAACCCTTTCTCCCCTGATATGCTTTTGGTTATGGGATCTTATTGCAGCAATAGAAATAAAGCCAAAACAGTGCCCTGTATCTTCAAATGTCACTTGACTTATTTCTCAAAATTTCTCATCTCACTTCTAATTGTGACCATATCACCTCAGTCCCTTCCTTTTCTTCCTTCATTTACATCCTTCTTTTGTATACAGGGTATTTCTACATAGCAATGTAGCCTAGCTGATCTAAAACTTAATTTGTTAACCAGACTAACCTCAGACTTACAGATATTTCTCTACTTGTGCATACTAAATGTAGTTAATTTTTTTTTTTTTTACTTTCTCTTCCATTCAACATCTAGACCTGAAAGAAACTGACAGATGTAACTGTGGGCTTTTCCACTCACACCTGAGTTTCTGAAATAATGGCTATGAGACTTATTGTATGTGAATAAATGCCTAGGCTACAAGCTTTGTCTGGTTCCTGCTAGCTTGCAACTCAATTATACCATTTAAACTAATCTAAGTTCTGCCACGTGGTAGGTTACCTTTCTTTAGTTTCATGTATCTCCTCAGAATTCAGGGCAAATCTCTCCCCATGCCTGACCCTATCCACGAGTTCCTATCTCCCTACCAGACTCCCACCTATTATTTTCTGCCTCAGTAATAAGCCATCAACTTTTTATTGACAGGTGAAGCTTCCATACAGTACACAAGAGATTCTTTCTACAGACAAATCTATTTCCCATTAAATTCAAAGCATGAATAAGAAAAGTTGTTGTCCCTTATACATAATTTGCACTTGAGCATCAATAAAAATTGACAGGAAATCACATCCCAATTCAATTACAAGCCTCAAGAACCAAAAAACATAGGAAAGAGTTTTGAGATTAGCGAACTTCACAGTGTGATGACACTTTCTAACTTGACTGAGGAGAGGTCACCAAAATGTTCTCAAACAATTTTTTCCCTACCATGATGATCATGCAGACTGGCCCCAGGAAACTCCAGATAAATCCCGTCTCTGTATTCAGCCAGCAGCTGTAAAGGAAAACACAGGAGGCAAGTGCTTTTGTCTCAGTACATAGCCTTGCAATTGTGCGTCTTCAATACTGCAGACTGACATTCATTTAAAAATGCTGATTGTGGGGTGGGTGGGTGGGTGGGTGGGTGCTAGTGTGATGTGAGCTAAGATGGACCCTGGACAAATACTCATGAGATCTTTGCCTAGAATGGAGTCCAGGGTAATGATCAGTTCATAACTTTCACAGAAAGTTCACTTTCACTTTCTACCTCCATGTATTCCTCCACTATGTCATTTAAAGATCAACTCCAACGTTCCCTCCAGTAAGAACTAATTATTCATCATACTTGACTAAGGAATATACTCAGAGTCTTACAATCTTTCTACTCTCTCCTCCTCAGTATTCCCTGAGCCTTAGGTGAAGGAGTGTTTTGTAGCTCTATCAGAACAGGGCCCCACAACTCTGTCGTTTGATTGTAGTGTTTTTGGTGGTCTCTGTTGTAAAGAGAAGTTTTCACGAGGAGTAAAGACCACATTTATTTTTGAAGATAAGGACAAATATTTAGAATACGGTTAGAAATTATGCTAATTTAGTAAAGTAAGGGTTATCAGCTCTCCTCCAAGATCTATGACTTCACTAGCCCTGTAGTTGGTTAGGTTTCTAGTACTAGGAATGATTTACCTTTTGTTGAGTTGGTCTTTTTTTTGTAACTTTTTATTGATTCCTTGTGAATTTCAGATCATGTACCCAGATCACTCTCATCTCCCCATCTAGCTATATTCATCCTCCACCCTTGCAACTTCATCCCCACAAGAAAACAAACAATCAAAAATGAATAGGTAAATAAATAAATAAATAAATAAATAAATAAATAAATAAATAAAATTTTAAAAGACCTTGCCATGGAAGCTGCTGCAGTATGTCACACAGTATAACCTTTTGCACAAACAACCTTTTGTGCAAATATTCATTGCAGTGGGTCATTGGTCTGTTTTGAGGCCTCTGGCTTCTGCTATGCTATCAATACTGGATCATGACTGGACTCCTCTCAGATATCCTGAAGTTACCTTGTGTTTTTGTAAATCATGCAGCTTTGGTTCTGGAGGACCAGACCCTTCATGCACTCCAGCATTTCATAGATGGGGCAGATGTTGGGGTTGGACAACTCAAAGCCCTGGATCTGGGCCTGGGTGGTAGCTGAGTTGGTGGCCCTCCCATGCTCACACCACCTAGGCAGCATTCCAGCACTGCCCAGGTGAGGGGTGGAGCCAGTTCACCAGAGTACAGCAGCTGGCAAAAGGCAGAGGAAGCTCTCCTGCTCTTATGTCCTCAGGGCTGGGTTTCCTTTACCCACACCACCAGGCCCAGCTCTATTGTCCTACCCAGAGGGTGTGCAGAACCCTCATTGAGTGGGTCTTAAGTCCAATTAGAGAGCTATTGGTTACCACAAAGGCATACATACCAGTGCTGCACCTGTAGAGTTATCAAGCCATGCATCATTGTTGTGGTTCAGAGGCTTCATGTGGGGAGAAAGACTACAAGATCTCACCCCTACACAAAGAATTACAGGCAAAACTAGAGAATGCTGATAGTGGAAGAAATAGTCTTCCCTGGGGAAGAGCAAACCAATTGATCATCCAATACCAAATGATCAGCTATGTACCCCTTCCACCCAGTCCTTTCTGCTGGGACAGACTGCTAGCTAGTCTACTCCCTGTAAGACACCATATCCTGAGTCATCCCAGGAGATCCACTGCACTCAGGGGCAACTGGGCAATGGATACCACAGTCTGAAGACCTCCCAGGGGCTGTGTGGCATGCAGGGCAACTGACCCAACAGACTGAAACCCTTCCTGCAATTCTGCTGCACACAGAGAAACAGAAACCACACTCCATAGGCCCCCCTGGAGAATAGCTTCACACAGCACAATAACTTGACTGCTCCTCTGAAGACCCAACAGTCTGAAGGCCTCCTAAGAGATCTACTGCAGCCAGGGCAACATATCAGCAGCTTCTCTGCCACTCTTAAAACCCCCCAGTTGGAAGGCACCACAGGTCTGCTACAGCCAGGGCTGCAGGCCTACCAGGAGACCTGGTAGCAACCTAAGGACAAAAGAGGCAGACTTCACAGAGTTAATCAGACCAGAAAACACCAGGGATAACCATATGAGGAAAGGCAAGCTAAAGGCCATAAGCAACAGAAGCCAATATACTTGGGCATCATCAGAACCCAGTTCTCCCACCACAGCAAGCTCTGAATACACCAACACATCTGAAAATCAGGAAGCTGACCTAACATCCTATCTCATGAAGATAATAAAGTCCTTTAAGGAGGGTATAAATAACTCACTGAAAGAAACACAGGAAAACACAGGTAAACAGGTAGAAGTCCTTAAAGAGAAAACAAATAATTCCTTAAAGAAATACAGGAAAATACAATCAAACAGGTGAAGGAATTGAATAAAGCAGTCCAAGACCTAAATGTGGAAGTAGAAACAATAAAGAAAACACAAATGGAGGCAAACCTGAAAATGGAAAACCTAGGAAAGAGGTCAGGAATTACAGATGTGAGTATCACCAACATAACATAAGAGATAGAAGAGAGAATCTCAGGTGTAGAAGATACCATAGAAAAGATTGACACAACTGTGAAAGAAAATTCAAAACATAAAAACTCCTAAGCCAAAACATCCAGGAAATTCAGGACACAATGAAAAGACCAAATCTAAGAATAATTTGAATAGAGGAGTAAAAAGATTCTCAGTTAGAAGAACCTGAAAACGTCTGTAACAAAACTTCCCCAACCTAAAGAAAGAGTTGGAACAAGATGCATATAGAACACCAAATAAATGGGACCAGAAAGAAAATCCTCTCATCACATAATAACCAAAACACTAACCACACAGAACAAAGAAAGAATATTAAAAGCTACAAAGGAAAATGGCCAAGTAACAGACAAAGGTAGACCTATCAGAATTGCACAAGATTTCTCAAGAGCAGTTATGAAAGTCAGAAGAGCCTGGTCAGAGGTCATGAAGACTCTAAGAGAGCACAAATGCCAGCACAGACTACTATACCCAGCAAAACTCTCAATCAACATAAATGGAGAAACCAAAATATTCTAGGACAAAACCAAAGTCAAACAGTATCTATCTACCAATTCAGCCCTAGAGAGAATCCTAGAAGGAAAACTCCAACACAAGAAGATACCTACACCAAAGAAAAGACAAGATATTAAGCATCTCACAACAAAGCCAAAAGGAGAGAACCACAAGAACATAAAGCCACCTACAAAATCAAACATAACAGGAACCAACAGTCATCTGTCTTTAATATCTCTCAATTATTAATGGACTCAACTCACCTACAAAAAGACATAAGTTAACAGACTGGATATGCAAACAAGATCCAGCATTTTGCTTCATACAGGAAACACACCCTCAATAGCAAAGAGAGACACTATCTCATAGTAAAAGGATGGAAAAAGGTCTTCCACGCAGAGTCCCAAGAAATGAGCTGGAGTTGCCATCCTAATATCCAATAAAATAGACTTTCAATCAAAACTTATCAAGCATGATGAGGAAGGACATTTCATATTCATCAAAGGGAAAATCCACCAAGAGAAAGTCTCAGTTCTGAACATCTATGCCCCAAGTGCAAGGGCACCCACATTCATAAAAGAAACTTTACTAAAGCTCAAAACACATTGAACTCCACACAATAATAGTGGGAGATTTCAACACCTCACTCACACTAATGGACAAGTCATTGAAACAGAAACTAAACAGAGACACCGTGGAACTAATAGAGGTTATGAACCAAATGGACTTAACAGATATCTACAGAACACTTCACACAAAATCAAAAGAATACATCTTCTTCTCAGCACCTCATAGTACCTTCTCTAAAATTGACCATATAATTGGTCACAAAGCAACCCTCAACCAGTACAAGAATATTGAAATAATCCAATGCATTCTATCAGATCACCATGACCTAAGGCTGGTCTTCAATAACAGCAAAAGCAACAGAAAGCCCACATACACTTGAAAACTGAACTACTCTCTACTCAATAATAACTTGGTCAGGGAAGAATTAAAGAAAGAAATTAAAGATTTCCTGGAATTTAATAAAAATGTTGACACTTCATTTCCAAACTTATGGGACTCAATGAAAGCAGTTCTAAGAGGAAAATTTATAGCACTAAGTACCCTGTAAAGCACTAAGTAAAGAAACTGAAGAGATCTCACACTAGCATCTTAACAGCACACCTGAGAGCTCCAGAACAAAAAGAAGGAAATACCAAAGAAGAGTAGACAGCAGAAAATAGTCAAACTCAGGATGGAAGTCAACCAAATAGATCAAAGAGAATAATACAAATAATCAACAAAACCAAAAGCTGGTTCTTTGAGAGAATCAACAAGATAGATAAACCCCCTATCCAAACTAACTAAAGGGTCCAGAGGCAGTTTCCAAATTATCAAAATCAGAAAAGAAAAAGGAAACATAAAAGCAGGAACTGGGGAAATTCAAAAAAATCATCAGATCCTACTACAAAAGCCTCTACTCAACAAAAATGGAAAATGTGGATGAAAGGGACAATTTTCTAGAGAGATACCAAGTATCAAAATTAAATTAGAATGAGATAAACTATCTAAACTGGCCCATATCCCATATGGAAATAGAAAAAGTCATTAAAAACCTCACAAACTGACCCTCCAGTGCTCCCGGAGACTGGACCACCAACCAAAGAATATACATGGAGGGACCCATGGTGCTGGCCACATATGTGGCAGAAGAGGGCTTTGTTGGCCATTGGTGGGAGGAGAGGCCCTTGGGCCTGAGAGTGTCAGATGCCCCAGTATAGGGGAATGTCAGGGAGGGAAGACAGGAGTGGGTAGGTGGGTGGGGGAACACCCCCATAGAGGCAGGGGCAAGGGGGAAGGGATAGGGGGTTACCAAAGGGAAGACCTGGAAAGGGAAAAACATTTGAAAGTAAATAAAGTATATATATATATAAACTCCCAAAACAAAAAAAGCCCAGGGCTAGATGGATTTAGTGGAGAATTCTACCAGACCTTCAAAGACCTGATACCAATATTCTTCAAATGATTCCATAAAATAGAAACAGAAGGAACACTACCTAATTCATTCTATGAAGTCACAATTACTCTGATACCTAAACCACACAAGGATGCAATGAAAAAAAAGAGAACTTCAGACCAATCTTGCTTATGAATATTGACGCAAAAATACTCAATAAAATTCTTGCAAACCGAATCCAAGAACACATCAAAACGATCATTCACCACGATCAAGTAGGCTTCATCCCAGGGATGCAAAGTTGGTTTAATATATGAAAATCCATTAATGTAATCTGCTATATAAACAAACTCAAAGGAAAAAAATCACATGATCATCTCCTTAGATGCAGAAAAAGCATTTAACAAAATACAATACCCCTTCATGTTAAAAGTATTGAAGAGATCAGGAATTCAAGGCCAATACCTAAACATAAAAAAGCAATTTACTGCAAACCAATAGCCAAAATCAAATTAAATGAAGAGATACTTGAAGCAATCCCACTAAACTCGGGGACAAGACAAGGATGTCCCATATCCTCTCTCCCCATATCTATTCAATATAGTATTCAAAGTGCTAGCTAGAATAATAAGACAACAAAAAGAGATCAAGGGGATACAAATTGGCAAAGAAGAAATAAAGGTACCACTATTTGCAGATGATATGATAATATGCATAAGCAACCCCAAAAATTCTACCAGAGAACTTCTCCAGCTGATAAACAACTTCAGGAAAGTGGCCAGATATAAAATTAACTCAAATAAATCAGTAGCCTTCCTTTATACAAAAGATAAAGAGGCTGAGAAAGAAATTAGGGAAACAACTCCCTTCACAATAGCCACAAATAATATAAAATATCTTGGGGTAACTCTAAACAAACAACTGAAAGATCTGTATGACAATAACTTCAAGTCTCTCAATAAAGAAATCAATGAAGATCTCAGAAAATGGAGACATTTCCCATGCTCATGGATTGGCAGAATTAACATAGAAAAATGGCGATCCTTCAAAAGGCAATCTACAGATTCAATGCAATCCCCATCAAAATCGTTACACAATTCTTCAAATACATGGAAAAGGCATTTCACAAATTCATCTGGAAAGGCAAAAAACCCAGAATAGCTAAAAACAATTCTTAACAATAAAAGAACGGTGGGGGAATCACCATACCTAACCTCAAACTCTACTACAGAGCAATAGTGATAAAAAACTTCATGGTATTGGTACAGCGACAGAAACAATGATCAATAAAATAGAATTGAAAACCCAGAAATAAAACTTCACACTTATGCACACTTGATTTTTTTTAAAGAAGCCAAAAATATACACTGAAAAAAGAAAGCATATTCAATAAATGGTGCTGGTCTAACTGGCTGTCTATATGTAAAAAAAAAAAAAAATGAAAATAGACCCATATTTGTCACCTTGCACAAAGCTCAAGTCCAAGTGGATCAAGGACATCAACATAAAACCAGATACACTGAATCTAATAGAAGAGAAAGTGGGAAAGAGCCTTGAACTCCTTGGCACTGGGGAAAATTTCCTAAACAGAACTCCAGTGGTTCACGTTCTAAGATCAAGAATTAATAAATGGGACCTCATGAAACTGGAAAGCTTCTGTAAGGCAAAGGACACAGTCAATAGGACAAATCGGCAATCTACAGATTGGGAAAAAATCTTCACTATCCCCACATCTGATAGAGGGCTAATATCCAAAATATATAAAGAACTCAAGAAGCTAACCACCAAAAAACCAAACAACCCAACCAAAAAATAGAGTATAAAACTAAACCGAGAATTCACAGCAGAGGAATCTCGAATGACTGGGAAGCATCTAAAGAAATGTTCAAAGTCCTTAGTGATCAGAGAAATAGAAATCAAAATGAGCCTGAGATTCCACCTTACACCAATTAGAATGGCTAAGATTAAAACCTCAGGTGACAAGACATGTTGGCAAGGATGTGGAGAAACAAGAACACTCCTCCATTGCTGGTAGGATTGCAAACTGGTACAACCATCCTGGAAATCAATCTGGAGGCTCCTCAGAAAATTGGAAATAGATCTACCTGAAGACCCAGCAATACAACTCTTGGGAATATAGAAGTCTGGTGAGGTGTGGAGGGTGGGGACATCCTCAAGGAGACAGGGGTGGGGTGGAGTTATAGGAAATGAAACAGTCGGAGGGTGGACCAGGAGGGGAATAAAATCTGGAGTGCAAAAAAAAGAAAAAGAAAAAGAAAGAGAATTAAAATAAAAGAAAGAAAGAAAGCATATGTACAAGTAGCATTATATAGACTAAGCAGGTTTTATTTATGCATTTAGGAAAACAGTCAAATTAGTCCAACTAGATACTCTCTTCCTGGAATAGTGCACTCAGATAGTTGTATGTTCTCTATGTAGTAAACAATTTGGTGGTCCTCATAACAATATAACTATAGATACCTACTCCTCCTCACCAGGGCAGAGAAAGAGTTGAGCATTGCTAGAGTATTGTAAAATACTGTTAAACCAGTATTTCATGTTAATGATAAACCCTAGTTTCAAGGACACATTTTCATATTTCAAGTAAGATAATAATGTTGGGATCCAGGGCAAGTTGACTAATTGACAGCTATTACATCCTTTCTTGGCACCCCAGTTGCAAAGGACTACCACCCAAGCACCTGCCCTCATGTTAACACAGCGGGCTACCTTGAGTTCACCACAAGTCCCCACTTCTCCCTGAGGATTTATAGGCAGCTAATAGTTGCGGGGAGAGAGGGAGAGAGAGAGAGAGAGAGAGAGAGAGAGAGAGAGAGAGAGAGAGAGAGAGAAAGAGAGAGAGAGAGAGAGAGAGAGAGATTTTCTTCACTTACCCACACTCCTGTAAATAAAGTCTCACCCATACCCTACAAGTAACCACAATTAAACTCACTGGATAACCACCAAAAATGTCATGAAAGTAGAAGGGGTTCATTGGGAAGATGGAGATCGCAGGTTTAGTTGCCCATTGTCTAAATTAAGTTAATTGATATGCTCAGAACCATCTCCTAGGTAGGGGGTTCCTAAACTGTTTAAGAGTAGAAAATGGAGCTGAGTATATTTCTCTCTTCTTTTAACTGTGGATGTCGTGTGACTAGACATTTGAAGTTCCTGTCTTGACTCCCCACAATGATGAACTATAACCTAGAACTGCAAACTGAAATAGAACCCCTTCGCTCCTGCATTGCCTTTTGTCAAAGTAGTTTACCAGAAAAGATATGAAACTAGAATGCCTCCAATCTGAGAATCACTGAATTCTACAGCCTAGAGCTGTAGAAGCCTAACTCGTGCAGCTGAAAGCTACAGGCATCTATCTGCATTGGCCTTGAATACTCATTTCCACTCCAGAAATGTCTTCTTGCCTATGTACATGATCAATCAGAGTTGAGTCACTTGGTGGCATCACTGCTGGTATCACTGCTCTTAATGACCGCATTGATATTCTGTGGTTTGAATGTTGTGACAATTAGTGCTTGCTAACTCAATACATACTAAAGTCTCCTGGGAAGAGGGAACCTCTATTGAGGAACTGCCTCCATCAAATTGGCCTGTGGGCATATCTTTGGGTTATTTCTTTAAATGCTAGGTGATGCAGGAGGTCCTAGACTACTGTGGGCAACCATTCCTAGGCAGGCAGGCCTGGTCCTTACAATAAAACTCAGTGAATATGACCATAAGTGGGCCAGAGGGTATCCTTTCTCCATGGTCTCCACCTCCAGATTCCTAGTTGAGTCCCTTCCCTGACTTCTCTGCCATGATGTAGCATATACCTTCAACATATATCTAAAATAAAACCTTCCCCCCTTAATTTTATTATTATTAAATATTTTGTCATGCCATCGATCAAGTAGCTAATACAGTTATCGTGAAGCTTGTTAACAAGGTCTTCATAAAGCATAAAATGACACTCACCGATTATGCATCCCATAGCCCCATGGCTGTACAATAGCAGAGATCATGACCACCAGGACTGGGAGCCCGTAGCCAAAGGCACAGAGGTGCAGCATCTTGATGTTGCGAGAGCTGAAATAATTCACCACCTTCAGGTTTCTCACCATCAGGAAGAGCATCACTGCTTCCACCAGCATCCAGAAGAAGCAGGCAAGGAAAAGATAGTGTAGGAATCCTGCAGTGATGGCACAAGCCGTCTGCAGGGAAGAAGTGTGCATGTCAGAATCCCCCATGCAGGCAGAAGGTTGAAGTACAAAAGAAAGGAAGGAATAGTCTCTACTGGGGTACCTCAAACAATTCAGTCTGTTTTCCACTAAACATAATGTAATCGCCCCTTCACCAGCTAGGAGTGAATGTCTTGGCCAGGTAACCATGATAACTAAATAGAGAAATGTCTGTAGTCACAGTAATGGATCTCATCGAGAAAGGGAGAGAATTGCCACCTGGAACTCCAAGTGTACTTCCTCCAGGTTTCCCATAGCTGAGAGTAACCCTAGAAAAAATTAGGGTACATAAGCAATGGAAACTTAAGGGGGAAATGGATTCTATGATACAGCTTCCAAGAGATCAACATCCATAATGCAGTGTGACTCTGCAGTGATGCAACTACTTGTGAGTCACCCACACTCTTGTAAGTGACCATGTGCTCTATAAGTAAATCAACTATCACATTCATTCACCAATTAGACTCGTGTGGAATCTTTTCAGTCTGTCATCAATCAGTAAAGTATTTGCCCACTCCATGCCCCATAGGTAAGATAATCCATCCCCAGTATCCTTGTAAAAGTCAGCCAAGAAAATGTGCACCTATAGGCCTGACAGCATGGATGAGGGGTGCAGACTGCCTGGGGATCATTACCTAGCCAGCCCAGACTAACTGGTGAGTTCCAGACCAATGAGAGATTCTGTCTCAAAAACACTAGGTCAGGGCAATGAGATGGCTCAGCTGATCAATGAACTTGCTGCCAAGTTCATTGACATATATATATGCAAGACATATATATATATATATATATATATATATATATATATATATATATATATATATATACATATATACATATATATATGTTTTGAAGCAGGGGTGGTTAAGATACCTCTATTGCTAAAGCACTTGTAACAGAAGTGTGACAACTGGATTACTCCAAAAGTATGGATTCCCAGAACCCACATAAATGCTAAGTGGGCGCAGTGGCTCACCTGTAATTCCAGCCCTGGAAGGAAGCCTGCTAGTGAGACTAACCATATTGGCCAGCTCTGGTTTGACTGAGAGACCTCACCTCAATGAGAAATATGGAAGAGTAATTAAGGATAATTCCTTACATTGGGCTTCCATATGCACACCACACACTTGTGTTCAAACAAATGCAACATACACACACACATACACACACATGCATACCACGTACTCAAGAATAATAAGGAAATAGAGCAATGGAAGTTCATAAAATGTTTTAGGAGCTGATTTTAGACTGATACCTGTCACAATAGATCAATTTAATGAGAACTTGACTGCTGGTTAGTTTCTTGTCAACCTGACACAAACTAAAATCAACTGGGGAGAGGGAACCTTGACTGAGGAATTGCTTTGATAAGATTGACCTGTAGATAAGGGTGTGGAGCACTGAGATTGGAGGGCCCAGTTCATCATGAACAACACCATCCCTGGACTGGTAGTCCTACATTGTATAAAGAAGCAGGCTGAGTAGGTTAAGAGGAGAAAGCCAGTAAGCAGAATTCCTCCATGGTCCCTGCTTTAATTCTTGCCTTGGACTGTGACATGAAAGTGTAGGCTAAAAGAATCCCCTTATTGCCTAAGTTGCTTTTAGTCATATTGTTTATCACAGTAATAGAGAAAAAACTAGGACACTGTCAGGAAACACTATGAAAAGGCCCTGGGAGAGGGAACCAGACAGTGATGAGCAAAGGAACATGGGCATGTGGTGCAGCTGGATAGAGGCACAGTCCAAGGGTCACAAACCTGGTTTTCAGTCTTGTCTATACCGATGAGGAAGAGAATCTTGGCCAAGAAGAGACACACACAAAGGTGCAGGTGCATGTAGGTGTTGTGATTCTGAACAGCACGACACAACAGGAAGGTGGCCATGGCCAAGGCGAGACATACCAGAGAGATGACTATACCCACATGGCTGATGATATACAAGGAGAATTCCATCTATCAGGAGGGAAAACAATTGTTGGCCTCTCAAGAGAATTAAAATTCCCCCTCAGCACCAGAAAAAAAAGGCAACACTTTACCCTGACCTCCTGAAAGTCTCAGGACTTCTGTCCCTTGGCCTCAGAATGATCTGAATGTTATCCATGACACTCTGAGCAATCTGATTGCACCCCTGAGTACTCACACACAACCCCCAGTGTTTTCTTGGCCCTCCATACTAGAGAGAACATCTACAAACTACTGTTCCCATAAACCCTTGTCATAGAGTGTGTACTACACCCTCTTAGGTATAGTATAGATTCTTTATGGAATATATATACAGACATCTGGGAAGGCAGAAAAAAAAACTACCGGCCATCTGTAGGTCAGATAAGCTGTAGCCAAACTTCCCCATGCCTAAGAATGGAACACAAATGATACCAGCAATTCTAGGTCTTTTGCATTAAACTGTGATGGGAGGATGACCCTGAAGCTCTTCCATCTCATTCTAAAGATTTTGTGAGTGCATAATTGCCTGTATTAAATACTTCATTTCTCCAAACATCTTAAGTGGTTTCTGCCTCTAACACTAACACTGTTAAGGCTGAGTACTAACAAAATTTGCTGATATCTGAGACATTTCAATTTACATTGAAAGTAACAGTCCATTCCCTATACTGTTCATTAATGAATAGTTTTAAAATTCATGGTACTTTCTCTGTGTTAAAGATAATGCCAGTCGGTGCATCACAGGGTCCTCTACATGACACTGTCACAGACAGTTAAAAAAAACTGCCCACAATTTTGTCAGCTTCCAGTCATAGGAATTATGATGAGACACAAATGCCTGTTTGCTAATCAGTAAAATAGGACTGTGCATATCTGTATGTGTACACATACGTGTATGCAGGTGCACTTGTGTACACATGCATTTGAAGGACAGAGGACAACTTCAAGTACCACAATAAGGAATATTAACCACAGGGTCTCTCATTGGCCTGGAGCTCACCAGTGAGTTCCCAAGTCCACTTGTCTCTGCCTCCTTAACTGGGGAGATTTCAAGACTTTGTCACCATCCATGGCTTTTTTACATTGGTATTAGAGAACAAATTCAGACTCTTGTGTCACATGGCAAGCACTTTACAGAGTCAGCCATATCCCCAGCCCATGGCTGCTTTATACGGTCATTTATGTAGGATTACAGTAAATGCATACAAGTACTTACAACTGTGTCCTGTGGTGTTAACTGTGTGTTAGCTTTTTATTCTTGCTGCTTTGACATGAGAGAGCTGGGTTCTAGTCAGAGGGGTAGAGTAGCTTATCCAAGAAAAAAGCAAGCCACACAGAACCTGAAAGGGAACATTCTCCCTGTTGTCCCACTGTAAGTCCTAAGCAATACATTCTTCTATAAGATGCTTGGTACTTCCATAGTATAGAAGTGCCTTTGTTCCTAATACATCAGCCAAGGACAGTTTCAACACCAGTTAAGGAACATTTCCTCTTTATTAAGTCAATACATTCACCTGTGCTCACTTATGGACCCTATTGTGGATATATCTCAATGGAGACTCAACACTACACCTTTGACCTAATAGTAAGGGATTCTGGGAATTATAATTTGTAGATGTTCTCTCCAGTAATGGAGTGCAGAGCATCCTTTGAGGGTGAGGATGACTACTGAGTGATGTCAGTGTATTATTAATCTTCACTGGCATCTGGGAATTCTACAGCTTGAATTCTGGTTGGTGTCTATAGTTTAGTAGAAAGAGAACTTTGGGGCCAAGCTATCTCAAGGTTCAGGTCCTACCTCTAGTCACTAACTACATGATGAGGCATGCCACTGAGCATCAATCTTCTGTCCCATGAAATTTGAAATTGACCAATAAACAATTAGCTTCAAGCAAAAAGTCCTAGATCATTAAACTCCTCATTAGTAACTGCTCATTAAATGAGACCTGTGAAGTATATTGGATATGTTTGATTATAGTCTGTGACAGTTCATTTTGATGGTCAACTTAGTTAAATCGGAAGTCTACTAAGAGATCAGCTATTGGGCACACCCTTGAGAAATCAGGGTATTTGAAGTGGGAAGACCCAGCCTATATTTAGGTAACAGCCTAGACAAAAAAGGTCTAAGGGAAAAGCTTTGCCTTTTGCCTCATTACCTTCACATATTGCTAGCAAGTTCATCTATGCTGATATTGTAGCTACTACAACACTCCTTGGCTGATACCAGAATCCAGGTTTCCAATATGGACAGAAATCCATGGTGCTCTAGAAATCCTCCAAACTGTTAATGCCAAAGTGAGGCTGCTAAGATATCCAACTCCTTATATTGATCATTTACTGGGTTTTCAGCTACTCTAATGTGAAGGCAGCCATTGTTGGAATGCACACATCATATTATGCAAGCTAATCTAATAAAATCCCTCCAACAAGTGTTTGTTCTTTTGGTCCTGTTCCTCTTAGAAAGACTGACTAATACAGGGTTATTACATCTGATTTTGTACTTCAGTGTCATAGCTTTCTAACCACATAATGAATTCCTTAATCATGGAGGTGTGACACACATTCCTCTCCCTCTATGGATACCTTCTGCAATACCCAAGACCATGGGGAGACACAA
This sequence comes from Uromys caudimaculatus, assembly GCA_028551405.1. Classification (NCBI taxonomy): domain Eukaryota; kingdom Metazoa; phylum Chordata; class Mammalia; order Rodentia; family Muridae; genus Uromys; species Uromys caudimaculatus. Next base: position 37,426,832 of record CM052709.1, on the reverse strand, counting down.
AAGATATCATGCCAATCACCTCCACAAGGTTTCAGGCAAGATACTCAGGAAAACATGAATGAGCTACAAATACTCACTGTAAGCTCTCCAGAAGCCATGATGATGGCCAAATTTGCCATCCGGTTACAGCTGCAGACTGAGTATGCCTCAGATGCTTCCACAATCTCACAGCCCGAGGACGTCCATCTCCCATCCTCCACATCAGTGTTCCAGGAGACACAGATAGGCCTCTCAGATTTCTGCTTTGGCTGAAAGATCAGAAGCCCCAGTCCCCTGAGAACTTCACATTAGAATGGGTTCAATGTGACCAGACTTGAGATCCATCTGGTACTAGAAACTCAGGAAATGGAAAAACAGACTGTATTTCAGTCTTATAGTAGTGCTTGATCTGGTTAGACTACTGTTATTGCTTCAAGAAGACTTCTTTCAGAGCTAGCAAGATAGCTCAGCAGACAAAAGTCCTTGCTGTATGTGTATGGGGAGATGTACAAATACCCAGCACACACATTTAAATCTTAGCCTTGGAAGGCAGAGAGATAAGAGTTTACATGACTCGCTGACCAGACAGCCTGGCTGAATCAACAAGCTCTTGGTTCTGTGACAGAGCTGGTCTTAAAAACTAAGGAGGCAAGGTAGATGGCTCAATGGTTAGTAGTACTTGCTACTCTTCTGGAAAAGCTGAGTTTGGTTCCCAGTATCCATATTAGGTGGCTCACAACCACTTGTACCTCCAGCTTCATCAAACCTGATGCTTCTGGACTCCATGGCACATGCACTTGCATTCACATACCCACAGGCAAACATACACATAATTATAAATAATAAAAATAAATCTTTAAAAAATAAAATGAGAGCAATAAAGACACCTAACATTAGTCTTTAGCTACCACATACACACTAACACAAATGCATACAGATAAGCATGAACACTTGTTGCATTATAGTGTGTCACTACTGAGAAAACTTAGAAAGGGGCACACAGCATCTCTCTTAATAAAGGAAAAATGGAAATGCATTTCTTGCACCCAAATCTGTGATCATTTGAAAACAAAACAATCAATAGTTTCTTAAATAGGTTAGAGCATAGTGAGTAGCAAGACTCCTCCATAGACAGTCAGAGGTCTCAGAAGACACTGCACACACCTGGATGTGCTGGAGGGTATAAACAATAGACTTGGAAAAGTCCTCCTTCTTCTCCCCAGTCACAATGCCACCAACAACATGGGAATTCATCCTCAGCTTCCAGAAGGCCTGACCATCTTCAAAGAAGCGTTCATTTAAAACTGATTCCATGTGTGCAAAAGAGACAAAAGCCACTCCTGGGGACCCTGCATGTTCCCAAAATAAAAACAAAGAGGGAAAAAATTGCTTGTTCCATAGATATTATAGATGGCACATGTGCACACAGGAAATATGGATACACACAGCAACATGCGCACACATGCAACACATGTGACATGTACATGCACAGACTCTCCCCAGTTTACTCTAAGGACTTAAATAACCAAGAATTTCCAGGTCAGCTGAGGCAGGGTTGGAAGACCAGGGAAAGAAGAGACATGGGAAAGGAAAGAAACGCCACCCAAACTCCAGGCTGCCGTTCCTACTCTCTGAGAGTCAAGAAACCTCAACAGGTCTAATACACCAAACACCAGTTCCTAACAGTGGGGACTGGGGTAGCCAGCAGCCTGTGGAGCAACATGCCTAAGTTTTATTGTAACTACTGTAATATGTATCTTACCCAAGATTCTTCATCTGTGAGGAAGACACACTGTAGTGGTCCAAAACACAAAGAATGTGAAAGACTATAATCAGAAATGGATGTAGGTTCAGAGCCTGATTGACAAAACAATGGCTGCATTTCAACAAGGAAAGATATCCCCAGCCCCATTCTCTGCTCCTCCACCGCAGTGGCCATGATCCCACCTCCCCTTCTGAGTCCTCCTCAGCCTAGCATGTTGCCTGCATCCCACATGGGAGGCCCTCCCATGATGCCAATGATAGGCCCTCCTCCTGGGATAATGCCTGTGGGACCAGCTCCTGGGATGAGACCACCCATGGGAGGCCACATGCCCATAATGCCCGAGCCTCTAAAGATGAGACCTCTTACCGACCCTATGATAGTGCCCACATGGCCTGGTATAACTCAGCCAGAAGGGCTCTTTATCATTTTGTATTTCTTGTTGTATTTCACCAGGAGATCTTGGTGTGTCTGAGTGTTTACTAGATGCATGACAAGGAAACTTCCCTTCCTAAAAGAGAGAATACTTTTAAAGGGAGAAGCGATACCAAAAAAGTGTGGTTTTTCACTTATATTGTGAAATGTGAAAATAAAATCATCAGCTGTTTTAGTTAAAAAAAAAAAAAAAACACCAAACACCTATGGAGACATGTTTCCTGGAGCCATCTCAAAGAGGACACTAGGAATATTAACAGAGCTGTGCTGATTTAGGGGCAGAAAGTTCACACTTTTACCCATCTACACTCCTCACTTATCCCTGATATAAACACTGCAGTTTGTGAAACCACCATATGATTTCATGTACAAAGGGGAGTCATTTCTGAGAAGTGAGGAAAGCAGACCTTGTGATTTTTTTTCAAGTTTAAAGTAAGCTTAAGATTTAGCTCTGCATCATCTGTAAATCTGATATGGATGAGAGCTTAGTGGAGAGATGGCCTGGTATGTGTGAGGGCTCATGCTTGCTGCCTAGAGCCATACAAGATAAATTGTACGTAAATAACACCAATAAGCAATATAACTTAGAAGCCACCAAATCACATACACAATCATTGTAAAGACACCTGACACTGGAGAGATGGCTCATCAGAGGAAAGTGTTTGTCACCAACCCTGAATACCTGAGTTCTATACAGTCTCCACACAGTGAAGGGAACCAAACTGACTCCTAAAAGTTGTCTTGTAACTGCCATTCATGTACCTTGGTATGTGTGTGTGCATGCATGCACATGCTCATGCATGTTCATACACACAAAAAAAATAGATAGATACATAAATACATAGATAGATAATAGATGATAGATAGATGATAGATAGATAGATAGATAGATAGATAGATAGATAGATAGATAGATAGATAGATAGAAAAACACCCAAAAGTTCTCTCTCTCTCTCTCTCTCTCTCTCTCTCTCTCTCTCTCTCACACACACACACACACACACACACACACATTTATACTTAATCTACTTACTATTGTGTTAATAAACTCCTTAGTATTTAAAACTTGTCAGAGCAGGAATTCAAGCAGCTAGTCACGTCACATCTACAGTCAAGAGCAAACAGTGTGTGCATCTTTGCCTCCTTGCTCTCTGTACTACTCAGCTTTCTTCTTCTATTCACACAATCCAGAGAATGGTGCCACCCACAGTGGACCAGGTCTTCCCACATCGACAGACAGACACCCACTGACACATCCACAAGCCATACTTACCCAGTCAGTCCTTCACCAACACTCTTCCCAGATGATTCTAGGTTGTGTCAAGTTGGTAGTTAAGACTAACCAGCACAGAGCTTACTTACTCAGAAAAGCAAAGAAGGGGAGGAGAGGAGGAAAAAGGGAGAGGAAGAAGGGACAGGGTAGAAGGAGGGAGAGATTCTAAACCACAGAGTCCATCTTTTGCTGCCTATACATAGAGCCATCTGCTGGAACCTGGACACTTTACTCAGGACCACATCTCTGAAGAAAACTGATTCTCCCTCCCCAGCACCCACCAGCTACCAACAGTCCTTCAGCTAGGGAGGTCTCCCATCCTTACTGGATTTTTTTACCCAGAAGAATAGAACTTTAAATATAGTAAAACTAGGCACAGTAGTACACATATTTGATCCCAGCACTCAGGAAGCAGAGACAGATATGAGTTCAAGGCCACCCTGGTAAATATGGGTAGTTCTAGGACAACCAGGACTACATGAAGAAACTTGACTCCAGCCTCAATAAAAAACACAAAATCCACTACTGCCAGGTCCACAAACTACACTCTCTAGTTGTGAAAAAAACAGCGTACAGCTGATCATAGGAAGGAAGATTCACAGAGGCTCACACAGACTGACATCAATCACACAGCTCAGGAAGAAAGAAAAATACTATGCACAGAGCCTGAAGCTGCATCCCACACAGACTATGACATCCCTGAGATGAGACAGTGCCACTAACCACTATTCCTGTTATTATTTTAGTTACATTTTACTTCATTTCCTTATCTTTTAATGTTTTTGTTACAGTGTGAGTACACATGTGGACAGGCTGTGGTGCATGTGTGAAGATCAGGGAACAAGGCATGGGAATCAGCTCTCTCCTTCCATCTTGTAGGTCCTGGGGATTGAACTCAGGTGATCAGGCTTGGTGACAGGTGCCCTTATCCACTAAGCTCTGCATTTGTTTTCTCTTTTCTCTAATTTTTACTCATTAATGTGTGTGTGTGTGTGTGTGTGTGTGTGTGTGTGTGTGTGTGTGTGTGTGTGTGTGTGTGTTTAAACAGAGATTGCTGTGTCTGTCACATGATATAAAAGTGTTTGAGGTGGGAAAGAGAAGCCAAAAGTTCAGGCATGAGAAGCTCAGCCAAAAGGAGAGAGCTGGGTCAGGAACTCCAGCTGCCAACCTCAACATCCATAGTCAATTTCTGCCAGATGCTGTGAGCATTCACTTTGGTGATATGATTTCTAGGTGTTGCTATTTCTTCTATGATTTGCAAGCCTCAACTGAGGGGACCCCACTCTTCCTGGGACATTCTTGATTGAGAAACTCAGTTGCTTGCTTCAGTGGGGTAGCTCCAGTTGTTTTCTGCTGGGTCTTTTGAGCACCTGATCTGATTTTTGATGTCTGTCTGCCTGCCTGCCTGTCTGTCTGTCTGTCTATCTATCTACCTATCTATCTTTTATCTATCTGCTATTTATTTGTTTTCTTTCCCATGTTATGTCCTAATACTAGATATGCAAATATCAATCTAGTAACACATCAAAGATAGAAAAGCTCAAGGTAGCATGGCTAATCCAAAAATCACCAACTCCACAATAACAAATACCAAAAAGGGTGAAGTAGGTGAAATCCCAAACAAAGAATATAAAAGAATGAGAACACCAATGCTTAGTTCTAAATGGGACATTGGTATCAACTTCCTTTCCTCAAAGCTCAGGGATCAACCTGACTGAGGGAAGTAGAAGACTGTAGGATCCAGAAGGAATCAACATCCACAGAAAAGCAGCATATTTCAAACAGTTCATGTTGAGCTGTTATACATGAACTCTCTCAGTGACTGTGACTGCATGCATAAAACCAAGCTAAACTCAAATCCCAACAGGGATAGAGAGAAGCTCATGAACTCTCACCCCTAGCTGAGATGCTGTTGACAATTAATGGTTACTGGAGAGCTACTGTCTTCAGGAATGTGTCCCCCCAAGAAAATACCCATCTCCAGTAGATTGATTACATCTTTCACCCACAGGAAGCATAAAGTGAACTCATCAAGTTTAAAAAACACACAGTTAAGATGGGAAACTGGTGAGACGGAGGGAAGAAATTGGAGAGGAAAAAATGATGGGCATGTTTTATCAAAATGCATTGTGTGTTTGCATAAAATTCTCAAACAATAAAATAAATTAATAAAATTAAATTAAAACATATTTAACAAAAATCAAAGAGGAAATGGATAAACTCAATGAATCTAAAGAAGATACAAATAAATACCTAGATAAAATAAAAAATAAACTGGTCACAGAAGACATGTTCACTAAAAAGATTAGAAATAGTGACAGCATCACACTGAAATTGCAAAAATAAATCAAATTTTAGAACTCAGTGGAAAGCCTTACAATAGAATGGACCAGGTGAACAGATCATCAGAATTCAAGACAGTCACACATAGCTGGTGGCTACACCCCACTGGTGACAGACCATGCTCCAGTGTCTTGATCTTAATGTTCACTTTTAATGTTCAATATTTCAAGTGGGTAGAAAACTCTCTCTCATCAGTTCTCTACCACCCATAACTGCCTTGAGATGATCAGCAAGCCCAGAGGCTGACTGTCAAGTGGCTCTGTACCTGTAGATACTGATTCTTTGATTATGAAACAGCCAACACTCATCTGGTCCCCTCTGGCTTTCAAGTTAATGGACACATTCTCCTCATTGCATTCTTCATTGATGACTTTGCTTTCAATGTCTGAAAGTAAAGGGGGTTGTTTTCATTAAGGCACATGGAAAGTATATGTATCTTGAATTTGGTTTCTGTCCAAGAAACCAAGAAGCTAAGTAACAAGCATGGCTCAAGGGCACATGAATCTCACTGTGAAGGAAAAATAAAATATACATTATGAGTGGACAGGGGAAGGGGAGGATGGGATCTGGAGGGATGAGGTGGAGGGAGGACAGAGGGGGGAGAAATGGGAGAGAAAACTGGAATGGGGATGTCATCTCTTGGATGAGCTAGAAACCTAGTGCAATGGAAACTCCCAGAAATCTATGAGGGTGGGACTCCCAGCAATGGGAGATAAGCTTGAACCAGCCATCTCTTATAACCAGGCAAGATCTCCATTGGAGGAACTGGGATACCAACCCAGCCACAAAACCTTTGGCCTACAATTTGTCCTACCTAGAAGATAATGCTGGGGTAAAGGTGGCACAGAAATTGTGGGAGTGACCAACCATTGACTGGTCCAGCTTGGGACCCATGCCATGAGAGAGAGCCCACCCCTGACACTGCCTGAAGGGCCAGAAACCAGATGTTGGATAGCCCAAAGACCTGGGAGAGAACCAAACACAACTGTCAAAAAAGTCAATGAAATTATTCCTAACAATATTCTGCTGTACTAATAGATTGGTACCTAGCCCAATTGTCATCAGAGAGGCTTCACCCAGAAACTGATGGAAACAAGTGCAGAGATCCACAGTCAAACATTAGGCAGAGCTTGGGGAATCCTGAAGGAAAGGAGAAGGAAGGATTATAAAAGTTAGAAGGGTCAAGGACACCACAATTAAACCCACAGAATCAACTAACCTGGGCTCATAAGGGCTCACAGAGACCAACCAGGGAGCCTGCATGTGACTGACCTTGGCCCTCTGCATATATGTTACAGTTGTGTAGCTTGATGTTCTTGTGAGACTCCAAATAGTAGGAGCAGGGGCTGTCTCGGACTCTGTTGTCTGTTTTTGGGGCCCCTTCCTCCTACCGGGTTGCCTCATCTAGACTCAATAGGAAAGGAGGTACCTAGTCCTACTACAACTTGATATGACAAGGATGGTTGGTTATCCATGGGAAGACTCCCCTTGTCTGAAGAGAAAGGGAGGAGGAGTGGGTGGGGAATGGGAAAGAGATGGAGGTGAGCTAGAGCCTGGGAGGAGAGGAGGAAGGGGAAACTGTGGCCAAAATGTAAATAAATAAATAAATAAATAAGATGCACAGGGGCTTGTTCAATGGTTAAGAGTACTTGCTGCTCTTGAAGGAGACACAAGTTCAGTTCCCAGCACCCATGGCAGCACCCACAACCACCTTAACTCCAGGAGATCCAATGCCCTCGTCTGGCCTCCACAGGCACCTACACTCTGTCACACAGAGACACACAAAAACACATAATTTTAAATAATAAAAAGCATGGTTTTAAAAGAAAATATACAAGTCTATATTTGAAAACAAAAGGAACAACGGAAAACCAGTTCATCATGGAGAAACTCGTTAGTCCTGAGAGATACAGTGAGTGCTCCATGTGGAGGTCATCCACCATAGCTGTGATTGTGGTTTTGAGTAGGTGGACTTTTTAAGTGTGAATCAAGCTGTCATAAAATAATAAAACAATAAGCAGAAACATAGTAGAAACCAGATTGGACACTTCCACCATCAGCATAAATGGACACTGGGGGCTTGAGGACAAAACATACAACTGGAATCCCAAACATCAGAGGGGAAGACCATGGAAACAATCTTCTCCTCTCTAAGACTGTCCCTTGGCCATTCCCACCACAGACATCTTTATATCACAGGGTAAACAGTAGTTGAGTCATTAACTTGGGATGTGCCTGGGAATGCTTCACCTCCTAGCTAGATCCAAGAAATAATATTTTCACAGTAGGAATAACTCTTTCTGTTCCCAAGGTATAGTCTTCCACTTTCCAGCTGTTTCTTTTTAATTCTCCTTTCTATTCACAGAGTTGGGGGACCAGCCCATCCCTAGACAAGAGGTCCTGGAGGCACTCTAAAACAAACATGTTTGAGTCTGAAGTGGAGAGGTGTGTCCTACCTCTGAGCTGGCTTCTCAGTGAGTTTACACAGCCCAGGACAATTCACTGACCTTATCAAAAAACAGTGAGAATCCTATCTGTAGCTTCAGAAGTGAGCTTTTCCATCTAGAACCATAGCTCAGTAGGCAAAGTGTTCACCTTGCAAGCAAGGAGACCTGGTTTCCATTCCCAGAACACCCATATATGAGAAACTCAGGAATGGTGGTACACAATTGCAATTCCACTGCTGGGCTTATTGGCCATCTTAAGCCACAGAGTGTGTTCAAGGGCATGGAGGGACCCTGCTGCAGAGAAACAAGTAAATGGCACCCAAGAGAAATTAAAGCCTAGTATATCTTCTGACCTCCACATGCATGCACATGTACACATTTATACCTGCACATGCATGAATACAAAGAGAGGAGAGAGAGGGTAAGAAAGAAGCAGGAGAGAGATAAGAGAGGGAGAAAGGGGAGAGAGGGTGAGAGAGAGAGAAGACAGAGAGAGGGAGAGGGGGAAAGAGAGATGAGTTTTCACATTTTAAGGGCATGCGTCGGAAAGCAATAGAATTGAAGTCAATTGCTATAGTTTGAATATAGAATGTCCCCTAAGAATAATAGTATTGAAATTTTGGTTCCCCACTTGTGACACCAGTGATAAGTGCTAGAAATTTTAGGATGTGAGTCTGGGACAAAGTTGGGTCCTTGGTCACATCCTTGAAGACTATTGCTACTGAATTCATTATCACTCTCCTCTATAACCGTGAGTCTAGATGCCCCTTCAATGCATGCTCCTACTATAATACACTGTGTCTTCACAGGCAGAAAGCAGTGGAGCCCAAGCAACCGTAGTTGAAACCTCTGAAAGCATGTGTCATAATCAAACCTTTCCATTTTAAGAGTTTATTTGTCTCAGGAATTTGTTACAGTAACAGCTGACTGACACACCAATGGTGTCAGAAATCAATACCGTTGTCAAAGTGAGTCAAACACCATTCCTGCCCCTAAGTTCTCTAGTGCTTCCCCTGACATCTCACTTCAACAAAGCCTTTAGCACCCTCTCCCTCTTTCTCTGTGGCTGTTTCCCCTATAGAACTGTCATTTCACATTCTACTTCAGTAATGCTGGCCTTGCCACTGTTCCCTACATTCATCAGCTACATTGGAGATCCCTCTTCTTGCTAGGAGTGGTGGTGTGTATCTTTAATCCCAGCATGCAGAAGGCTGAAACAAGAAGATCTCAACGGATTTGAGGCCTGCATTGTCTTCACAGTGAATGACAGGCAAACAGGAACTACATTGTGAGATGAATAAAATGCACTTCCTGCATATATGTTGTTGCCATCCCTGAGATCTGTCCTGTATTAGTCGTGTGACAAATTCCTGAGAGAAACAGTTTAAAACAGGAAACATTGTCTTCAGAGGGTTCCATCCATCATGGTAGCCACAAAGCAAAGGAAGAAAGGCAGAAATTAAGCCTACATCTGTAAGCTGCTTCTTCCTTCTCCTGTTTGACCCAGTAGGTCCCGACAGCTGCTATACGGCCCCACCTTTGCTCAAAGGCAGCCTTCCTCATCCATCACTGTCCCACAAACCAAGATATCTCTGGAGATGCCATGACAGATATACCAAGGAGAATGATTTACCAGTCTCCCAGCTGTCTTTCAATGCAATCACTCTTCACCACCACACTGCCCTGTAATGGTCCCTGACCATACTACATAAAATAACTTTGTTCTCCTTAAATTTCTTAGTCTGTGGGATTTTTCCTCATAACATTATATCTATACCACATACATCAGATTCCTAAATTCCCAAAGCTGATAAAATACTATATATATTCTTATGCCTTGGTCAGGCTTGGTCAGAGCAACAATTAAAAAGAACTTCTTGTGTTCGTGGGACTAACTGACATACAAAGATCAGCGGTGGCACCCAATATCCCCAAGTGGTCAGCATGTATCAGTCAGCAAAGGATCCATGATGCAGTAACAAACTGCCCCAAGTCTTTCTGTAGTAAAATAGCATGTATTTCTCAATTTTGTCAATTTTGTCTAGCTCTGGACATGCTATTTAGTCTAGAGAAACCTTGTGGGAGCCCAAGAGCATCATGCCTTCCTGTGAAAACCTTCGGGGTAACTAACCAGTTTAGGACTCTGTCCACCATTCTAGTTGGTCTGCCTGTGACAGCCTGAAGAGGTGAGTGGTTCTTGCTTCCCTAAACCCCATTGCCTAGCTCTGGGTTTGCTCTTTGGTCCAGAGAGACTTGCAGGAGCCCAAGAGTGCTCTGCCTCCCTGTAGAAATCTTTGAAGGTCCCAAAACTAACCATCTAAGAACCCTGCCTTGACCAATCCAATCCTAGTCAGATCTCTCTATCACAGTTGATCCACTGCACACAGCCTGCAGAGTCAGAATTGCCTGCCATCCCAGTTGGTTCACCTGAGACACATCCTGCAGAGTAAGAGCCACTGGCAATCCCTTTTGACTGGGATGCAGCCTACAGAGTAGGGTCTTCCAAGGACACAGCCTGCAGAGAGGGGACTGCCTGAGACATAGCCAGCAGAGTCAGGTACCCTGACATCCATTGTCTGGTCCACAGCTCCCCCCACCTTCCTGAGAAGTCCTGCTGCCATCAGTATCACCCAGCCAACACCAGGGAAAACCAGATGCCTACAGGACAGCATAAGAACACAATCAAAAAACCCAGGATAACATGGCATCACCAAAGACCAGCTATCCTGCTACAACAAACCCTGGACATCCTTGTAAAACTGAAGCACAAAAAGAGAATATTAAATCTAGTCTTACAAAAATGACAGAACCTTTAAAGAAGACATGGAAAATCCCTTAATACAATACAGAAAAATACAGTCAAATAGGTAGAAGCATTAAAAGAGGAAGCAAATAAATATAAAGAAATACAGGAGCACTTCCAGCCCCGCCCCTCGGGGACAGAGGCTTGATAGGCCATTACCATGGCAGCAGCCTGGGTGCCCAGCTTAGGGGCTGGGCCCAGTTTCGAGGGATCCCCTGAGCCACAGGTGCTCTGAGGGAAGTTCTGTGAGACAGCCAGACAAGGAGCTGAGGCTGCAACGCTGGAGACAAGGATGGGAGGGCCGCTTGTGGCCAGCCCTGAACCAGGAAGCCAGGAGCCAGAAAGCGAGGCACCTGCATGAATCCCGGACCTCACAGTCTAGTACAAAAGCTGGACATAGTCGGCCACTCCAGCTGCACCACTTTGGCTGGCCATGGCTCCTCTTTCAACCCCAGGAGCTGTGGGGATAGCACAACTGCTAGACAGCTAGGCTTGTATGGACAGCCTGCGCAAGGACCTCACTGGACCTGCAGAGCACCATTGTGGATGTGTTCTCTCATGCCTGATCTGTGTGCTTCCCCTCCTGGAAATTCCCAGACCATGTGGTCTGTGACTTTGGCATGGTGGCCCTTCTGGAGCACTATGACCATGTGCCAGGTGACCTTGAGTTCACACAGTTGTTCCATGCCATGCTACTGGAGCCTGTCATTGACAGGCTCCTGCTGCTGCTTCAGAGTTGTGCCAGCTATGTGGAAAACCTCAGTTTGGAGCAGATGATGCCTCCTGCCTGGGCTGCAGGGCCATGCATGTCCCTGGGGCTTACAGTAAGGCACATCTGGAGCAACCTGTATAGGCTGGACATGCTCTACCAGCAGAAAAAAGCAAACCAAGGGGAGATTCCCATCACCAAGACCACAGCTAAGGGTAAACCAGCCAGGAGCACCAAAGGTATGACTGCCAAGTTCATCAAGCCTTCCTCCCTGGTTCCAGACTTGCCTTTGATCTGCCAAGGGCTGCAGAGCATCCCTGTCAGAGTCTCTCTGTGGAGCCCAGATGGGACCTCTGAGAAAACTAAGAGCATCCACTCCCAGACCGTCGAGATAGCCTTAGTGCCCTGTGATGCTTGCACCAGTGTCCAGGGCAGCTTGTGGAAGGTGGGAAAGGTGGTTATCAGCCTATGTCAGAGCCTCCAGAGTGATAGGGAATAGGGACAGTGCCAGGTACAGGCCCGGCAGAAACTGCTGCAGAGCCTGCAGCAAGAGAAACAGGTAACTACAGACCTGCAGCTGACCATCTCCGAGCTGCAACGGCAGCAGGAAGAGCTGAAGGAATGGGAGTGACTGCTGGTAGCCTTCCCAGACCTGCGCCAGCCAGGGGAGGCCCAGATCCAAAGCTCTAGCAATGTAGCCCATGACATGGAGAGGCAAGTGCCAGCCAATGATAGTCTGTATTCAGGGCCTACAGGAGGAAAATACGCAGCTCCAGTCAATGCTGACCAAAATCCAGAGGTGGCCCAGCATGGAGGCCTCAAGATGGTCCGAAGGGCCAGCTCTGGTCCTCTCCCTACAAGGGCATCCAGAGAGCAACACCCCCAGCCCAGACCCAGAGTGCATTCTTAGGACCACAGGCAGACGGCAGTCTCCTGGCAGCAGGACAAGTAGTACAGGCAGGACCCATCGGGCAGGCCCGAACATCCCCCTCTCAGCAGCCCGGCAGCTTGCCCAGCAAGTCCTCTTTGGGGGATGAAGCCCATTCAGCCATCTGCACCCAGAACCCCATAAGGGCCTTGGCCAGGTTGAGGAGAAAGCTTTCAGGCTGGTTCTACATACCAGCCCAGGAGCGGCCCATGTAACCCTCAGGGGTAGGACTGGAGGGCAGGTGGCTAGCAACCCCCCATGGAATAAAAGCCCCAGCCATCTGCTCTGTTCACAACAATCTTGGCCTCAGTGTGACTGAGCTGGAGGAACAGACCTTCCCTTCTTCTTGTTGGGTAAGGGCCTCTGTGATCCCATCATGCAGGTCGCTGGCTAATAGAAGCCTGGCACTGAGTTGGGAGCTTCCTGTTTGCATCCTGACAGGCACTGTGGGAGGACCACATTGAGGGGCAGCATCTGAGCCAAGTGAAGCACAGCCTTTGTGTCCCATAGAAAGGGCTGAAGGATAACTCCGGATTCACTGGCCAGCACTCAGGGTAGGACTTGGGATATAAGAACACATCTGAGACAAGGAGCTAGGCTAGGAGCTTGCCCTCTGGTTCAGCAAGGCAGGCAGAGAACGATGTTGTCTTTACCTTCCACTCAAGCTCTGCATCTGATATAGGACCAAAGGGCACCAGGCAGCTCACTAAGGAGCTTGTTCCTCTAGGAACTACTGAGAGATCCCTCTTAAGTCCTAGAGGTCAGAGCCCCACCAAACCACTGGGGGAAAGTCCAGTGGTTTGATGAGAATTAGACTTTGGGGCTCACCAGTTCAGGATGACCCAAGATCGAGCAAGGATGCTACCAGCCACACCATGCACACAGTGGTCATTTTTCTAAGCAAGCCACTAGCCTGCCTTGAGTCACATTGTTTGTGATGGACAGGCTCTAAATCTTTGCTGAGGATTTCTCAGGACACACTCACCTAGTGTAGGTGGTATTATTTATTGTGTAGTAGGGTTTAGTGCCTAAGGTTACAGTGACAGATCAGTGGTCAGGTCTCCCAACCTGCTTCTTTTCTGGGAGGTGTATATTTCAAGGCATCACTTCTCTGTGTAGCCCTGGCTGGCATAGAACTCTATAGACCAGGCTGGCCTTGAACTCACAGAGATCTACTTGCCTATACCTCCCAAATGCTGGTATTAAAGGTGTGTGCTACTACTGCTGGCCCAACTCTGCTTCTTAACAGCCCAGGAGTTCTGAGGGAGACTGGATACTCTGAGCCACTCTACCAGGGCAGAGTCAACTTTGGGCACAGCTCCCTGAGAGAGGCCCCGAGACTGCTGAATAGCCCAGGCCTCTGCTGACTCAACATCCACTTATTAGCTCTCACTTGTGCCAGTCAGTAGGCCAGACCCTTCTCATCTAGGTGACACATACCCTAGGGAGGCTGAAACAGGAGAATTGAGAGTTTGAGGCTAGCCTATGCTGTATAGCAAGGACCTAACTCAGACAACAGATGGACAGACATAGAACAATAGGAAGCAATCAAAAAAAAAAAAAAAAAAAAGTCCACAAGTCCCATTTATTTGACCAGGCATTTTGCTCAGGGTGCTCAGAGGGGAAAATTAAGGTATCACTCAGGATGTCTCCTTTAAATGACTCTGGGGCCTCTTTCAAGCTCCTGGTTGTGATAGAGCTTGATGCTTAGGCTTAAGCTGTGGGGCTGGAGTCCCCACCCCTCGCTGCTCTTGCCTGGCCTCTTATTCGTACCACCCATCATCAAGAAGGCAGCAGAGGTGGACATGGTAGCATGTCTTTAATCCTAGCACTCAGGAGGCAGAGGCAGGAGTATCTCTTTGAGTTTGAGGCTAGCCTGGTCTACATAGAGAGCTCCAGAATAGCCAGGGCCACATACAGACCCTGTCTCAAAAAGAAAAAAGAAAAGGGAGTGTGTAGAAGAAAATGTATGGAATGTAGTCCTGTATGGAGTGCCCTTCAGTCCCCGACCTCCTCCTGCTTTCCATGGGCTCATGTGTTGGCCAGATGCTTTTCTTATTTTTATTGTTATTGTTTAGTGTTGGGCATTGAATTCAGGCCCTTGTATATTCCAGGCAATTGTTCTACCAGTTCACCATGCCCCATCACTTTACACAACCTACTTACAGGGCTAAAACTTCCTAGAGTCAATATTTTAAAGATTATGCAAGGCATGTTCATGCAGCCTTGAGGAATGTAAGAATTCTACCTGTTCCCAGCAAGAGAAACCAAGGTGATTTATATTTTGTTTATTTTTCTTTTTGAGAGTAGCCCAGGCTTACTTTAAACTCACTGTGCAGTCAAGGATGATCAGGAGTTCATGACCGTCTGGTTTCCCTTACCAGAGGCCACAGTACAAGGGGATTACAGGGACTGCCCAGTAGCCCAGTTTAGCCTTGAACTTTTTGTTTTGTCATTTTGAGGCAGGGTCTCTCTGTGTAGCCCTGGCTGTCCTGGAATTCGCTGTGCAGACTAGGCTGGCCTCAAATTTACAGGGATCTGCCTGTCTCTGCCTCCTCACCAGCGCTAGGATTAAAGGGGTACACTACTGTGCCCAGCTGGTCTTGAACTCTTAATCTTTCTTTCTCCATTTCCAGGTTTCTGGATTATTTATTGGCATATGCCACCACATATCCATCTTTTCCTTAACATCTTAAAGCATCACACAGATTTATATCTTATGTTAAAATACATTTGATGTTTATTTTACAATTAAAACTTCCCTACCCCCCCCCAAAAGAAATACAGGAAAATACAATCAAACATGTGAAGGATAAATAAAAGTGTCCAAGAACTGTAAAGTGAAATAGAAGCAATAAATAAAACACAAACTGAGACAATCCTTGAGATGGGAAACTTGGGAAAGAAAACAAGAACTACAAAAGTAAACATCACCAACAGAATACAGGAGATGGAAAAGAAAATCTCAGGTATAAAAGATACAATAGAATTACTTAATATATCAGTCAAAGAAAATGCCAAATCTAAAAAGTTCATGAAACAAAACATCCATGAAATTCGGGACACTATGAAAAAACGAAACCTAAGAATAATAAAAATAAAAAAAGATTCCCAGCTCAAAGGCCCAGAAAACATCTTCAACAAAATCATAGAAGAAAATTTCCCTAACCTAAAGAAAGAGATACCTATAAATGTACTAGAAGTTTACAGAACACCAAACAGATTGAACCAGAATTGAAAAACCTCCTGTCATACAATAATCAAAACACTATGTATACAGAACAAAGAAAGAATTTTACAAACAGCAAGGGGAAATAGACAAGTAACATATAAAAGCAGACCTATCAGAATTACACCCAATATCTCATCTGAGACTCTAAAAGCTAGAAAGGCCTGGGCAGAGTTCTTGCAGACTCTAAGAGAGCACAAATGCCAGCCCAGACTACTATGCCCAGCAAAATTTCAATCACCACAGATGATAGAACCAAAATATTCCATGACAAAACCAAATTTAAATAATGCCTTTCCACTAACTCAGCCCTACAGAGGATACTAAAAGGAAAACTCCAACTGAATGAGGATAACTATACACACACACACAAAAAGAAATGAATAATTTCACATGATTAAAACAAATAGAAGAGAAACACACACAAAAAACTAACAACAACATCAAAATAACAGGAAGTAACGATCATTGGTCATTAATTTCTCAACATCAATAGGCTCAATTTCCCAGTAAAAAAGATACAGGCTAACAGAATGGATGCATAAACAGAATCCATCATTCAGCTCTGTACAAGAAACACATCTCGGAAACAAAGATAGTCATTATCTCAGTATAAAGGGCTAGAAAATGGTTTTCCAAGCAAATGGACCCAATAAATAAGCTAGAATGGCCATTCTAATATCTAATAAATTAGACTTTCAACTTCATTTTTGTCAAAGAATCCACAACCATACAATGGAAAAGGGAGAGCATCTTCAAAAATGGTGATGGTCTAACTGGATGTCTGTGTGTAGAAGAATGCAAATACATCCACATTTACCACCCTGCACAAAACTCAAGTCCAAATGGATCAAAGACCTCAACATAAAGCCACATATACTAAATCTAATAGAACAGGAAGTGGGCTATAGCCTTGAATCTGTCAGTACAGGAGACAACTTCCTGAACAGAAAACAATGGCTCAGACACTAAGGTCAAGAATTAATAAGGGTGGCCTCATGAAACTGAAACTCTTCTGTAAGTCAAAGAACACTATCATTAGGACAAAATGACAGCCTACAAATTGGGAAAAGATTTTCACTAACCTTACATCTGACAGAGGGCTAATGCCAAGGACCAGCCTTGGCTTGGAGAGGGGTTCTGAGGAAGGGCTGTCTGGGAGTACGAAACAAATAACTCAAAGTAAAATTGTGGGTCCAAGCTGGCTGCCTATGCTCTGCTGGAAACAGCTTTCCAGTCTCTCTCTCTCTCTCTCTCTCTCTCTCTCTCTCTCTCTCTCTCTCTCTCTCTCTCCCTGCTCTGCTTTAGACAGTTTTCCAAGCAGCTCTTTCTCTTGCTATTCTAAAAACTTCTCTGAATATTTCTCTATGTCCTGCTTGAGACAGTTCTCCAAACAGTTTTCTCTTGGTATTCTAAAAACTTTCTCTGGATAGCCCATCCAGTCATTTATTCCAGGTTTTCTTTTGATTATCTTAAGAATCAACATCCCATGACTCCAGACCCTTAATTCTTAGGAGACAGCAAGTACACATTTCCTTTTAACCTTGCAAAGAAATTCAGAGATCTGCCTCCCTCTATTAAGCACAGATAATAAGCTATCTGGGTGGAACTCTATCCTGAAATTACAATTTCTTCTGCACCTGGGCAGGGACTCAATGTGACACAGGTTGAACTTGAACTCAGGAATCTGCCTGCCTTTGTCTTTTTCTGACAAGCTGGTTCATTAATGCAGCTGCCTTTGTTCCTTTAGATTCATGAATCCCCTTATGCAACTCATATTGATTGCATCCTTATTTTTGCATAGTTAAGAAATTGTATACTAAAAAAAGAAGAAATTGTATATTTTTGAACTCATGTTTTAGATGGTTTTTTCTACAGCATTAAGGACTGTTGTAAAGGTCCCAGCATTTACCATCTTGCTGAGACATTAGCCGCACCTTTGCCTCCTGTACTCATGCTGTCTGATTATCATAGGATCACTAATGTTAACAGAGAGGACGTTCCTTAAAGGATGAATGTAAAATGTATACATTATTATACAAACAAGACTTATGCCCAGAAGGAGCGCCGTAGAGAGGAAGCCTCACAGGAACTTGGAAGGCTCGTGAGTGGGGTTGAGGGGAGCAGCACCTCTCGCCCAGACCCGCCCGGATCTGC
>CM052709.1:37398124-37408267 GCA_028551405.1 Uromys caudimaculatus | reverse complement strand
CTATCATCATCATGAGAAATGATTTTAAATCTGAGTCTTGCTTTTCTGGTGTGTTGGGGTATCCAGGGCTTGCTGTGGTGGGAGAGCTGGGTTCTGATGGTGCCAAGTACTCTTGGTTTCTGTTCCTTATGTTCTTACCCTTGCCTTTTGCCATCTTGTTAACTCTGATGTTAGCTGATCTTAGTCTGTTGGTTGTGGCTTGCCCCTCCTGCAGGCGTCTGTGTCAATACTCCTTGAAGTCCAGCTCTCTCTGAGAGGTGTTTGGGTTTGGAGAGCTGTGGCACAGGGTCTGCTCTGGGGTGCAGACAGAAATCAGAAGGATCTTGTACTCAGCTGTCCCTTGGTTCCTATCTCCTGAACTGCTCTGCAAGGGTCCCTCTTGATCCAGTGAGTTTGAACAGAAGTGGTGGTTTTGCCTGTGCTCAAAGGTGTGTCAGCATTCCTGGGATAGCAGCTCTCTCCTGGAGCCCTGTGGAGCAGGCTGAGGTCCCCAGGCACAAGCTCCTGGTGGCCCAGGCAGAGGTCTCCCTCCACTGATGGAACTGGAATGTTCAGAGGTTTCCTGTCCCCATGTTCTCCTCAGGCCCTGTATTCCGCCGGATCTGGGCGGGTCTTGGTGAGCAGTGTTGCTCCCCTTAACCCCACTCACGACTTTTCCACACTCCTGGGAGTGTAGCTTTCTCCTGGTGCTCATTGGCTATGGACTCCTGGTTGCCCAGGCAGAGGTCTCCACCCACAGATGGAAACCAGAAGGTTCAGAGGTTTCCTGCCCCCGAGTTCTCAGGCCCTGGATCCTGCTGGTATTGGGCAGGTCTCGGTGAGAGGTGTTGCTCCCCTTAACCCCACTCATGACTTTTCCAAGCTCCTGGGAGGTTATCTTTCTCCTGGTGCTCATTGGCTATGGACTCCTGGTGGCCCAGGCAGAGGTCTCCACCAGCAATAAAGTTTTTAAAAAAAGAACTGCAGGCACAAAAAATGGAGACATGTCTGAGGGAAAGGCAGCCCACTGACCAGTCCTACTTGGAATCCATTTCAAGGGGAGGCTCCAAGGCCTGGCACTATCACTGATGCTATGGTGTATTTACAAACAGTAGCCTGCATGGCTGTTCTCTGAGATGCCCAGCAAGCAGCAGACTGAGAGAGACAGAGATACTTACTCCCAACCACTGGACTAAAGTTGAGGATCCTTGTGTTGAATTAGGGAAAGACCAGAATGAGCTAAGGAGGAGGATGACCCCATAGGAAACCCAGAAGTTTCAACTATCCCAGAGTTCTCAGATCTCTCAGACACTGAGCCACCAACCAGGCAGCATACATGTGCTGGTCCGAGGCCCCTGACACATATACAGCAGAGAACTTCCTGGTCTGGCCTCAGTGAGAGAAGACACACCTAATCCTTGTGAGACTTGAGGCTCCAGGGAGTGGAGAGGCCTAACAGGTGGGACATCCTCTTGGAGACAGGGGAATGATATGAGGAGCTGTGGCAACATGGACCAGGAGGGAGACAATGACTGGACTGAAAAAAAAAAGTAATAAAAAAATTCAGTAAAAAAAAAAAAGATGGAAAGGAAAGAAAAGCATGTGATCATTTCATAAGATGCTAAAAAAACCTTTGACAAAATCTAAAACCATTCATTCTAAAAGTATTGGAGAGATCAGGGATACGATATCTATAGCTAAACAGAATAAAGGTAATATACAACAAGCCAATAGCCAACATAAATTTAAATGGAAAGTTAAAGCAATTCCACTAAAATCAGGGACAAGACAGGTAGTCTATTCTTATCTCTTCAATATTGTTCTTGAATTTCTAGCTAGACAATGAAAATAGATCAAGGGGACACAAATTGTAAAGAAAGAAGTCAATGTATTTCTATTTTCAGACGATATGGTAGTATATAAAAGTGACCCCAAAAACTCTACCAAAGAATTCCTTGACATCTTCAGCAAAGTGAATGGACACAAATTTAACTAAAAAAAATCTGTAACTTCTTCCTTTTCAATTTATATACCCCCGATCTCCTTTAGTTGTCTTACTTCTCTGGCTAGAACTTCAAGTATTATATTGAATAGAGAGCAAGAGTGGGCAGGCTGATAAATAAATCAGGAATACAACACCAACCCTTCACAATAGCCACAAATAATATAAAATATCTTGGTGTAACTCTATCTAAGCAAGTTAAAGATCTGTATGACAAGAACTTTAAGTCCCTGAAGAAAGAAATTGAAGAAGACCTCAGAAGAAGGGGAGATATCGCATGCTCATGGATTAGTAGAATTAACAGTGAAAATGGCCATATTACCAAAAAATTTTACAGTTTCAATGCAATTCCCATCAAAAGTACAACACACATTTTTACATTTGTTTCCCGTGCTCCACATCCTTTCCAGCATGTGCTATCCCTTGAGGTTTTGATCTTAGCCATTCTGATGGGTGTAAGATGGAACCTCTGAGATGTTTGGTTTGAATTTCCCTGATGACTAAGGACTTTGAACGTTTCTTTAAATGTTTCTCACCCACTGAGATTACTCTGTTGATAATTCTGTGTTTAGCTCTGTATCCTATTTTAATTGTTTTTTTTGGGGGGGGGTATTGTTGGTGTGTGACTTCTTGAGTTGTTTATAAATTTTGGACATTAGCTCTCTCTCAGATGTAGGTTTGTTGAAAATCCCTTATGTATGCTCCCTATTTGTCCTATTGACAGTGTTCTTTGCCTTACAAAAGCTTTGTAGTTTCATGACATCCTATTTATCAATTATTGATGTTAGAACCCGAGACACTGGTGTTCTGGTCCAGTAATTGTCTTCTGTATCAATGCATCGAAGGCTTTTTCCTATTTTCTTTTCTATTAGATTACATGGGTCCAGTTTTATGTTGAGATCCCTGATCTACTTGGACTTGAGTCTTCTACAAGGTAATAAATAGTTATCTACTTGCATTATTCTACATGCAGACATCTGGTTAGACCAGCACCATTTGTTGAAGAGGCTTTCTTTTTTTAATTGTATGATTTTTTGTCTTCTTTGTCAAAAATCAAGTGTCTATAGGTGTGTAGGTTTATTTCTGTGTCAATTTGACTCCACTGATCAGCCCATCTGTCTCTATACCAATACAATGCAGTTTTAACCACCATTGCTTTGTAGTACAACTTGAGATCATGGATGGTGATATCTCCAGAAGTTCTTTTATTGTTTAGGATTGTTTAAGCTATATTAGCTTTTCATATGAAGTTAAGAATTGCTGTCTCAAGGTGTGGAATTTTGATGAGAATTTCATTGAATCCGTAGATTGTTTTAGGGGAGATGGCCATTTTCACTATGTTAATCCTACTGATCCATGAGCATTGGGAGATCATCCCATCTGAGGTCTTCAATTTATTTCTTCATTGACTTGATGCTCTTGTCATACATATTTTTCACTTGCTTGGTTAAAGTTACACTAAGGTATTTTGCATTATTTGTGGCTATTGTGAAGGATGCTGTTTCTCTAATTTCTTAATGCCTGTTTATCATTTGTAAAGGAAGATTTCTGATTTCTTTTAGTTAAATTTGTATCCAGTCACTTTATTGAAGGTATTTGTCAGCTGTAGTTCTCTTATGTATACTATCATATAATCCACAAATAGCAACACTTTGACTTCTTCCTTTCCAGTTTGGATACCCTTGATTTCTTTTAGTTGTCTCATTGCTCTGGCTAGAACTTCAAGTATTGAATAGATTGCAAGAGTGGGCAGCCTTGCCTTGTCCCTGATTTTAGTGAAATTGCATAAAGCTTCTTCCCATTTAGTTTGATGTTGGCTATTGGCTTGCTGTATATTGTTTTGATTATGTTTAGGTATGTGCTCTGTATCTCTGATTTCTCTAATACCTTTAACATGAAGGGGTGTTGGATTTCATCAAAGGCTTTTTGAGCATTTAATGAGATAATCATCTTATTTTTTTCTTTAAGTTAGTTTATGTTGTGTATTATGTTGATGGATTTTCATATATTAAACAATCCCTGTATCCCTGGGATGAAGCCGACTTGATCATGATGGATGATGTTTTTGATGTGTTCCTGGATTCAGTTTCCAAGTATTTTATTGAGTATTTTCAAACCAATGCTCTTAAGAGAGATCTGTCTGAAATTCTCTTTGTTGGGTGTTTGTGTGGTTTAGGTATCAGAGTGATTATGGATTTATAGAATGAGTTTAGCAGTTTTCCTTCTGTTAATATATTGTGGGATAGTTTCAGGAATATTGGTGTTACCTCTTTTTTAAAAGTCTGGTGGAATTCTATATAAAGTCCTTGGCTTTTTATTATGTTGCAAGGATTTCAATGACTACCTCTATTTCTTTATGTGTTATAGGGCTAAATAGTTTATGTGATCTTGAATTACTATTTTGGTAAGTAGTATATCTCTAGAAAAATCATCCCATTTTGTGAACATTTTCCAATTTTGTGGAGTACAGGCTTTTGACTTATCACCTAATGCTTCTTTAAATTTCCTCAGTGTCTGTTCTTAGAGCTCTCTTTTCAATACTCATTTTGTTTATTTGGATACTGTCTCTCTGTCTCTTGGTTAGTTTGGCTAAGGGTTTGTCTATCTTGTTGATTTTTTCAAAGAACCATCTCTTGGCTACATTGATTCTTTGTATTGTTTTCTCTGTTTCTAACTGATTTATTTCATCCTGATTTTGATTATTTCCTGCCTTCTACTCCTTTTTGGTGTAACTCCTTTTTTCTAAAGCTTTCATATGTACTTTTAAATTGCTGATATGAGAATGTTCTAATTTCTTTATGGAAGCATTTAGTGCTATGAACTTCATCTTAGTACTGCTTTCATTGTGTCCCATAAATTTGGGTATGCTGTACCTTCATTTTCTTTGAATTCTAGAAAGTCTCTAATGTCCTTCTTTATTTCTTCCCTGACCCAGAGATCATTGAATACAGAATTGTTCAATTTCCATGAGTGTGTGGGCTTTCTGGTGTTTCTGCTGATGTAGAAGTTCAGCTTTAATCCATGGTTGACTGATAAGTTATAAAGAATCCTTTCAATTTTCTTATATCTGTTGAGGCTTGTTTTGTGATGGAGTATTGGTCAATTTTCGAGAAAGATCTATGAGTTGCTGAGAACAAGATATATTCCTATCTGCTTGAGTAAAATATTCTATAGGTATCTGTTAGGTCCATTTCATTTATAATATCTGTTACTTCTGTTATTTCCCTCTTTAGTTTTTGTCTGGATGACATGGTGAGAATGGGGTGTTGAAATGCATGGATTTCCATGTGTGATTTAAGCTTTAGCTATGCTTATTTTACAAATGTTGGTGCCCTTGTGTTTGGGGCAGAGATATTCAGAATTAAGATATCATCTTGGTAGATCTTTTCCTTGATGAGTATAAAGTGTCCTTCCCTGTCTTTATTGATAAATTTTTGTTGAAAGTCTGTCTTATTAGTTATTAGAATGGCTATTCCAGCTTACTTCCTGGGTCCACTTGCATGCAAAACTTTTTTCCAGGGGTTTATTCTGAGGTAATGTCTACCTTTATTTCTGTTGTGTGTTTTTTGTATGCAGAATGAGGGATCCTATTTCTGCATCCATCCTGTAACCCCCCTCCTCTCTCTCTAAGAATTGACTCCATTGATGATTAAAGATATTAATGACCAGTGATCATTATTTCCTGTTGTTTTGATGGTGCTGGTGCTGGTGCTGGTGCTGGTGCTGGTGTGTGTGTGTGCTCTTTTTGTTTTTGCTGATAAAGAATTACTTATTTCCTGTGTTTTCTTGACTATAGTTATCTTCCTTGGGTTGGAGTTTTCCTTGTAGTATTTTCTGTAGGGCTGGATTTGTGTATAGATTTTGTTTGAATTTGGATTTGTCTTGAAGTACCATGTTTTTTCCATTTATGGTGATTGACAGTTTTGCTGGGTATAGTAGTCTAGATTGGGACCTTTTAAAAAATTTTTTTATTTTTTTTTATTTTTTATTTTTAGAGTTTTCAAGATTTCTGTCCAGGCCTTTAGAGCTTTTAGAGTCTCTGTTGAGAAATCAGGTGTAATTCTGATAGATCTGGCTTTGTATATTACCTGGCCTTTTCCCTTGCTACTCTTTGATGTTATTTCTTTCTTCTGTAGATTTTGTGTTTTGATCTTTATATGCAGGTAGGATTTTTTCCAGTCTACTCTAATTTGTGTTCTATCAGCTTCTTGTGTATTTATAGGCATTTAGCTTGGGAAAGTTTTCTTCTATGATTTTGTCGAGAATATTTTCTGGGCCTTGGAGCTGAGACTCTTCACCTTCCTTGATTTCTATTATGCTTTTGTTAGGTATTTTCATGTTATTCAAATTTCTTGGATGTTTTGTGTCATGAAATTTTTAGCTTTAACATTTTCTTTGACTGATTTGTCAATTTTGTCTATTGTATCTTCTATGCCTGAGATTCTATATTCCACCTCTTGTATGTTGTATCTGTTGTTCCTGTTTTCTTCCCTAGGTTTTCCATCTCCTGCATTTCCTCAGTTTTTATTTTCTTTATTATTTCTATTTCCACTTTAAGGTCTTGCACAGTTTTATTTATTTTCTTCACCTGTTTAGTTGCATTTTCCTGTATGTCTTTAAGAGATTTACTTATTTCCTCTTTACAGAACTCTATATGATTGTATTTTCTTGTATTTCTTTAAGAGAGCTTTTAATTTCCTTTTTAAAGACCTCTATCACCTTTATAAGATTATATTTAAGGTCATTTTCTTGTCATTCAGTTGTGTTATGATACTCAGGCTTGCTGTAGTGGGTACCTGTGCCTTCAAGGTGTCCTATTGGCCTGGATTTTTTAAATATTTTGTTCTTTTTGAGGGCCTTTATATATCTTGGTGTCTCTGGATACTCCCATTGTAGTATGTATTGGGATGGGGATTTACCTCGATGATCCTGGTATGGCAGGCCTCTGATGAGTATCTTTGTGCTGTATGATTCCAGACTTGCAGATCTGTATGGCTTAGGAGCCTCAGGTCCAATGAAGGTGGGTGGAAAAGTGGCAGGAAAAATAGAGGTCCCTTGGCTAGCAGGCTTCTCAGTGCAACTTGGCTTAGCCCAGAGGTCTCAGAGAGCAGGGAAGATAGGTGGATGGCTTACTTGTATGGTTCAGGAATCTGCCAAAGATGGAAGAGAGGTGGTGGGAGATTGGAGGTCCTTGTGGGATAGCAGGCTGCTCAGGGCAGCTTGGATTGTCAAAGAGTACTCAGCCAACAGGGAAGAGGAATGGAGGAAGTGAGGCTAACCTATATGGTTCAGGAGTCTCAGGTCTAATGACAGTGGGAGAAAAGGTCTCAGGAGAATGGAGTTCCCCCTGTGATCTATAGATCTTAAGAGAGCAATTCTTAATTTTGTATGAAAAAAAAAAAAAACCAGGATAGCCAAAACAATCCTATCCTGAATAATAAAAGAACCTCTGGAGAAAACTGCAAGGTGTTGGTATAGAAACAGAGCTCTTGAGCAATGGAATAGAATCGAAGACCCAGAAATAAACCCATGCACCTATGGACATTGATTTATGACAGTGTTGAAAATGGTAAGTATCTTCCAACTGGATGTCTGCATGTAGAAGAATGAAAATAGATCCATATTTATCACCCTCCCCAAAACTCAAGTCCACGTGAATCTTTTATTATATAGAATTATTTAGCCATACTGTTTTTTTTATTTTTTAAAATTTGCTTATGTATTTACATTTCTAATGCTACCCCATCTTAGTCTGCCTTCCCAGGATTCCCTTCTCCCTGATTTCAAGCTGTATTATAGATCAATAGTAATCCAAACTGCAGGGTACTGGTATGGAAACATAGAGCTTGAGTAATGCAATCAAACTGAAGACCCATAAATAAACTCACATACCTATGGATACTTCATTTTTGACAAAGAAGGAAAAACCATGCAACAGAAAATGAAAATGTCCTCAACAAATGGTGCTGGTCTAACTGGATATCTGAATGTAGAAGAATGCAAATAGATAGTTTTTGGGTTGCACAAAACTTAAATCCAAGTGGACCAAAGACCTCAATTTAAAAAAATTACATTAAATGTAATAAAGAGAAAGTGGAAATAGTTTTGAACTTATTAGTATAGGAGACAACTTCCTGAACAGAACACCATAGCTAAGGAACTAAGATCAACAATTGATAGCTGGAACCTCATAAAACTGATGAGCTTTTGTAAGGCAAAGGACACTGTCAATAGGACAAAACAGCAACCTGCTGTTTGAGAAAAGAATTTAAACAACCCTATATCTGACAGGGGACTAATATCCAAAATATATAAAGAACCCAAGAAATTAGACATCACCAAACCAAATATCCCAATTAAAAAATTGGTACAGAGTTAAACAGAGAATTTTCAACAGAGGAATCTTGAATGGCCAAGAAACACTTAAAGAAATGTTTGAGTTCTGTAGACATCCGGGTTATGTAAATCAAAATGATCCTGAGATTCTATCTTAATCCCACTAGAATGGCTAAGATTGTGGCCTCTATCTGTGGCTGGGGACCTCAGCTTGGGCCATAGGGCTCCATAGCCAATTAGCGCCGGGAGAAAGCTAACCTCTCAGGAGATTGGAAAAGCCGGGAGTGGGGCCAAGACAAGCTCCACTGCTCACTAGGAACCGCCTGGAACCTGTGGGACACAGGGACTGAGGTGGGCGGGCATAGGAATCCTCTGGTTCCCATCTGTGGCAGGAGACCTCTGCCTGAGCAACCAGGGTTACATACACAAGCAGTGAATGGCGAAAGTCACCCTCCCAGGAGGGTAGAAAAGCCGTGAGTGGGGATAAGAAAAGCACCACTGCTCACCAGGACCTGGAGACCTCAGCCTGGGTCACAGGGCTCCAGGAGAGAGCTGGTATCCCAGGAGTGCTGACACACCTTCAAGCATAGGCAAAACTACCACTTCTGTTCAAACTCACTGGATCAGGAGGGACCCTTGCAGAGCCATCAGGACATAGGAACCAAGGGACAGCTGGAGACAAGATCCTTCTGGTTTCTGTCTGCACCCCAGATCTGACCCTGTGCAACAGCACTCCAAACCCAAACACCTCTCAGAGAGAGCTGGTCTTCAAGGAGTATTGATACAGAGGCATGCAGGAGGGACAAGCCATAGCCAGACAGAATAAGATCAGCTAACATCAGAGTTAACAAGATGGCAAAAGGCAAGGACAAGAACCTAAAGAACAGAAACCAAGGCCACTTGGCAACATCAGAACCCAGCTCTCCCACCACAGCAAGCCCTGGATTCCCCAACACGATAGAAAAGAAAGACACAGATTTAAAATCATTTCTCATGATGATGATAGAAAACTTTAAGAAAGAAATTAATACCCTTAAAGAAACACAAGAGAACAGAGGTAAAGAACTAGAAGCCCTTAAAGAGGAAACACAGAAATCAATTAAAGAATTACAGGAAAACACAATCAAACAGAAAAAGGAAATGCACAAAACTATCCAGGAGCTAAAAATAGAAATAGAAACAATAAAGAAATCACAAAAGGAGACAACCCTGGAGTTAGAAAACCTAGGAAAGAGATCAGGAGTCATAACCAACAGAATACAAGAGATAGAAGAGAGAATCACAGGAGCAGAAGATACCAGTGACAACATCGACACAACAGAAAAAGAAAATGCAGAATGCAAAAAGCTCCAAACCCAAAACATCCATGAAATCCAGGACACAATGAGAACCCAGAACTTAAGGATAATAGGTATAGAAGAGAGTGAAGATTCCCAACTTAAAGGACAAGTAAATATCTTCAACAAAATCATAGAAGAAAACTTCCCTAACTTAAAGAAAGAGATGAACATAAATATACAAGAAGCTTACAGAACCCCAAATAGATTGGACCAGAAAAGAAACTCATCCCATCACATTATAGTGAAAACACCAAATACACAAAACAAGGAAAGAATATTAAAAGCACTAAGGTAAAAAGGTCAAGTAACATATAAAGGCAGACCTATCAGAATTACACCTGACTTCTCACCAGAGACTATGAAAGCTAGAAGATCCTGGGCAGAATTCATACAGACCCTAAGAGAACAAAACTGCCAGCCCAGGCTGCTATACCCAGTAAAACTCTCAATAAACATAGATGGTGAAACCAAAATATACTATGACAA
>CM052709.1:37384193-37398024 GCA_028551405.1 Uromys caudimaculatus | reverse complement strand
TTGACTTTCACCCAAAAGTCATCAAAAAAGACAAGGAAGGACACTTCATACTCATCAAAGGAAAAATCTACCAAGAAGAACTCTCAATTCTAAACATCTATGCTCCAAATGCAAGAGCACCCACATTCATAAAAGAAACCCTTCTAAATCTCAAAGCACACATTGTACCTCACACAATAATAGTAGGAAACTTCAACATCCCACTATCATCAATGGACAGATCTTGGAATCACAATCTAAACAGAGACACAGTGAAACTAACAGAGGTTATGAACCGAATGGATTTAACAGATATCTATAGAACATTTCATCCTAAATCAAAAGAATATACCTTCTTCTCAGCACCTCATGGTACCTTTTCCAAAATTGACCATATAATCGGTCACAAAACAAACCTCCACAGATACAAGAAGATTGAAATAATCCCATGCCTCCTATCAGATCACTACTGTTTAAGGCTGGTCTTCAATGGCAACAAGAAAGTCCACATACACATGGAAGCTGAACAATGATCTACTCAATGGCAACTTGGTCAGGGAAGAAATAAAGAAAGAAATTAAAGACTTCCTTGAATTTAATGAAAATGAAAGTACAACATACCCAAACTTATGGGACACATTGAAAGCAGTGTTAAGAGGAAAACTCATAACTTTGAGGACCTCCAAAAAGAAACTGGAGAGAACATACAATAGCAGCTTAACAATACCCCTGAAAGCCCTAGAACAAAAAGAAGCTAATGCACCCAAGAGGAGTAGAAGGCAGGAAATAATCAAACTCAGGGCTGATATCAACCAAATAGAAACAGAAAGAACTATACAAAGAATCAACAAAACCAGGAGTTGGTTCTTTGAGAAAATCAACAAGATAGATAAACCCTTAGCCAGACTAACCAGAGGACACAGAGACAGAATCCAAATTAACAAAATTAGAAATGAAAAGGGAGACATAACAACAGATTCTGAGAAAATTCAAAAAATCATCAAATCCTACTACAAAAGCCGATACTCAACAAAGCTGCAAAATCTGGAGGAAATGGACAATTTTCTAGACAGGTATCAAATGCCAAAGTTAAGTCAGGATCAGATAAACCATCTAAACAATACCTAAAGAAATAGAGGCAGACATTAAAAGTATCCCAACCAAAAAAAGCCCAGGACCAGATGGGTTCACTGCAGAATTCTATCAGACCTTCAAAGAAGACCTAATACCAATACTCTTCAATCTATTCCACAAAATAGAAACAGAAGGAACACTACCCAATTCCTTCTATGAGGCCACAATCACACCGATACCAAAACCTCACAAAGACCCAACAAAGAAAGAAAAACTTCAGACCAATTTCCTTTATGAATATCAATGCAAAAATACTAGATACAATTATCATAAACTGAATCCGAGAACACATCAAAACGATCATTCTTCATGATTAAGTGGGCTTCATCCCAGGGATGCAGGCATGGTTCAATACCCAGAAATCCATCAGTGGAATTCACTACATAAACAAACTCAAAGATAAAAACCACATGGTCATCTCCTTAGATGCTGAAAAAGCATTTCACAAAATTCAACATCCCTTCATGACAAAAATGTTGGAAAGATCACAAATTCAAGGCTCATACCTAAACATAGTAAAAGCAATATACAGCAAACCAGTAGCCAACATCAAACTAAATGGAGAGAAACTCAAAGCAATCCCACTAAAATCAGGACTAAACAAGGCTGCCCTCTCTCCCCCTACCTATTCAATATAGTAATTGAAGTTCTAGCTAGAGCAATTAGACAACAAAAGGAGGTCAAAGGGACGGAAATTGGTAAGGAAGAAATCAAATTATCACTCTTTGCAGATGATATGATCGTATACTTAAGTGACCTGAAAACCTCCACCAGAGAACTGCTGCAGCTGATAAACAACTTCAGCAAAGTGGCCGGATATAAAATTAACTCAAACAAATCAGTAGCCTTCCTATACTTGAAAAATAAACAGGCTGAGAAAGAAATTAGGGAAATGACATGCCTCACAATTGTCACAAACAATATAAAGTATCTTGGTGTGACTCTAACCAAGCAAGTGAAAGATCTGTATGACAAGAATTTCAAGTCTCTGAAGAAAGAAATCGAAGAAGACCTCAAAAGGTGGAAAGATCTGCCATGCTCATGGATTGGAAGGATTAATATAGTAAAAATGGCCATCCTGCCAAAAGCAATCTACAAATTCAATGCAATCCCCATCAAAATTCCAACTCAATTCTTCATAGACTTAGAAAGAGTAATTCTCAAATTCATTTGGAACAACAAAACACCCAGGATAGTAAAAGCTATTCTTAACAACAAAAGAACTTCTGGGGGAATCAGTATCCCTGACCTCAAGCTGTCCTACAGAGCAGTAGTGATAAAAACTTCTTGGTATTGGTACAGTCACAGGCAGGTAGATCAATGGAATAGAACTGAGGATCCAGAAATGAACCCACACACATATGGTCACTTGATTTTGGACCAAGGAGCTAAAACCACTCAGTGGAAAAATGACAGCATTTTAAACAAATGGTGCTGGTTCAACTGGTGGTCTACATGTAGAAGAATGCAAATTGATCCATTCCTATCTCCTTGTACAAAACTCAAGTCCATGTGGATCAAGTACCTCCACATAAAACCAGTTACATTGAATCTAATAGAAGAGAATGTGGGGAAAACTCTCGAACACCTTGGTACAGGGGAAAAGTTCCTGAACAGAACACGAGGGGCTTATGCTCTAAGATCAAGAATAGACAAATGGGACCTCATGAAATTGCAAAGCTTCTGTAAGGCAAAGGACACTGTCAATAGGAGAAAATGGCAACCAACAGATTGGGAAAAGGTCTTAACCAATTCTATGTCCGATAGAGGGCTAATATCCAATATATACAAAGAACTCAAGAAGTTAGACTCCAAAAAAACCAAATAACCCCATCAAAAAATGGGGAACAGAACAAACAGAGAATTCTCAACTGAGGAAATTCGCAGGACTGAGAAGCACCTAAAGAAATGTTCAACATCCTTAGTCATAAGGGAAGTGCAAATCAAAACAAGTCTGAGATTCCACTTCACACCACTCAGAATGGCTAAGATCAAAAACTCAGGTGACAGCAGATGCTGGCGAGGATGTGGAGAAAGAGGAACACTCCTCCATTGTTGGTGGGATTGCAAGCTGGTATAACCAGCTGGAAATCAGTTTGGTGGACCCTCAGAAAAATGGCCATAATCCTACCTGAGGACCCAGCTATACCCCTCCAGGGCATATACCCAGAAGATGCTCCAACATGTAATAAAGACACATGCTCCACTATGTTCATAGCAGCTATATTCATAATAGCCAGAAGCTGGAAACAACCCAGATGTCCCTCAGCAGAGGAATAGATACAGAAAAGGTGGTACATTTACACAATGGAGTACTACTCAGCTATTAAAAACAATGATTGAATGAAATTTGCAGGCAAATGGATGGAACTTTGAAATATCATCCTGAGTGAGGTAACTCAGTCATGAAAGAAAGAACATGGTATGTACTCACTGATAAGCGGATATTTGCCCAAACGTTCAGAATGCCCAAGTTTCACTTTACAGTAACCGCTGGACTGAGAGTGAGGTCCCAGATGGAGGAGATGGAGAAAGGACTGAAGGAGCTGAGGGAGTTTGCAGCCCCATGGAGGGAGCAACAGCGTCAATGGGCCTGATCCCACTCTCCCCCCCGGTCTTCCTGGAGGCTGGACCACCAACCAAAGAATACACATGGAGGGACTCATGGTTTGGACCACACATGTGGCAGAGGATGGCCTCGTTGGTCATGAGGGAGAGGAGAGGCCTTTGGGCCTGAGGGTGTTAGAGGCCCCAGTAAAGGGGAAAGTCAAGCTGGGAATATGGGAATGGGTGGGCGGGTGGGTGGGAGGTGGAATTCCCTTATAGAGGCGGCGAGGGGGAGGGAATAGGGGGTTTCCAAAGAGGAGACCCAGAAAAGGGGAAACATTGGAAATGTAAATAAAGTATCAAAAAGAAAAAAAAAAAAGAATGGCTAAGATTAGCAACTTAAGAGACACCACATGCTGTCCAGTTTGTGAAGCAGTGAACATTCTGCCATATCTGATGAGCATGCAAACTTGTACAACCATCTGGAAATCAGTCTGTTGGTTTCTCAGGATATTGGGAATACATCTTCCTGAAGACCCAGATAAACCCCTCCTTGGCATTTACCCAGAAGATTCTCCACTACATCACAAGGATATATGCTCCACTATGTTCATAGCAGCTTTATTTTGCAGTAGCCAGAAACTGGAAACAACACTTATGTCAATCAACCAAGGAGTGGATACAGAAAATGTTGTTCATTTACACAATGAAATAGGACTCAGCTATTGAAAAAAAGAATATCAATAATTTTGAAGGCAAATGATTGGAAGTGGAAAATATCATCCTGAGGTAACCCAAACACCAACGGATGTGCATTGTGGGACCGTGAATGGTAGCATGGTTCCTGTTTGAGCTAAGACTACAAGACCAGGAGACTCTGAAGGGATGGTAGGAGCTTTGTCTGCTCCCAGGCACCAGACCCCTTTCACTAGCCGCAGCCCCCCATAGATTTGTGGCCATCAGTCACAGAAGGGTAATGCCACAACCCCTCCACATGTAGAGGACGTGACCTGTGGTCATGTAGACTCAAGACAGATCTCCATGCTAATAAGGTACATAGAGGCCTGGAGGGCTTAGCCAATAAGCTTTCCTTCCCAGACATTCTTCCCTGTAAAAAGTATTTAGTCTCAGGCCCACCCTGAGAAATGGGGAATGGTTTTACACATCCACTTTCCGCCATGACAATAAATTCCTTAAAACCATGGACTGTCTCTTTTCATTGGGATCCTCTATGGGGAGCCATGGAGATTGCCTTTGCCTACAGAGCCGCTGTTTAATCTCACATAGAAGGCCTCTCTGCACTCCCTACCACGACCACCAAGCCAAGCCCAAGCCCACAGTCATCAACGCAGGACTCTCCTCGAGGGACCAGCAGGAGCTCTCCTTTTCTCCCCCCCAGCCCCGGGCTAGATATATTCCATGGGCCCTCATTCTGTTCTCAGCTTTTCCGTGGCATCCAGTGGTGCCTGTATGTCCCAAAACTTGAGAACCATATAGCCCTGACCTCTTCTCAGGACTTTCCAAGCCAGCTCCAGCTGTCCTGTGCCTCAGACTATGCTTTCTGACCCCCAGAGTGACTTCCCTATGTCCCAATACCTGCCTAGTGACAGCATGAGGCAAGCACAGTCAACTCCTACATCTTACACCCACCTCCCAGAGTGGCTGTGCCCTGTGGCTGAGCAGACACAGGGCCCATAACTCTACAGTGAATGGTATGTACTCACTTATAATGAATATTAGCCAAAACATTCAGTATATCCACTCTACATTCCACAGACCCAAAAAAGTTAAATGAGAAGGAAGGCACAAGCCAGGATTCTTGAATCTTATGTAGAAGGGGGAATAATACAGTCTTAGGAGGCAAAAGTAGAGAGGGAACTAGGTGGGAGAGGGGATATAAATTGGGGGTGGTTATCAAGGGTGGGGAGAGACAAGAGGGAGGGCCAGAGGGCAAGGAGAATGAATGGAAATTGGTGAATGGAAGGGGTGGGGACATTGGTAGCATCTTTAGGACATGCCAGAGACCTAGGATGTCTATAGAGTGACTTTAGCTGAGACTAGCAGTGGAGATATGGAACCTGACATGGTCATTCTCTGTAGCCTGGCAGGACCCCCACTGGAGGAATAAGGACAAAAATCCACCTCCAAAACCTTTTACCCAAAATTTGTCCTGTCCAAAAGAAATGCAGTGACAAAGGTGGAGCCAAGAGTGAGAGAATGGTCAACCAATAACTGGTCCAACTTGAGACCCATCCCAAGTGCAAACACCAAACCTTGATAATATTAGCGGTACTTTGCTATGCTTACAGACAGAAGCCTAGCATTACTGTTCTCTGAGAGTCTCCACCCAGAAGCTGACTGAAAGTGATAAAGAGCCCACAGATAAACATTGGACAGAGTGGAGTCTTATGGAAGAGGTAGTGGGAGGATCAGGAGCCTTGGAGGGGATAGGAAATTCACAGGAAGACCAGCAGTTTCAATTAACCTGGACACCTGAGGACTCTCAGAGACTGAACCACCAACCAAAGAGCATACACGGACTGGACCTAGCTCTCTGCACATATGTAGGTGATGTGCAGCTTGGTCTTCATGTAGGTACCCCAACAAATGGAGTGGGGGTTTTCCTTAGAGCTGTTGTGTGTCTGTGAGTCCCATTCCTATAACTCAACTGCCTTGTGTGGCCTCAGTGGGAGAGGATACACTTAAACCTGCAGAGACTTGATATTCTGGGGTGGGAGGATAGCCGGGGACCACACCCTCTCAGAGGAGAAAGGGAAGGAGGATGAGGGGAGGGTCTGTATGAGGGGGGACTTGGAGGAGGTAGGGCAATGATCAGGTGTAAAGTAAATAAATACATAAATTATTGGGAAAAAAGTGTAAAGAGACACACATCTACTCAAGTCCTTCATTTTGTCTTCAAAATAAAGGCTCCAAAATGACATTTAAAAACTTTGTTTTCTGTATATAAAACTTTCACTATATTTCTCTTGCTTTCAAATACCTGGTTTTGTTTCTGAAGATAAGTTATTACCATAAAGGGTGATTAGACAAAAGCTTTTCCAAGACAAAACTACAAGTATATTGGGAATTTAAGATTGTACTTTTGAAAAATTTTACAGACCATATAGAACATTATGTTCATCCGGGTATCTATCTCAGTTGCAGAACACTTTCCTGGCATTCTTGAAGTCTTGGTTTTAGGGTCAATAAACAGTACCACTGAAAAAAACTT
Organism: Uromys caudimaculatus; assembly: GCA_028551405.1. Taxonomy (NCBI): domain Eukaryota; kingdom Metazoa; phylum Chordata; class Mammalia; order Rodentia; family Muridae; genus Uromys; species Uromys caudimaculatus. The sequence continues at coordinate 37,391,132 of CM052709.1, read as the reverse complement.
CAAATTAACATTTATTACATATCTTTTTCTTTCTTGGAATGAAAACAATAGGACATTTCTAAGTAATGAGTTGCAAATTACATATGGATATAAGTAATATGGGTATTTCTTAATGTTTTGTAATTATGTAAGAAAAATATTGATTACCAACACAGCACCCCCTAAATCTTGCCATAATAATATCTCTCACATTACTAAAGCATTATAAGTAATTTGGTACCAGTTTATGATTAAACAATTAGAATTGATTTATATATGCTGAATTATTGGAGCTGAGCTATTTTAAACTATCTGGATCTAGATTTACTAGTCATTTTACCATAGTTGCATTTGGTTAGAAAGATCTGGTCTGCTGTTTTGTCATGATACTGGTGGGAATAAGCTAGAAACTTTAATTTTTCCCTTCAAAAATACATAATCTTTGCAACACTGGTTAGTAACCAGGTCATACTGCACACCTTCATATCAATGAATGACCATATATCACTAAGATCTTAGCAGGTCACACAACACACCTTCTTATCAAGGATGATATAAGTAGCTAGCAGGTTACAACATACCCCTTCTTATCAAGGAATCACTGTGTGCAGGCCTTACTCTGAGGGAAGAACTAGTAATGTTGTTCACTGCCTGTTTTCATCATTGATACCATATGACTGTCACATTAAACAAAAAGTGAAAATCACAATCATTTTACCAGAGAAACGAAATATGGAATTATGTTAAAGGAACTTGGTATGTGTCCCAGAGACCACACTATGTTCTGAAACAAATTTTAATACAAAGGGCTATGCATATAACTTCTGTTACTATATATACTAGACAGGTCCAAAGTGATGTCTCCTTCCTTGTCGAAGATAATTTATTCACATAAACTAAGATTTCCATGTGCTAAAGTCCCTCAAATGACCACAGCATTTTCCCTGCTACTGGAGAGACATGAGAAGTGTTAGACACTTAACTCTATACTCAGTGTCTGCCTACAGATGTAAACAGGGCAATCAATGAACGTACTTTAAATCTAATAGTTTTTAGAGTGAATTGCAGACAGGTAATCCTAAATTTTAGGATTTTAAACATTTTAGATTCTAAAAATATTTAGCTAGGGTGTTAGATAACTACTTTATGAAAAACACAATGGTCCATAAAACTAGTTGTGTCCCCTTCCTACCTTAATATTTGGTTAATATATATTTACATTTCCTATGAGAGAAACAGGAATCTTCCTTGTATCTTTTGGCAAAAGATTCCATGGAAAGGATCAGGGTTGTAAAATTATGTGAAGTCTGTGGACTTTATAGCAAGATTATTCAGTATCTGGTATTAGTTTTACAGCCGTATATTAGCAGGAATATGACTGCAGAAAAAGCAAGGCAAGTATGTCTACAAGCATTCACTTCCCTTATTAGACAAGTAGGCTTTCTCAAAGGAACTGCAAAGTGCGGTCCAAATTAGCTTATACATGAGTGACAACGTGCCAATCTCAAATAGAGTAAAATCCAACTACTGGCAATACAAAGTGTAAAGAAGCTAAAGGGGTTTCTGCACACAATGTACTCACTCGTGCTACTTTCCACTTTGAGGTCTCTGAGCTTTTCACCTAGATTTAAGAGAAATGGACTGTAAAATCACAAGTATATAATTTCTGTCATTAAGAGAAACAGCTTATATTTTTGTCTGAGATAATTAATTTTAATGAAGTAATTATCTCCTAACTCATAATAAATAACACATTTACAAGAATTAAGGAATTATCTGCAAGTATCCTTCCTTCTTTTAAGTTATTTGTATCTAAGATATGTTAAGTAAACAGCAGAATCTTGGTCTTTCTCTCAGGCTTCATGGCTTCACTGTGATCTTTGTTTTCCCACTTTTTATTTTATTCATCCATTTAAAAAATTCTATTGTGGTCTATACTCTGAGGGATAAGACAATTACTCAAAAGTATATAACTGGGTAATATATTCTCTGTCTATTGAGAAAATTAAAAATTTTCTTATTTTAGAAATCCACTTCCCAACCTGCATCTATTATTTCTGACATTTATAAGTATGAGTCGATGTGAAAATTAAGGAAGTCTTGAAGATCCTAGGAAGGCCAGCATATGGGGTTATGAAGATCATTCATACCTTATGAATCTCTGTAGTTTCCTTTGTGCCATATTCTACCATATCTGAATGAGGTTTAATCTCTGGATTTATATCAAAAGAACCTTAGATCTCTGATTAAATAAAAGTCACTTGAATGGAGCTTGTTAATGGGAGATTGTGGTCCTCCTGGTGCCCGTGTCTCCTCTACAGATCTCTGTAGCCATTAATATACCATAGAAAGTAGAGTTCAGGAAGTCATTAGTTCAATTACCTACCTTGAATTATGAGCCTACATAGGCAGGAGTCATGTGGTCCACAGCACAACCACTGACCGACTGTGTGAATATGCACAGGCTAACCATTTCAATCTAACTTTTGCAATTCCACTTTTTACTTATGTATTTTGATTATGAAATGTCAAATAGTTGGGTGATTGAAAATTTGTGCTATTGTGTTTATATTTGCTATAACATTTTGTCACTATTAATATCTACAATTCTACATTTCTTACTTCATTTGACTATGAGTTCCTTGTAAGATTTAATCTATGGAGAATGTGTATTGAGATATTTTCCCTATTGAAGGATGCTGTTTGTTTTATTTTCAGTCAAATAATAAAGAATGCATAATTTTCTATTGCTTGATAATATGTAAGAGCCACGCTCAGCTGTCTGATAGTCCTGGTTACTAGAAGACCAAATATTTACTTGATGGCTTTATATTGATCATTGTCTACTGAACAACATTAATAACTATAGGATTATAGATTTGTTTATCCAGGGTTAGGATCATTACAACATTTGTGAGCTCAAATGTTCATCAGTGATTTTTCTTACATAGAAGTTATAAAGTCATATAGTGTAATGGTGTTGGCAGAAAGAAAACAATTAAAGAGCATATCGTTTTATTTTAATGTTTTTCTTTTCTTTCTGGATATAGAGGAAATTATAACTTTGTCTCTAAAGCCTTCTTCCTAGTAAGCTTCCCTATCTTGGACATGGAAAGCCATTGCAATGGGTTTGTAGCATACAGATTTTGAGTCATCTCCAGAGCTTATGCTTGCTGACAAGAGTCTAACATTACTGTCCTCTGAGAGCTCATTCCAGCAGATGAAAGTGAGAAAATAAGAAAAGAAATTGAGTTTAGCCTTATATTATCTCATATCAAGAGAAATATCACTCTCATATAAAGAGAAACACAGTATCCCACAGGACAGAAGTTACCCTAGCAAGCTAAAGTATATAAGACACTCTATCATTTACTTTATAAACATTTACTATTTTTAATAAATCTCGATCAGACATCCCTGAAATATTTTTCAACTAGGCTTTAACTTTTAGTGTCTTCAGTGTTCATTTTATCATGATTCTTGCTATGTCATTCTAGTGATCTTAGGCAGCTGATTACTTTCAACAGCTTATTAATTCACCACCCTTACATATATCCAAGGTGTTGTGTGGTCACCCTGATCAGCTTCAACACAAAGCCACCATCTCTCTGTCTGTAAGCATTTAACCTTACTGCTTTGCATCCACAAATCTTCTCATATTTTTCTGTGTCTGTATACTTTGCATTTACATATTATAGATTCAGAGTAGTGACCAATCTCTCTTGATCACAGGAAAATTCCATCACTTTGGTACCTCTGTCTGTGGAGATGCATTTTTTTGACATGGGTCAGCTACCAACATTCACAAGAGGTATTTATTATTTTCTTAATACCACTAGGAGTTTTAGGTCAGAAGTTCCTCAGCTCAACTATGGGCATTAGAAAAGACATGGCAATGAATTAACTTTTGAGAATACTAACTGTATAAGTTACTTTGCTTAAGCCTCTTCTTACTGAAAACATATCACCATTTTGGGCTGTGTTTCTGAGTAACTTGACTTTGCCTGCATAGTGACAGCTGAAGGGGAAACAGAGAAAAGGAGAGTATGCTGTCTTACTTAGTGTGTGTCCCTAAGCATGAAGGCTAAAAGGGTAAAAGCAAGAGTAATATTTTTACCACTTTAAAAGTGAGAAATATTCAAAAAGAAATAACAAAATGAGTCTAGAATTTGCTATGGATAATGTCATTGTAAAGAATAGGATAGGAGACAGAGAGGGGGAGTCTACAGCCATACATCCTTCATGTGTATTATCATGACATTCAGATATAAAAAGAAATATGTGTGTTGATAGTACTTACTGTTTCATAGTGGAAGCAATATCCGGACCAAAAATTTGTGGTGTTGTTAGATATATATGCATGAGTGGGTAAGAATGCACCAACCAGTACATCTCCATCCTGGAATACAGTATTTGCCATTTTCAGAGAGCATATTGATTCACAGGAAACTACAGGAAAATGCAGGAACAACAACACAGAAACAAAAGTCATCATTACTCTTTGAAAAATGCTATGCCTGGACAGAAATGCAACCTACAAAGTTATCACATCATGCACAGTTGAATGTTTGCATGTATCTGGACACTTATATGTGTTGCAGGCTGGAGAGTCCACTCATACTCCATGAATACATTCACTCCACCTTGTTGCAATCTCCAAGAGAAATCTCCAAGATATCTACCCTCAGGCTTCACATCTGAGGTGCTCTGTACAGGTGGCACAAATAAGTTGAGAAAATATTCCTGAGGCCCAGCCTGTCAGGGTGATAATAATTCATGTTCAAGAATAGCAAAACCGAGCTCAGGCCAAAGGGCTCCATAGCAAATTAGCGCCGGGACAAAGATACCCTCCCAGCAGCTTGGAAAAGCCGGGAGTGGGCCCAAGACAAGCTCCACAGCCCACCAGGAACCGCTCCGAACCTGGGAGACACAGGGACCGAGGTAGGCGGGCATAGAAACCCCCTGGATCCCAACAGCGGGTGGCTGAGGCAGGAGACTTCTGCCTGGGCCACCAGGTTTCCATAGTCAAGCAGCACCGGGAGAAAATTTCTCTCCCAGGAGCGTGGAAAAGCCCCGAGTGGGGGCAAAACGAGCCCCAACGCTCACTGATTTCTCCCGGTTTCCACGGGCCACAGAGATTGAGGGACATGAACTTCTGGCGGTGGCCGGGGACCTCAGCTTGGGCCACAGGGCTCCATAGCAAATTAGCGCCGGGACAAAGATACCCTCCCAGCAGCTTGGAAAAGCTGGGAGTGGGCCCAAGACAAGCTCCACAGCTCACCAGGAACCGCTACGAACCTGGGAGACACAGGGACTGAGGTAGGCGGGCATAGAAACCCCCTGGACCCCAACAGTGGGCGGCTGAGGCAGAAGACTTCTGCCTGGGCCACCAGGGTTCCATAGTCAAGCAGCGCCCCCGAGTGGGGGCAAAACGAGCCCCAGCACTCACTGATTCTGCCCGGTTTCTGCGGGCCACAGAGATTGAGGGACAGGAACTTCCGGCGGTGGTGGGGACCTCAGCTTGGGCCACAGGGCTCCATAGCAAATTAGTGCCAGGACAAAGATACGCTCCCAGCAGCTTGGAAAAGCTGGGAGTGGGCCCAAGACAAGCTCCACAGCTCACCAGGAACTGCTCTGAACCTGGGAGACACAGGGACCGAGGTAGGCGGGCATAGAAACCCCCTGGATCCCAACAGCGGGCGGCTGAGGCAGGAGACTTCTGCCTGGGCCACCAGGTTTCCATAGTCAAGCAGCGCCGGGAGAAAATTTCTCTCCCAGGAGCGTGGAAAAGCCCTGAGTGGGGGCAAAATGAGCCCCAGCGCTCACTGATTCAGCCCGGTTTCCGCGGGCCACAGAGATTGAGGGACAGGAACTTCCGGCGGTGGCCGGGGACCTCAGCTCAGCCAAAGGGCTCCATAGCAAATTAGCGCCGGGACAAAGACACCCTCCCAGCAGCTTGGGAAAGCAGTGAGTGGGGTTAAGGGGAGCAACAACTCTCACCCGGACCTGCCCAGATCCGCCGGGACCCAGGACCTGAGAATCAGGGGACACAAAATCTCTGACCTTCCGGTTTCCACCTGTGGGTGGAGACCTCTGCCTGGGCCACCAGGAGTCCATAGCCCACGAGCACTGGAAAAAGCTACCCTCCCAGGAGCTTGGGAAAGCTGTGAGTGGGATAAAGGGGAGCAACACCTCTCACCCAGACCCGCCCGGATCCGCCGGGACACAGCACCTGAGAAGCCGGGGAACACAAAATCTTTGAACCTTCAGGTTCCCACCTGTGGGTGGAGCCCTCTGCTGGGCCACCAGGGGCCTATGCCTGGGGACCCCAGCCTGGGCCACAAGGCTCCAGGAGAGAGTGGGTATCCCAGGAGTGCTGACACACTTTTGAGCACAGGCAAAACCACCACCTCTGCTCAAACCCATTGGACCAAGAGGGACCCTTGCAGAGCCATCAGGGCATAGGAACCAAGGGACAGCTGGGGACAAGATCTTTCGATTTCCTTCTGAACCCCAGAGCAGACCCGGTACCACAGCTCTCCAAACCCAAACACCTCTCAGAGAGAGCTGGTCTTCAAGGAGTACTGACACAGAGGCCTGCAGGAGGGGCAAGCCACAACCAGTCAGAGTAAGATCAGCTAACATCAGAGTCAAAAAGATGGCAAAAGGCAAGGGTAAGAACATAAAGAACAGAAACCAAGAGTACTCGGCACCATCAGAACCCAACTCTCTCACCACAGCAAGCCCTGGATACCCCAACACACCAGAAAAGCAAACTCAGATTTAAAATCATTTCTCATGATGATGATAAAAGAATTTAAGAAAGAAATGAATAACACCCTTAAAGAAATACAAGAGAACAGTGATAAACAAATAGAAGCCTTTCAAGAGGAAATTCAAAAATCCATTAAAGAATTACAGGAAAACTCAGTCAAACAGGCAGAAGTGCAAGAAAACACA